>CM047805.1:32391623-32981341 GCA_026214975.1 Gentiana macrophylla
GTAAGTCTTCTAATCCAAATTACAGTGATTTGAATTCTCTTCCGTATCCACCTAAACGTAGTCCCGATGTGTATAATAAGCAATTTAAAAGTTTGTTGACATGTTTCAAAATTGCAAGTTAATATTCCATTAGTTGAAGCAATTGCACACATGCCTAATTATGGAAAAATTCTTAAAGGAGATTGTGTCTACTAAGCGCCGCTTATTTGATTTTGAGACCATTTGTTTGAACGAGGATTGTTCGGTCCGCCTTATAGCACAAGTTTCCACAATCGCTGCAAAGGATCCGTGAAGTTCTCGCGAAGAAATTCATTCATCGAGCCGTGGCCTTTTGAGTATGGTTTCCACCTCGATAAGTTCTCTTCGGAGATTCAAAGATTATGTGGCACTTTATGGTCGGGGTGATTTGGTGAAAGTGGATGGGGGTTGTTGCTCACCTGGTCCATAAGGTTTTGCCTTACGGTTCCCCTGGTCTTTCACCTAGCTCATGAGGTGGGCATAGTGGAGCTAGGCTCGATCTTCGACATCATCCAAATTGTGGATTTGCATAAGGATTTTGGCGAGAAGGAGAAAAGAGGTCCCACTTCGGGCCCGACCACTGGGGCCCTTCACCCCTTCGCCGCCATGTTCCTAACAAGCAAGCGTGAGGTGAACACTATGATTTTTGAGCCTGATGGTCGTGGATCGAAGTTGGACGTCATCCGTGCTGATCGACTTGGATTAAGGAGATGTTGATGAAGTCACTTTGGTGGCGCCACTAGCTTCGGATCAGAGAGGGTCCAGACCTTCATCCGCCAGGTGACGTGGTAATGATGTATGACTACCGAGCCCGAAGTCCGAGCCTCCGAGTATGACTCGGTGGGTAGTATGAGTCCGAGACATTTTAGTGGTCGTTAGCATTTCCTTTCTTTATCGAGCCGCTTTGTATCACGTCGTGATTTTTCTTTCTCTTTATTTTTATTTGGAGTCCCTATGAGTCCGCTTTTTTATGATCGAGTCGGTAAGTCTCGCTGTTTAAGGGTGAATCGCTATGCACTAAATATTGGCTTAATCTTGTTCAAAGGCACTTTAATTTTTCTTTCGATATATTATTGTGTCGCCTTACTACCGGGTATTATGACATTGTTCTTCTAGCACGGGTGTCTTGTCCGTGTTATACCGATCGCTTTCGAGCGTGTTGGACTTGGTTTTGGTAGTTCTGGCCTGCTTTGGATTTGTGCCGGATCTCTTGGCTTAGTATTATTGTTTCAACTGATGTGCTTCATGTTTGGTTTTTGCTCGCCGCCTTTACCAAAGCCAAGTGTCTCGACTTTCATTTTATTTTCTTCACATCGAGGACATTGTGTGTTCTGCTGGGGTAGGGTACACCTGGCTGGGTAAAGTAGTTATAATTTTACCACTTAATTTTTGTGAATTTCGTGGCATGATGCATTGTGTCGAAAGTGGAACCTCGACGCCTTTACACCTAAGTTAGTACATACAAATGAAATATTGATCGATCATGTGTTTTGATTCTTGAAGTAGCAATTTATTGCCGCTTTTTGTGTCATGAAATCGATTATGAACAAAAATTGAAGCACGTATGACTTTAATGCAATAGTCATGATTAGACGAAGGATTATGCGAGCTTGTCAACATATGTGTTGATATTTGACTCATTTTATTCTCTTATTACTCGGTGAAAGGAAGTCAACGCTTGGTTTGGCGCTGGTTAAGGAAAAATAAGGATTCAAAAAAAAAAAAAGAAGTTGTGTGGCATTTTCACGAGAGGGCTTGCTAGCACCACCGCTGCATGATCCTTTAAGCGCTGTCTGTTGCATGACTTTTTAACAAACAAAAAAGAATAAAAGAAAAACGAATAAATAAATAAAGAAATTGGGCAACGAGCCTGGCCTCCGAATCCTTCCGACTAAAACGAATAAAGGCTCACTTCCTCAGAACCTTGAGTTTCCGAGAAGAAGACCGAGTTCTTTTGGGAGATAAGTTGAGACACGAGGCTTGCATATTAAGAATCTTGTTATGAATTACGACAACACGACGAGTTATGCACTGCATACATCGGTTTCTTGATATAGTGGATGCTTAATGACTTGCTTTAGGATTGAATTTGCTTTACATCTTATATTTGTATCTCAATTTTAGTAGGTACTATTCGGTGTGTAGGAATTTTCGGAAGTACGCTTCACACTCTAAGGTTCACTTCATACTCATCAACATGTCGTGCCTACTTGTTTCTAGCTTAACTTATCTTTGTTACATCAAGATTCAAGTGGCACTACGCATGGTTCTACTCACCACGGCTAACTAGGTGTAATCTATTAATGGGTCACACTAATAGCCACTGGCCAGCCCCGATAGTGTATGTCGCTAAGTCCCTCTACTCCTGTCTGCCTCCTCAAAGGCCAAAGATAGTTATTCACTTTATAATCGACCACACAACACATTACTTATATAGACTTGTGCTTTACCAAGAATGACTTAATGTTTAGGATTTTAACTACACAAGTCCGTATGTTATTAATTGTTTACTAGTCACATAAGTATTTTCAAGTAAAAGGCTCACTTACAATTTCTACTCCCTCACTTAGACAACTAGACACCACATCCTAGCACATTACACAGATATTGATGGATATTAATCCATCAAAGCACAAGGCCAATCATACTATTCCGACGGTCCTAAACTTCAACTTTTAGAAAAATCCATTCGTGCCGGAACTAAACGCATCGTGTTTTAATCACGCTTGTTCATATTTATATAGTGTTATTAGAACAAGAAATAACATTCAAAACTAGATTCGGGCTTAAAACACTCAAAACGTAAAAAAACAGGGTTTTAGTTGCGCTAAAACCCAAACAGTAACCTTAATTGCATTTGCTTCAAATTTGGTGCGCGGTAAACCATTTTAATGCGCGCGCTAAACCGCTTTAGTGAACGCTAAAACTCTCTCGATCATTCTCGCCACCATTTCGATCATTTTTGGCGCGTGGTGAAATCCTCTCGGGCGCCAAAAGCCTAAAACTGGCCTAAACATGATTTTTCTGTGCTTTTACTATTTCAAACTTAAAGGTAACACTTTGACAGCAAAATACACTTTTAAAAACAGTAGTAAAAAGGTCCTTATCATACCATAGCATCTCATAACACAACAACAACTTAACACATGGATTCTAAAATCAAAGCAACCTAAAAAATGCCCTAATCGTATTGTATGACATTGTTCCATATCTATATATTTACTATGCCTCACTTCATTTCTACATGTGACTTCTGTTAGTATATAATATGCAAGTATTAAACTCTGGTAAAGTTTACAAGATTATATTTATATAGGTAATGTTTATAAATAGAACGTGTATTTACAAGATATCTTATTTTAGTGGGAGGCTTGAGTTTAAAACATTTTTTAGCTACAACACCTGCAAATATGCGGGCGTCAGCCAATGTTTATATATATATATATATATATATATATATATATATATATATATATATATATATTATTGAAACTGAGTTTAATCTTTGCAAAGGAGAACAAAACACACAAGTGTTTTTTTTTTTTTTTTTTTTGAACAAAATACACAAGTTTTAACTTAAGGGAAAAAACACACAAAACATTTAGGTGCTGCATCAAACATATACTCCCTCCGCTTCTAATTATATGTCGCAGTTGCCAAAATCAAATTTTTTTTTAATATGTCGTAGTTACATTTCTAATACATGTTTTAATATTCTTTCCGCTTTTCAATATTACTTTTTAACTTTCTAGGCTCATTCAACCTATCAATCTTTCATATTCATTACTCCACTACACTTTCCAAGATTTTTTGAAGTACTGCTTTTTTAATCAGGTGTTTTTCTTAAACACTTACATCTAATTAGAACGGACGAGGGAGTATATTAAATCAAACCATATTGATAATAAACAACAAGCCTTTATTATTTGGGGTAAAGGGCTGGAAAAAAAAAAACATAACTAATGAGTGAAAAAAGGAAAAAAAATTCCAAAACACAAAATTATCCATCTTTTCCACTCAAAACTCATAACATAACTTTCCTTGTTTATTCAGCAACAAACCTATCCATAATATTTGCTACAACACCCTTTTGATTCATTCAACAGCTTGATACTCTTTTTGCTGCCTGTATCTTTTGTCTGCAAGTACAGGAGATTCCTCCAACATTCTCTTTATCCCATTTCCACCCTCACCATTTTTATCACCAATCAATTCATTCATAATTTCACAGTTTAAGGGTTGGTTTAAGGATGCATCTATGATGTTTTAAAGAAGATTGATTGTGTTGTTCACTTGGTTCATATCATTAAGCTTTCTAATACACTTGTTTTGGGGGTGTTGCGTTGTTACGTTGTTACCGTACATCAAGTAATATCGCTATGTATTCTTCGTAAAGGTGTTATTGCGGAGCATACGGTGTCTTTATTTGGTTTTACTCTTTCCTTTCATTCCACTATTTGTTGTGGTGTGGTTTTGGCCTCAGTGATTGAAGGTTGTTGATTCAAATGGTGAGGCAATGTTGTGTGTTTTTTGTCTTTAGAAAATGGAGGAGCCTGCATTCTCTTAATGAGGCCGAGCCGCCGCTATTTAATGCATTTTTCTCGCTTCATAAATCTTTCATGAAGTTTGATGTGGTGCGGGTTGAAGGATAAAGGTCTATGAAGGTAAAACATATCGCTTTGGTCTTCAACAACTTGAAGAATGTTTTAAATCCTCGATAGGCTTTTTGATTATATCCAATAATATTAGGCTTTTATTCTTTTATTCCCGGGAGTTGCATCTCCATAATGCTTTGTAGATTGTTTCATTACGATATCCAAGATTTTTTTGATAGATTGTTGTATAACGCAATGTTAATGGTGATATTTTGTCTCATTAATGAAACGTGTTACCAAGTATCAAGTATTGTGTTAGTGTAAACGTTGCAATTATATTCGGCTTTCAAATACTACGTCAAAAGGGTATCAAATGAGGTCTCAAAACGAAGAGAAAAAAAATATGAACTTTGGTGAAACAATTTTGATGATCGGTGTTCTAAATCAAAAGTTACGGCCGCTTATAAGAAAACGCTCGTTAATGCAAATATTTTTTCGACTTTCAAAATATACGCCGTAAGGGTATCGTATGAGAGCTCAAATTAATGATAAAAATATGAATTTTGGTGAAAATATTTCGATGATCGGAGTTATAAATCAAAAGTTACGAGTGTTTGAAAAAACAAACAAACAAACAAAACACTACAATTTGAAAGAAGAGGCGCGCTGCTTTGACTCAATTTCCGACAATACCAAGTATAATAAGGGTAATTTTGTCTCGTCTGAATTTTTTTGTCTTTTTGCAACTAAAAAGGAGTGTGTCCTATTTATTAATTTTGTAATTAAAAATAGACTTTTTCCTCAACCTCCTCGAACAAAAACAAAGTAAATTCTCAAAACGACATGCTTAAAAAAATAGGAGTATATTCTTGGGATATTTTCATGTACTATTTGATTTCCTTTTGATTGTATTTTTCAATAAGACCTAATGTTCACTCCTTTATTTTATTAGAGAATTGTAGAGATAATGTTAGCTAAATATTTTTGAAGAATATGATAACTGCATGATTGTTTTTATTGGGAGAACGAATAAATTTATAATTTTATAAATTAAAAAGACAAAAAAAAAAAATGCTCCTGTGCTGGGACCTTCTTTTCTTTTCTTTTCTTCTTTTATTCTATTTCCTTCCTCATTTTCTTTTATTTAGGAAACAAAGAATTTTATTAAGCAATATCCGCCAAACAAGCAAAAAAAATAATATCACCCGGGGCGAGGAACCCCAGAGTGTCCGGAGCAAAGAATATCCAAACCATATCTAGCTAAAAGATGTGCAGAATATTCCCACACGCCGAATGAACGAAAAAGGAAACATAATTAAAGCTAGGCACACGGGCCAAATAATCTTGAACTAAACACCTCAAAGCCGTGAGATCTACTGGTCCGTCCGAAGTCGCGAAATGCACGCCAGACAATCACCCTCCACCTCGAGCCGAATCCCTGTGCTTCGCCCCACCAAAGCCAAAGAAATAGCTTTGAGCTCCATATACCCACAGGTCACCCCGATCAAAATGATATGCAAAGAAGTGAAGGATCCCTTCAAGTCGAGGAAAATAACACGATACCGCGTTCGCCTCAAGAACGGATGCATCGACGTTATTTTCACCACATTCGTCGTAGGGCTTCGCCCATCTATCCGGTAGGTGGCGGTCCCGAGCCTGCACTCAAAAGCTCTCCATAGCGCCCATATATCACCAAGCAAGCCAAAGACCGTGATACATACCACTGAGACATAAACCGCCTGATCATCAAACACAGCAGAGCAGCATGCCTTCCAGATACCCCATATAAGCCACACGAATCGCGCTGCTCGCTCCAACACCATGTTCCTCAATCACTCTACGGTTAACTCTCAGCAAACGAGGCGAGTGGAGACGCGTTGATGATTCCATAAAATGGCGACACCCTCCAAATCATGTCTTCCATCTCACACTCGAAGATCACGTGTCGCATTGTTTCCAGAGTCTCCCCACATGCCAAGCAAATACCATCACCCATGTTCCGCCTTTGCAGACCTTGGCCAATAGCAAGACAAATACGCAGCATCACCACGTAAAGTGTTGAATACGTGGCTAGATAGGAAGTTGCCAAGATCTCCTTCATATCTCACCCTCTCTCCGACATGGACGAGCTCGCTTCGACGATGGCCTCGTAAAGTGATAAGGCCAAAAATTCCCAGATCGACAATATAGACCTCTCGCGATCGATTGCCAAATGCTGATCCGTGCCCCCACGGGCCACAAAGTGGTCTCTAATATAGCATCGATCTCCAAGTGTCCGAATAATCGCTTTACATCACGCTGCGTGTCCCACACTGAACAGGAATAAAAAGGTCCGGAAATAGTAGAATCCACTGGGATCTCGTGTCTGCGCAAAGGAATGCGAAACGAAGGTTTTCTAGTGGTCCATGCATCATGGAAGACGTACACCGACTCTCCCTCTCCCACTCCCCATCTCATCCCATTGAGCAGGAGGTCCCGCCCCTCTAAAATACTGCGCCACAACAATCTCTTCCTCATTTCAAACGATCATATCTTTTGATCTAGAGATACAAACGCGTAAAAATTTCACTGAATTTTTTATTTTTTTTGATGCTCATTGTTTTGATACTTGGTTCGATACAATGGTGGCCCTCAGCAAAGGCCAAGTAGGCATGGGCCTTGGGCCCCCGGTTTCCTATGGGCCCCCAAATTTTTCCAACCTTATATACTAGTTTAAAAAAAAATTATACACATTTTAAATCGTTGAACCTTTCAAAAAAAACCATTGAATAAAATAAGGGCATGCATAATGTTGTCGCGGTAGATCGATTGAGGGGTTTATTGATTTTTTTTTCGTGGCTATATATAGAGAGCGTGGATTCAATGATGCCCTTAAAGCAGCCCTAGAACTTGCTCAACAAATGGAAATTGAGCCATTTTTTCATGAAAAAGGCAAATCCAAAGAAAAAGGCATTTTGATGAGGTTTTAAGTGAAGAACCCGTGTTTTCTGCTGAAGAGAGTTTCAGAATGCAATACTTCATGTATATAGTTAACAAAGCTCTTGCCTCACTTGCTGAAAGATTCAAGCAATTTCGGTTGTATGAACAAAATTTTGGCTTCCTGTTTGATTTGAAGATGTTCTTCGATGATAAAAATGTGAAGAGTTCTTGTGACAATCTTTCAAATATTTTGACACACAATGGAGAAACTATTATTGACGGGGAACATTTCTACAGAGAGTTGCAACTTCTTAAACACATTCTTTCAATTGAATTTGGAGAACCCATCCAAGTCTTGAATTATTTAAAACGTCAAAATTTGTTTTCCAAACACAGAGATCGCTTACCGAATCTTGTTGACTATTCCAGTTACCGGTACATCAGGAGAAAGAAGTTTTTCGATGTTAAAGTTAATAAAGAACTATCTTCGAAGTACAATGTCACAGGATCGTTTGAATGGCTAGCAATGATATCAATCGAGAAGAATATGGTTGATGAAGTTGATTATTCTACATTGATAAATAGTTTTGTTTATAAATATGCTGTAAGAAACGGTGTTGAAGTAATATTTTGCATTTAGGCCGTGTCGACTTACCTATGAATTTGAAATAAATGTTTTTTTTTTACAATTTTCATTTACGCTTTCACGGAAAAAAAGTTTTTCAGATCAAAAGGTACTTGTCCAAATAAAATGGCCTTGGCCCCTGAATTTCACGGGCCGGCTCGTTCGATATCATTATATCATTTTTGGTGAGATTCTATTGTTTAAATTCACTCAATTGAATTTTTTCAATAATCCCTAAAATCAAATGAATATCGACATTAATTTCAAACAATAAAGAATTTCGGACAGATGAAAGAACTTTAAATTTAGAATTTAGATTGAGTATATATGAGTTTTTAAAAAGATGGATTAGAGAGAAAGTGTCTTGTTAATTTATTTTTAAAAAAAATTAGGCGCCATAAAATAATAGAAAAAAATAGCCATATTTATACAAAAGTTTCAAAAAGTTCGCTGCAATTCTCTAATTGATAAAATATCATGCCATTCTCCTTTCCTTTTTTATTAGACGAGATACATGTTGAGCCCGAACTTATAGATGAGTTATCGGAGTATGCTATTTAGCTTAACTTACTTCTAGTTATAGTTGTCATACGGCATTTTATTTTTTCACTTTTCATATTTTTTTGGAACTCGATATATTTTTTAACTCCGGATTGATTCAGTTAATTTCTCAAGTACTTCAAGAAATTTTTTTCAAAAAAAAAAAAGTACTTCATGAAAATATTGAATTGAGTCAAACTCTTATACGAATCGAGTACAAAAAATTCACGGGTAGTCCTCTTTACGCACGGCCCTTCTTTAAAATCCAGAATAAGGGGTTGCTCACGACCGTAACTCAAGCCATATACTCCTCTGTTTTTATATATATATATATCGACAGAGAGAAGAATCACACATGACAAGAAAGAATTAATATGCCAGATTGGAAATGTATTTTTATTGGAGATGTAAATATTTTTGTTGGAAAAGGAGTTTTTAGTATTGGAATTGTGTTTTTTATCGGAGATGTAAATATTTTGTTGGTAAATGAGGAAAATATAATAAATGCCAGACGAAATGTAAAACGACAAATAAATAAATAAAATGGCAAAACCGAAATGATGAGATAAAAAACGGCTGAAAGACAAGAATTATAACAAAACGACCGGGTCTAAATTTTAGACTACAAGTGTTGCAAAAATAAATTAAAAAAAAGTACTCCTCCATTCCGTAATATATATGTTTTAACTTTTTTTGTAGATTCCAAAATATGTTCTTTCACATTTCAATACAATATTAAATGCAAAATTTTCATTTTATTAAACAATATAATATTATTAATCATCTTAAAAAACAATACAATATTTTACATTGAAATATTAAAATTAACTCATTTATTGCGCTTAAACTCGCGAAACGACTAAAAGATCTTATATCATGACGACAGAGAGTAAGTAATAAATTCCAGACTCTGATAAACATTAATGTGACTCAAGAGGGAAAAAAAGGTGTTGAAGCTTTTGCTTCGATAAAAAAACAAAACAAAACAAAAACATTAATGGGATTCATGAATCGAATTTGATGTTGAATACTCCCTCCGCTCCTAAAAATTCATTTTTATTTATCGTAATTACATTTTCAAACATTATTTACAGATTTTTCTATATCTAACCCTTATTTATTAAGGGTGGGAGATCAAAACAAACATCGCATTAATTATATTCAATTATGTTATTGTTATTATGATGTTAAGTTAAAAAAATTGAGGAAAGTTAAGTTAAAATAATAACCACTCTCTTTAATATGTGTGACAACTTTGATAATTAAACAGGAACCAAGGAGTAGTGTTGAGTCCAGCAACCATTAATCAATTCGGAAAGAGATCAATCGTCCATGAATAAATAAACCTTATTCATTTAGAGAGTTGAAAAGTCCTTCGATCAAAATAATTAATTAACAAAATAAATAGAAACGACAAAATATTTTTGATGTACTCTTCCGTCCGCAATATAAGACTTTTTAATTTTTTTGTGGTATCCCAAAATATGCTTTTCTCACATTTTAATGTAAGATTAATGAATTGTTTTCACTTTCACACTAAACAACGAATATTATAAGTTCATCCCAAAACCAATACACTATTTTGCATTGAAATATTAAAAAGTAATCATTATGATTTTTCTTAATCATGCTGAAAAAAATTAAAGGACCTATAATAACGGGGACGGAGGGAGTATATTTTATTTAATTGTAATTGAGAGTTTTAAGAAAACAAACTTGAATAAATTAACCATTGTCAGTTTTATAGCAACTTTAGTCGTCTTTCTTTGAGTGTTGAAATAAATAATGAAATGATGTTATTAAACATCTGCTCAACTTTAAACCATGTGGTTAGAGATGAGATATGAATTTAAAAATGCTGATAATTATGGAGAGGAGAGGTCGAAAATGATAAAGACCAAACATGACACGCACGTGAGTTCCGACAATTGAATTGTTGAACTTTGAACCTTGATGTTTTTATGCACTTGAATTTGAACTCTTGTTGGCTTTACATGACTTATAAGAACTTATGATAAATTGAACATTTCGTGAACTTTTAACCCTAAAGACATGACATATAAATGGACTTTTTTAGCAGACAAGATGTTCACACTACATCTGCTTTAAATTAAACTTTTAAATTTGATTCACTAAAAATCACATTGTATTTATCTAGTGTTTTGGCTATATCTTTTGCATAGCTAAACTTATTTGCTAAAACAATGAAACATGTGTAGCCGAGGACGTAGCTATTCATTCGGCTAAGGAGGCTAAACCCACCCACAACCCTCAGCCCTTTTTTAAACATATAGCTTAAATACAACCCGAAAATCCCAACAGCCCACCAAATAACAATTCACATAAAGAAAATAATTTAAAAAAAAAAAGCCCATAACTATTCAGCCCATCATATAACAATCCACAGAAAGAAGATAATAAAAAACCCATTAACAATCTACACAAGGAAGAAAGAAGTTTGAATTTTTTTTTTCGCTTTGTATTTTATTTAACAATAAAATTTTGGGTAGGCGGATAGCCGTAAATATAGTTTGAGCGCAATAGGAAAAATTGTTCGAGGCATGCAAGAGCACTCCGTAAACTCAAACAAGAGCACATCATAAATGGCCTATCTAGGTAAAATTACAACGCATACGCATACTGGACGCCAGAATGACCAATTAGATCACGCCATAAATTAACATTAATTTGGCTATAATTCCTTCATACATACCCCATAAACTATTAAAGTGAACCAGTATTTTGTACACCTTATATCTTCTTTTTTAAACAATACATATTTTATTACAATTCACCATGTTCGATAAAAGTACATATACATAACACAATAACAACTATCAACTGCACCACAATAATAACGATACAACGAGCCACCCACAGTATCATCACAACGATCTTTTCTATGTTGCATTAACAACAGAATTTCAAGGGCTAGGCCTTGATGTTCTGGATTGCACACCTGGTCTTTACTGATATTACCGTACTCGAGTCTTCTGGGATCACCATTGAACAATCCTAGCCTCATTCCTACAGATAATACATTATGAAGGGCTTTGTCCAAGTCTGATTCAACAAGTTTCTTCTGTTCAATTGCAGATTTAGTGTGTTTTAATACATAGGATCCACAATTGACATCCATTCCTGTTAAATTCAAAGCTCTTAGAGTTAATTGGCGGAGTTGCGACACATTTCAAGAAAAATTATACATCCATCGTAAAATTCATGAACATATATATCGATTCGGAAAATATAAAATTAAACACAATATACCTCATGATAAGCGACACAATCTTAATATTTTTAAGAATATGACAAATACATATTTTTATAGTGAGAAGACAATCGCATAATTTTAAGGAAATTAGTGATAAGCGACACAATCTGAAATATTATTAAGAAACGTGACAACTACATATTTTTTATAGGGAGAAGGACAATCATATAATTTTATAGCGAAGAATGACAAACAAAGTGAATCTTAAAATCGGTGAATCTCTTAGTGAATCCCAAATCGGTGAATTTCGATAAATGAATTTTTGACAAATGAATCCCAAAATCGGTGAATCCCGACAATGAATTTTGAAAATTAGTGAATTTTGACGGTGAATTTGGCGGTGAATTTAAATAATGAATTTGAACACAAGTGAATTTCGATAGTGGATAAATAGTTTTGTCTCTTTATGCAAAAGTTTTAAAATCGCCCTTCTACTTAATTGATGAAATATTTTGTCCTTCTCCTCATTCCCTAATTTTTATAGCGAGGTAATGACAAACAATGAATTCTAAAATCATTGAATCCAAATCGTAATTTCGACGATGAATCCACGAAAATCGTGATTTTCGACAATGAATTTTGAAAATTAGTGAATTTCGCGATGAATTTAAGCAAAATGAATTTCGATAATTGGATAAATAGTTTTGTCATTTATGCAAAAGTTTCAAAAGACTATCCTTCTACTCAATTGATTGAAATATTTCGCTATTCTCCTCATTCCCCAAAAAACAATACATTTTTTCTTTCATCTATCTTTTTTAAACAATCATATCTCTCAATTTAGAACTTCAAATTTGAAAATTCTTTCACCAGTTTTTTGTTTTTTTGTTTTTTCATACTCTTTATTTTGATACCACATTCATCATATTCTGACGTAATTTCCGAAAATCCGCTATCAAAATTCATCGCTTTCGGATTTATCATGTCAAGATTGACCGAGTGAATTTCGACAATGAATCTCACGAACAACGATGTAATTATATCGAACCAAGTCTCAAAACAAATATCATTAAAAATAAAAATAAAAATTCAGTGAAATTTTGGAGAACTAGATCAAAATTTATGAGTGCTTGAAAATGAAGTAGGAAAGAAGAAAAAAAAATGGAGCAGGCGTTCGTTCGTTCAGCATGTGTATTTTTTTTTTTTTTTTTTTTTTTTTGGATTTTGTCATTTAAATTTATAAAAATTATGTGTTTGTAATTCTCCATTATAAAAAAATATTTGTTGTCACGTTACTTTAAAATGGGGTGATGATATATCCACTACAACATATCTACACTACGATCCACTACACACTTTTATCTATTGATAAGACACATTATAATCAACCACCAACACTTTCATCAATGATGAAAAATCACATAGCGATCATTCACTACACATTATGTATAGTGGATATATATTATGATAAGAATTCCAGTTCTCAGGTTAATCCATCAACAATATATATATATATATATATATATATATATATATATAGCTACAAACCCTAGGAGGAGGATGTAGCCAAAGACGGAGCAGGGATTACATATACAAACTTAAACGAAAAAAAAATCCACGTTTTCTTATCATTAAACCAGTGATTTTATGTTGTCCAGGACCACATTGTCCATCAATCCCCTATTTTAGAATAGGTGGTTTTTTTGAACGGGAATGAGAGAAAAGTAAATATTTCATCAATCGAGTAGAAGGACGAGTCTTTTCAAACTTTTACATAAAAGCGACAAAACTATTTATTCATCATTTAAATTCACTGTGTTCGAAATTCAATGTTTAAATTCACCACTTAAATTCATAATCTAAATTCACAAATTTTAAAATTCATTGTTAAATTCATGATTTTGGGATTCATTGTTTAAATTCATTTGATTTCGGGATTCACCAGGAGATTCACCGATTTTGGGATTCACTGTTTGTCCTTCTCGTTATAAAAATTATGCGATTGTCCTTCTCTCTATAAAAATATGTAGTTGTCCTGTTACTTAAAAATATTCCAGATTGTGTCATTATTCCTAATTGCCTAGTTAATGTGATTTTTTTTCGGAGTGATGATACAGGCAGATGACCCATCATGATTATAAGGATGTTACTGATGTAAACCCTTTATGATCAACGGTGCAATCCGTAATTCGTATCATTACTCAATTTTTTTTCTTTTGTGAAAATGCATCTAGGAGTTGTAATAAAATAAATATATACATATGTATAAATGCAGAAAAATGCTATTGACTGTGCCAAGTTCCTGATCCATGAGGCAATTTCCAACACTTTAGAGTTGGAAAAAATTTGTGGTGGGCAAACCTTCTGCATAGCCGATCTGGGATGTGCTGTGGGACCAAATACAATAGTGGCAGTGGAAGAGATAATAGAAACTGTGGAAAAATATATTTTATGCAAAATCCCTGAATTCCAAGTTTTCTTTAATGACATTCCCACCAATGATTTCAACACCCTCTTCCAGTATCTTCCGATAGACAGAAAGTACTACGCCACGGGAGTCCCCGTGTTGAAGATAAGGTTAATAATGCTTGATGATTAAGCTAATAGTGACACTTGTGTAGTGTGTGAGATTTACATGCATGTCAATATTATCTAGCCTAGATTCTAGAGTCAAGTTTGTTAGATGCTGTTGGTATTATAATGTTGTAATGAACATTATCACCAATTAATGAAAATCTATCCTTTCTTCAAAATCTAAGTTGGTATCAGAGCCAAAATCCGGTGGTCATGTCCACGCACCCTCGGATTCGGTGGGTCTTCCGATCCCGCCTCCACCGCAAATACAAATACTACACCACCTCCGCCTCTATTCCTTTTGGATCCATTACAAATTGCCAAATGGTTCCACTCTCACCCACCACCGCTTAATGCCTCAATTCCAGCATCGCCGCCACGTTCTCTTACTACTCCCCCGAGTTTCTCCGGCCCAATGATCTCCTTTGTTTCCGACTTTTTAATTCCGGGGCCCACCACTCACATTCCTTTGGAGGAACTCTCACCCAAAGCTCCACGGTGAAGCTAGATCGCAAAAATTATTTGCTCTGGAAGTATTCGTTCTTCCAATCGCTCGTGGATACAAACTTGATGGTTTTCTTTGGCACCAAGAAGCCTCCACCACAAGGTGCATGAGCTCCACCGGCCTTGGATTCATCCCGAATCCGGCGTTTGATGACTGGACCATTACCGATCGCCTTCTTCTTTGGTTGTTGGGTTCAATGACCGAGTAGGCTTCTTCAAGAAGTCGCCGGTTGCTCCACCTCCAATGAAGTCTGGTTAACTCTTGAAACTTTGTTTAATAGTCCGCCTCAAACTCGTCTTCTTGAATTTAAAGAGGCTCGACTAAGACCGAAAAAGGGCCAAATCCATGGCGGATTATCTCGCCACCATGAAAGTGGTTTTCGATTCCTTAAGCAATTTCTTTGGATTGATTCTCGGCCCGACTCCGAACTTGTCCTTGTTGTTCTTGGTGGACTCCATAGGGAATATGAGTCTGTGGTGGTCAACATTACCTCCAGAGTCACCTCTCTCACCTGGCCTGAGGTTCAATCGCAATTACTCACCCATGAGCGGCTGATTTCCAGGTATAATAGCTCTACACACATTGATCTGGTTAATCCTTCTGCTAATACTGGCTTTGCTCAACCTGATATGGGTAGAGGTGGTTCTAGACCTTAGTCTTCTAATCGAGGACGCAATTCTGGCACTACTAGAGGTAGAGGAAGGCGAGCAGGTGGTGGTAGATCTAACAATGCACTCACCAAATGTTCGATGCTGGTTTCAGACACTGTATGCCAAATTTGTATGAAGACAGGGCATGTTGCATCTGAGTGCTGGCATAGGTTTGAGACAGACTATGTTCCAGGTCCTCCTAAGAATTCATACACCAAGCAAGCTTCTGCCTATCTTGCTACCCCAGAATCAGTTGCTGATCCTAACTGGTATCTTGACAGTGGTGCTAGTCATCATGTCACTTCTGATATGAACAACCTCAGTTTGAGATCACCCTATGAAAGTTCTGATGCATTGGTGGTTGGGAATGGTGAGAGACTATGCATTGCACACACTGGTTCTAGTCATCTTTTCCTACCTGCCACTAATCTTACTCTTTATCTTGCTGATGTTTTACATGTTCCTAAAATAGCCAAAAATTTGCTTAGTATCTCCCAACTTATTCATCATAATTCTGTTATTGTTGAGTTCACTGATACCTGTTGTTTTGTTAAGGACAAACACACCAAGACCACTCTTCTGGAAGGCCATCTTAGACAAGGACTGTATCAGATTCATACACCTACTGTCATAGGTTCATCCCAGAGCTCTCTTCACTCCAAATGTTCTGCTTTCATCTGTCTTGCACTGCACTCACCTCGGTCTCTAGCATAGGATCTACTTTGCATTTACCTAAAGATGTAGAACTTTGGCATCGAAGACTAGGCCATCCATCTGTAAAAGTTCTACATCATGTTTCCAAACTTTATAATCTTTCTATTAATGAAACTTTACCTTTTTGTGAAGCCTGTCAGTTTGGAAAGTTGCATTCTATCCCTTATACTAATTCTGTTTCTTTGTCTACACAGCCTCTTGAGTTGATCCATTCTGATCTCTGGGGTCCTTCTCCTATAAGATCAGTTAATGGCTATCTCTACTACATTGTGTTTGTTGATGATTTTAGTAGATTCTCTTGGATATTTCCTTGAAAAGTAAATCGATGCTTTTCAAACATTTGTTAACTTCAAATCTCTTGTTGAAAATCAATTTGATCTTAAGATTAAAGTTTTTCATCAGGTGAGGGTGGAGAGTTTAGAGTTTTCGGTCTTATCTTGACCAGTCTGGTATCCATTTTAGGCACCCTTGTCCTCACACACATGCCCAAAATGGCAAGGTTGAAAGAAAACACAGGCATATCACTGAAACTGGTCTTACTTTACTTGCACAGGCTGGTCTTCCCCTTAAATTCTGGTGGCACAGCTTCCAACATGTTGTCCATCTAATCAATGTCCTACCTACTCCTGTCTTACACCATGACTCACCCTTCAAGGTTCTCTTCAAAAAAACCCTAATTATCTCCAAGTTAGAACATTTGGTTGTGCCTGTTACCCTAAACGTATACCTTATCACACTAAATAATTCAAAGTCCATACCTCTAGATGTACCTATCTAGGACTCAGTCCTAACCATAAGGGTCATATTTGTGTGGATAACTCTGGTAGAATATATGTCACTAGGATATCTCCTTTGATGAACACACATTTCCTTTCAAGTCCACTACATCTCCATATCCCCGATCTTCATGCTCCCCGTGCGACACATCTACCCTCTCCATTCTCGCCACACACATCGCCCCTCTAAACTAGCAGGGTCACTGAATTTCCGACCAAATGCCTCTCCTCGAATCTCCTCCTCAAATCCTGTGTTGAATTCTCCCTATAATAGGAGTCCATCACCTCATAACAGGGGTCCATCACCTAGTCCACCTCATTCTCCCGATTCTATACCTCTCCAAGATCCTCATCCACAAATTCCAATCTCCTACAAATTCCATCCATACCTCACCATCTACTAGCCCTATATCGAACCTCTCCTCCCCTCCCATACCTTCTCACTCTATGCAAACTAGGTCAAAGAGTGGGATTATTAAGCCCAAGCAATTCCTCAATCTTGCAGCACAAGTCTCTCACCCCTCTGAACCAGCAAGTGTGTCAGAGGCTTTGTCTGATGCTCATTGGACTGAGGCCATGAAGGAGGAATTTAAAGCTTTGTGTGATAACCACACTTGGACACTTGTACCCCCACATCCTCACAAAATCTTGTTGGTAATAGGTGGGTATTCAAGCTTAAACTTAAGCTTGATGGCGATTCTCAAGCATAAAGCTAGGTGGTGGCCAAGGGCTATCTAGCTGACCTGGTGGTTGATTATGCAGAAACTTTCAGTCCAGTGGCAAAATCCTCTACTATCAGAGTTATTCTGGGGTTAGCAGTCTCCCTTAACTGGTCTATTCAACAAGTTGACATCAACAATGCCTTCTTGAATGGCATCCTACATGAGTCAGTTTCTATGCCACAGCCAGAAGGTTTTAAAGACTCCTCCAAGCCTCACTATGTTTGTAAACTACAGAAGGCCCTTATGGTCTAAAACAGGCCCCTAGAGCCTGGTTTGAAGAATTGAGCACCCAACTTCTGAAATGGGGTTTTATCCAGTCCACATCTGACAACTCTTTATTTATTTTTCATCAAAAGGATGTTCTGCTATATGTGGATGATTTTTTGATCACAGGTAACTCTTCTACAGTGATTACAAGGTTCATTCATCAGTTGAATTCCAGATTTCCTCTAAAAGACCTTGGCAATCTCACTCACTTTCTGGGAATGGAAGTGTGCAGGGACAACAGAGAGCTTGTTCTGTCCCAACAACAGTATGCAACACGGTTGCTCCACAGGCTTGGTTTGGCTAATGTTAAGGCATGTCCTAGCCCTATGCTTTCTGGAAAAATACTAACTCTCGATGATGGAAACCCTCTGCCTAAATCGGATGCTCATCAGTATAGAAGGTGTGGGAGGTTTGATGACTCACTTTCACTAGGCCCGACTTGGCCTTTGCTGTTAATACTCTAAGCTAGTTTATGCATTGTCCTACCAATGTGCATTGGGAAGCCCTCAAGAGGCTACTGCGTTATGTTAAAGGTACCATTCAGTATGGCCTTCATTTTAAAGCTACAGGATCCATAGATCTTCAAGGGTTTTCTGATGCAGACTGGCGGTGCAATCCCTTTGATAGAAGGTCTGTCCCAGCTCTTGTGTGTACATTGGGTCCTCTTTGGTGTCTTGGTCATCTAAAATAATCGAAGAGTTGCTCGATCAAGCATCGAAAGTGAATATCGAGCTCTTGCTCATTTAGCAAATTAAATTTATGGCCGCAAGCTCTGAAGGAGTTGCATATCAAATTGCATGTTGTTCATGTATTGCATTGTGATAATATTGGTGCTGAGTCCCTGGCCAAGAATCCTGGTTTCATTCTAGACTAAAACACATCGACATATATGTTCACTTCATTTGACACCATGTTCTAGCTCAAGACATCTCTCGCGACATGTTCCTTCAAATTTTTACAAATTGCAGATCGTCTCACCAAACTCGTAACAGTTCCCGATTCACTTTCACATGAGCAAACTCAATGTTGCCACTACACCATTTCGTTTGAGGGGGGGCTATTGAAGATAAGGTTAATGATGCTTGATGACTAAGCTAATAGTGACACTTGTGTAGTGTGTGGAGATGACATGTGTCCAATATTATCTAGCCTAGATTCTAGAGTCAAGTTTGTTAGATGTTGTTGGTATTATAATGTCAGATCTTGAACATTATCACCAATTAATGAAAATCTATCCTTTCTTCAAAATCTAAGACCCGGTTGGTTCTATGGCGGCTTTTTCCGAGTGGCTCGATTCATTTCGCGCACTCTTCTTTTGCTCTTAAGTGGCTTTCTCGGGTGCCTGAAGAGGTTAAGGACGAGGGCTCATCTAGTTGGAACAAAGGGAGTATATATTATTCTCATGTGAAAGATGAGGTGGCGAGGGCGTACGCCAAGCAGTTTGCTCGAGATTTGGATTGCTTCTTGGAGTGTAGAGCTCAATTGAGGTTGTTGATGGAGGACTCGTAGCCATTATCATTCCTACCAGGTCCAATGGAGTTTCTCATTCACAAGTCTCCTTCAATATGAATTACAATTTTCTGGGATCTTGCCTTATGGACTTGTCTGACAAGGTAAACAAATTTCAATAAAATACTTTAATGTATAAGGCTGTATTAATTAATGGGGAGCTTTTTTGGATATTGGTGAATCCGCAGACCGCATGGTGCGGACATACCTTATTCATACTTAAAAACGCCGGCGTCTTAACGACGCCCGTGTTTTCAACCCAAAATAGTCGGACTACAAAGGCTAACATATATCTGTATTTTGTTTGCTTTTGTTTACGTAAGGGATTAGTCCAAGAAGAACAGATAGATTCCTTTAACATACCTGTTTACCACCCATCCCTTGAAGAGATGGAAAATATTGTGCAAAGAAATGGGCACTTTAGCATCGAAAGAAATGAGCATCTACCATGGCAGCCATTGTTGTCATCTGGAAATGGAAATCAACCACCTCCTCCTCCTGAAGTGCAAATTTCAAAATGTGTGAGGGCTATTATGGAGGGACAAATTGGAGGACATTTTGGATACCAGATTATCGATCAACTGTTCGATTTGTACACAAAGAAACTTTATCAAGAGTGTGCTACTATTGCTGCGTCCGATGTTGTTGTCGGATTCATACTACTCAAACGTAAATCCATGGATTAATTGAGGGTTGTTGTACCAGTGGGTTTGATATTTGGAGCATATGGGATATGCTATCATTTTCTGCATACTTAAAAATGTTTAAATAAAATGTGATATATTCAACTGTAGCTACTACAAGAAAACTGGTTTAAATGGACGACATTTTGTCGTCCCTTTAAAGCTATTGTCGTCCATTCAAATGTTTAAAGGGACGACACGTCGTCCCGTCACTTCTGCTTTGTCCCTTTAAACAACGGACTCCTTTGAAGGGACGACAAAATCGTCCCTTTAAAGGTATGCTGACGTGGCACGGATTTTTCTAAAAATTCAACGAAATTTATGTACTAAGATTATTTGAAGGGCGATTTACAATGTCGTCCCTATAAACATGATTCATTTAATTTCACAAAAAAATTTATTATTAGGAAAAAATTTATTTTTTTTATAAAAAAGTTTTTCGGGACGACATTGTCGTCCCTTAAAAGATTATACATTTAATTTCATAATAAAATTTAATACAAAAAAAATAATTTTTTTAATAAAAACATTTAAAGGGACGACATTGTCGTCCCTATACACATGATTCATTTAATTTCACAAAAAAAATTTTATTATTAGGAAAAAAAATTTATAAAAATGTTTTTTGGGACGACAATGTCGTCCCTTAAAAGATTATACATTTAATTTTCATAATAAAATTTAATACGAAAAAATAATTTATAAAATTTCCAGAAATACATTTAAAGGGACGAATGTCGTCCCTTTAAATATTTTATTTTTTTAAAAATATTTTTTTGTTTTCGCATGGCCTCCCATGCTATTTACATCAAACCAATCCTGTTTTTCCAAAATCAATAACAGATGTGTTTATAAGAGGGGATTAATAAAAAAAAATGCAGAAACAAAACTAGCATAATGAAAACTAATACACTTTCACGAACAACTTAAAATTAATGTAAACAATAACCAAAATTCGAGACAAACTAGAGGCGGATTTACAAAGAGAGGTAAAGAAGCTATCAAAAGTAACCCAACTTGCAAAAAAAAATGGTTAAATACAATATTTACCTGTAAATAAATAAAAAATTTGAATGTGAAAAAACAGCTGAAACACAAAAGATTAAAATCATTTGTTAGATCCTATTTTGCATTACTCAAAAACAGAATGTATCTATATTCAAATAACCTGTGCCATCTTGAAGAAGTGGACAAGTTGAAAAGTTGTCAAACTGTCTAAGCCAGTAGAAATTTCATCCATGAAGAGTGCTCTGTTTGGTCCAACAAGCATCTCACCTGCATTATGGCATCACCAAGAAGATGCCCCGAGCTATTCGACTCAGTAAAACAATCATTTTATTGTACTTTTTTCATGTTTTGAGGTATTGAATGGTGTATAATTGCAGTAATTACCTGTTGTAACACGCTTTTTCTGCCCTCTAGAAATACCGCGAATCATGTTATCTCCAACCAAGGTATCAGCACAAACATCAAGCCCCAAAATCTGCATATAAATAAAAATAATGATCAATGATGGAAATTCGTGATGTGACAAAATGAATTTAAATCTCCAGATGATTCAGGCTATAACCTTGATAACAAGTGAACACATGCTAGAAACAAATATTACTAACAGGCTTCGAGGTCAAGCATCTGAATAAGCATGAACGTGATGTTAACACCGGCAACAGCAAATGGATATTCCCATATGGCCCTGTCACCTTCTTGCTTCCGAAGAAGATCCTGGAAAGATTTCTACAGAAATGCCGTGTATGTCAGAAGCATACAGTGAGAAACTTCAATACTTCAAGCTATTTCTAAACGGTACTGTTCTGAATTATGTTAAATTACATCAAAGTTGCATCGTATTACTCTAGAGATGGCGTGTCAATATAATCATCAACATAAAAGCAATACGATCGTATCAATAGCAGCATGGAGATCAAAAGGACCAGACCCTACCAAATTAAAAATCAGACTTAACACAAACTAAGAGCAATAATGTTGTACTGTATATATACACACGATTTAAGTAAGATCCAAGTACATATCTCACTTGAAGACCAGCAAGCAAAAGTATACGAGAAATACTTACTGGGAAGTTCGAGCTAAGTATAACAGGTTCTCCAGCGATATGAACCCACCACCCTGACAGAAACTTGAATTGTGATTTACGGGAAAACAGAAGGCATATAAACAAGTAAAGAGTCTCACATAGTTAAATGAAGAAGGAAGAAAAGCATTATACCTGAAATCTGTGGGACGGGTCTTTCCTTTCCAACCCATTTCCTTCCACTGCTCGATATTAATCCGTTGAGTTCTTCCTCCGGAAAAGCAGCATTCCATAATGCTTTCAAAGCTTCCTATACCATGGACAAAAAGTTGGAAAATAAAGGAAAGCCCAATTAAACGGAGCTTGTTCTACTAAATACAGAGCAGTTCTCGTAAATCACCAAATCACATAGTATACCTGATGTTCAGGATTTGAACTATCATATTGAACATCCAAACGGTTTTGTAATCTACGCAAGCTGTCCTCCCGATACAATACAAACCTCAACCACAATTATACGCTCACGCCTGTAAGGAGGTTCTCTGATAATGATTAACGAACAAATAAGCCTTGGAACTAAACTTAAGGATCACTATTACAGTCATATTTCCACTGCACATTTACCTTTTTTTTTTTGCCAGGGCCGTATTTACAATTGAAGGTTAATCAATTTTGCAGGACACATGACATTGAATTATAGTAGAACTCGGAACATTCAATAACATCAAGCAGGTGAATCTAAGTTTCAGAAGACAATAGTACTGGTTTCCATATGTTGCATAAGGAATGTAGTTTACGATGTCAAAATCAAGAATTGCTTCAACCCGATATTACCTGGGAAGGTGTCAAATCAAACGATGGTCGGGCATCACTTTCCCTTCTTTGAGCACACACACATGAAAGCAGGGCCGGCCCTCGCATTTGTTGGCTTAAGACCAAGTCCCCGAATTGGGCTTTTTAGTTGAAGTTTTTTTTTTTTTTTTTTTTTTTTTGAAAAACATACTTATCGCGTTTTTAACATCCGTAAATACAAAAATCAAGTTATTTGTTAGGTATTTTATTCACAAAGTCTGTTTTTATTTTTGTTTTGAATGTGTTGTTGCACACTGAGTGCGACAGGTGTCGCCGAAAAGAAACGGGATGACACATCATTTCATAGAAGGGATTTTTCATTGGGACACATCATTTCGGTTGTGCATGTTCATTGGGAAACGAAGGCATGACTGAAAGGGATGGCCGGAACTTAGGAGTGAAAAATGAGTTCTATCTATTTTTGTTTGTTTTATTTATTTTTGTGTGTGTTTTTTCTTTATATAATATGATATATATAATAAATTAATAATATAGATAAAGTCATAAAATAAAAATAAAAAAAAACATGTTTGTATATATCTTTTTTTTTGGGGTCAAGTAAATTTTTTTATTTGGGCCTTTATCAATTAGACTAAAAAAAAATTTGGGTCTTTATCAAAAAAGAAAAATTAACATATTATATTAGGTTGGATCGATTAAATCTACACGAATTTTTTTTTTCTTTTAGCGAAACATGTACCGTTGGGCCCTCCGATACAATTGGGCTTAAGACCCGGGTTTCGCCGGCCTTAGCATAGGGCCGGGCCTGCATGAAAGACCTTTTCCAAGCCATGCCGCTGATCCAGCCACAACCTCTGCTGAAATGAAAGGGTTAGTTATAGGCAGAAATCGAAACCGTGAAGCTGAGTCCTTACATAGTTACATACAATATTTTAGACGGATATCAACAAATAAACACTAACAATATCAGGAAAATATCAGCTGTGCAAATGACAACAGCTAAATCTTAGCAATCATGTATTTTTTTTGTTTTTTTAATATGAAAACAACTGGTATGTATCTGCCAAAAGCAGTTAAACGGGAGCAAAATTCCACTTAAAAATCCAGCAGAATGCCTTACACATTCGCTCTCGTTTCAAGACACAAAATGATAGCAATTCAATAGCATAAATTGCAACCTCAATGAGAATGCATAAACGTCATAACCTGATTTTAAACACAACTGGAAAAAACTCATAATATCATCTTATCAGAAATGCAATATATTTGAACGAGTGAGGTTTCCAAATGCAAAGAGTAGAAAATCGCCAGTTTATAACCCCTGTTTAGAGTTAAAATCTAAGCAGGCAAGCATGTGAATATATCCCATTCTAGTAACATTCTATCTGAATAAGCTAAATCCACTGACCTCAAAGTGTAATATTCGATTTAGCCGGAGATGGAAAGAAGCACGAGCTTGAATTGAGCGTGTCATTCGATTTTGAAAAGCGAAATATTGGAGAAATTCGGTTCCTTTTATTTGGAGTTTAAATAATTGGATATTATATATGTAATTTTCAAGATAATTATGTATATAATAAAAGAGATTTTCTGCTTTTTTTTTTTTTTATGGAAAAATGATTTAATTGGGATTAACTATATAAAGGGATCTATTATACACATTAATCCACAACCTAAATCATTAGTCAAAAAAAAAGAGAAGCGACCGCCCTTTTCTTCTTGCCGTCGACTTGGGAGAAAAAAAAAGGGTTGGAGCAGTTTCACCAAAATCTAAAGCAAATCTCAATCGTTTTGGATCGGTTTGAGCGCGCGGAATCGTCGTGAGAAGAGCATCGTTGGATAGCGACTTTGTTGGAAAGGCTGCAGATTTCAAAGTGATCGGACTGGTTTTTGTTTTGCAAGACAAGTAAGAAGCTCTTCCTACAATCTAATTAAGGTTTAGATTAAGGTTTTAAGTGTTTAGATGTAAGAAGGTTATGGCTTTTAGTTGGTTAATGGTCTAGATGCCATGGTATGGTTAGATATGTTTCCACTGTGATTTTATGTGTTGAAATTGCTTTGTTATTTAGGTTAAAAGCAGTTGAAAATCGTATTTGAAGATTTTAGGGTTTTAGGTAAACCCAGGCGGGCAGCGTCTGAACTAGTCAGAGCAGGCGTCTGTGATTTTGTAGTTCGGACGGGCGTCGGACTAGCTGAGACAAGCGTCGGCGGTAGATTTTGATTCGAGATTGTAGCGTTCTTAGGAGGGCGGGCGTCGGGATTAGTGGGCGGCGTCGATTTCAAGCAGGCGTTGCTTTAAGCGGACGGGCGTTTGGTGATTTACATCTGAGTTGTAGCGATTTTAAGTGGGCGGCGTCGGTATTAGTGGGCGGGCGTCCATAAGGTTTAAGCAGCGTTTGGATTTGTTACCTTATTTCTATTACTTTAATTGTTTCAAGCTTGATCATCATGTCCTTTATTGTTTTAAACTCTTAATCACGATGTATTAAGATTAATTAAACATAAACAAGCGATTGTACTTACGATGCGTTCGATTAAAACACGAATGTACTCTTAAAGGGAGTTGAAGTTCGGATCCGTCGGAAGGGCATGAAAGGGCTTGTGCTTTGGTGAACTAGGGTTCATCAATGTCGGTGTATTTGCTAGGACTTGTCGCGTCGTCTAGTGGTCTAAATGCGAGAGTAGGAGATGTGAGGAGCTTACTTGAAAACACTAGGGATGGCTAGTTAATTCACATCAATGCATACATATGTGTAGTAAAAGATAAAACATCATCTATTCTCGGTTAGACACTATTTCATATCGGCGATGTGATACGTCCATAAAAGGTGGACAACAACTGCTTTGGCCTTAAGCGGTGAAGGGTAGTGGAGGAAATCCATCGGACGTATCGCATACCGGGAGACCGGAGCTAATCGGTGCTAATCACCGTTAGTTAGCAAGTATATCTTGGTGATGAGCGCCATGCGCGATGTCTTGGGTAGTGATGTAACAAAGATAAGCTAAGTAGAAAGCGTATAGTCACGGCGTGTCGATGGGCATGAAGTGAACCCTAGATTGAGTCGTTCGCGCCAAGATAAGCTTTTAATAATAACCTTAATTAAATTGTATCTTCTACTTCTTACTATGTACATTGTACTTACCTCAAATGCATGTTTATTTATGTGTTTGGGGAGAGAGGCGAAACGAGGTTGGTGAAGGTTTGAGGAGGACTTTGATGGCGGCGTTTGAAGGCGCGGAGTTGAAGACTCTTATTTATTTTAGTTCTTTCATTTATGCTATTTCATAGACTTGGATTAGTTGGATGTAATAGTTATCTTAGTATCATTGGATTTCGTTGGTTTCTTTGAATGTAATAAGTATTACATTTATTCTATCTTTAGTGGTTTCTATTCTTTAATGTTTGGAAAAAAATTTACCCGAGTCTTTGCTTCCGTTTGCTTTTATTTGATCGACGTAGTAGAGGCTTACGTGTAATATTATTTATTTAATGTTATGCGTGCGAGCGTTTCGATTTCGGATAAGGACTCGGTGTCGGGAAGCAGGCGTTACTGGTTGGTATCGAGAGAAAAGCGTCTTTTAGGCTTATTCTTTTAAGATAAGTTTTCTCTAGATCTGTTAGTGCGTTACGGTTTCTTTGATCATCGAGGATGGTGTTCACGAAGCTGGAGCGGTGCGAGAATCGTCGAGGAGTTCGGCGGGAGAGTCAACACCGGTCGTAGGAGGAGGTGTTGTGAGGCCAAGTCATCCACCTCGGCGAGTTTGTCACCACCACCACATCTGACAACCCCTCACGGTTTCTCGGTGAATTCGCCACCACGACCTCGGCAACCCCCCAGGTGGCATGTGGGAAGTTCGGTTCCATTTTCTCTGCAGTCGGTGAAGTTCCGGTAAGTTCGATACCACCGCCCGATGAGCTACCCTCCGCGGCCGCCAAATCTTTTACCCTGCGGTGAGCCACACCTCACCCATTGTGTTCCACCGGCAACAACGGTCCCTATCCACCTCCAGTGGGTCTACGTCACGACCTCTGACACCACCGTCACCCATACGACTTTCGGCAAGGTTTTGGCTACCCCACCTACGGTTTCCAGCAACTTGAGTATCACCGGCAAGTGCCTTACGCGTACCCTCCAATTTATCCGATACCCTTGAGTTAGACCGGTTTCGAGCAAGCACCATCGGTTGGTGGTATACCAGGTTGAGAAGGAACAAAGTCGAGATTTCTTTGGAAATGTTGAGCACTCGAAAGGTGAAGAATGGATTAGGAGTTTTGAGAAGGCATGTAGGAACATACATCTCCACGAGGCCCGAGATAGCACGAGTTGGCGGTCGATTTTCTTTTGGAGTGCGGTGAAGCTTGGATTGATTCGATCTGAGTAGCGGTGGTAAGGTACAGATTAGGAAGGTTTCAAGACCATGTTCTACAATGAGTACTTCCGGCTCTGATCTGGCGAGATATGGCAAAGGCAGTTTCTAAAGCTTACGCGAGGTTTGACTATGGCAGTTCACACAGTACACCAACAAGTTTAACGAGTTGGGAAGATTCTATCTGAGCTAATGAAGGTAGAAGAGAGGAAAATGGCCCTATACAAAGAAGGGTTAGCATATCATATCTGATCGGTATGCTAGGTTTCTCGGCTAAGAATATGGCGGAGTTGTTGAATAAAGCTTTGGAAGTTGAGACCTTCGGGAAGAAGGCCACCGTGGTTGTTGGGAATAAGAGGAGCTTTGGAGCGAGGCAGGGGTAATAACCGAGGAGCACCACATCGAGTTTCAAGAAGACCACGGCCCTGCGGCAAGTAAACCACCTACCGGAGCACCCTTTGCCCTAAGTGCAGCAGGAATCACTCGGTGAGTGCGAGTTCATACAAGCGGATGTTATCTCTGTGGAGAAAGCGGGACACTTTGCCAGAAGCTGTCCGACCATGGGTCCAACGGGTAACGAGAAGCAAGGAAGTGGTAGAAGCGGCTAAAGTCGCTTGATTCGTGTTTTTTAAATTTGATGCTAGAGAAGCGAGAACACGAGGATAGCGTTATATCAGTACTTATTGGTAATTTGTTCTTTTAAGTTATGTTTATAGCATGTTTATTCATGTTGTATTGTAGTTAATTGAATAAATGTGCATCGTAAATACGATAATGTTAAATAATTTTATGGTGAGCTTTGTTCGATCACGGGGGCGTCTAATACTTTTTCGTAATCGACTAAAGTAGCTAAGAAATTGAGTCTACCTTTGGAACCTTTAAGGAATCGTTGGAGATAACCACACCGTTAGGAAGGTAATGAAAGTAACTAAGATGATACCACAAGTGGAAGTCAAGTTGGATCTTATCGATGCAAAAGCGACTTCACGGTTTTAGACTTTCGGATTTCGATGTGATTCTTGGAATAGATTGGCTATCCGAGAAACCGTCCATCTAGATTGCCGAGGAAAGAAAGTGATCTTTAAGGTACAGGAAATCGATAAGACTTATCAAGGCAATGTGTACAAGCCTAGCAAGCGACATCCGATAATAATATCGGTTAAGGCTATAAGGGGCTTGTCGAGAAAGGTTTGTGAAGGCTACTTGTTGTCTGTGATGGATGTGGAACAAGTAAAGCCCGAGTTAAGGAGACCCACTGTGGTCAAGAGTATCTGAAGTGTTTCGGAAGAGTTACCGGGGAACATGCCGGATAGAGAGATCGGTCGAGATCAAGTTGATACCGGGGGGCGACACGGTTGCCAAGGCACCTTCTGAGAATGGCGCCGGCTGAGTTGAAAGAGTTGAAAGCTCGAAGCAGGACATGCTCGAGAGGAATATAATTCAACCTAGTACTGCCGCCTTAGGAGCCGGTGTTGTTTGTCAAGAAGAAAAGCGGTAGCATGAGGATGTGCATCGACTACGAGCGTTGAATAATCTCACCATCAAGAACAAATATCCTCTGCCAAGAATTGATGACTTGTTTAATCGATTTGCAAGGAAGGGCGTGTTCTCTAAGATTGATCTTAGGTCGGGATATCACCGATTGAAAATCAAGGTAGCAGATATATACGAAGGCGGCTTTCGATGCGAGGTATGGACATTATGAGTTCTTAGTTATGCCTTTTGGACTCACTAATGCTCCATCTGCATTTATGGACTTAATGAGGCGTGTTTTCATGCCATACTTAGATAAGTTTGTGATAGTCTTCATAGACGATATCTAGTATATTCAAGGATGAGAAAGAACATGAAGAACACTTAAGGATAGTGTTGGAGACTTTGAAGAGGAATCGGTTGTATGCTAAGTTTTCCAAATGTGACTTTTGGTTGAATCAAGTGAGTTTCTTGGGTCATGTCATTTTACGGAGATGGCATTAAAGTTGATCCTCGAAGGTTGAAGCGGTTGAGAAGTGGTCGGACCGACTCTGATTTGAGAGGTTAGAAGTTTCCTTAGTGCGGTGGCTATTATAGGAAGTTTGTTCAAGACTTCTCAGGATAGCTACACCACTTACCCGGCTCACTCGGAAGAATGTGAAGTTTGAGTGGACGGTGAGTGTGAAGAGGCCTTCCAGGCGTTGAAAAAGAAGTTGACTACTGACCCGATTTTGGCGATTTCGGAGATCTTTGATAATTATAGCGTTTACGGATGCTTGGGGACGGGGTTTGGGTTGTGTGTTGATGCAAGGAGGAAGGTAATTGCTTATGCATCTAGGCAGTTGAAGGTGCATGAGAAGAATTACCCAACACATGACTTAGAGTTGGCGGCGGTAGTGTTTGCCCTAAAGACTTGGAGGCACTACTTATACGGAGTTAAGCGAGGATCTTCACCGATCACAAGAGCTTGAAGTACTTCTTTACCCAAGAGAATCGAACATGAGACAAAGGAGATGGCTAGAGTTCGTAAAGGATTACGACCTAGATATTCAATATCATCCGGGTAAAGCCAACGTAGTGGCGGATGCTTTGAGTAGAAAACCCGTGTTCGCGGTTTCAAGTGTTGAAGTTGTGGCGAGAAAGGCTAGGCGGGCTGCAAATCCGAAGTTTTGATCAGTTGAAGACCGGCGAGGTTGTGGCGCCGTTGTTAGCAAGGTGCGAGTTGATGGATGATATTCGGGAAAAACAAGATGAAGACCAGTTTTGGTTGATTTAAAGCGAGTTGCAAGAGAAAAGCCTCTGAGTGGGTTACGTGCTAGACAAAGCGGGAACCTTTGGTACCCGAGGATCGCTTTGTGTGTGCCCAATATTGGGGATTTGAGGCAAAGAGTTATGGAAGAGGCACATAGGATTGCATTCTCGGTTCATCAGGATCCACTAAAATGTCTGAGAGACTTGAAGGAAAAGTTTTGGTGGCCTCGATGAAGCGGAAATAGCCAAGTTAAGTGGCGAGTGTGATATACGCCGGAAGGTAAAAGCGAACATAGGCGACCAGGAGGAATGCTTAAGCCATTGGATATCCCTGAATGGAAGTGGGATAAGATTACGATGGATTTCATTACCGGCTTACCTAAGACAAGAAGCGGTCATGATGCAATTTGGGTGATTGTAGATAGATTGACCAAATCCGCTCATTTCTTACCGTATAAGGTTGATATGCCCTTGAAGAAGATAGCGACACTATACTTGGATAATATAGTGAAGTTACATGGAGTTCTATATCGATAGTCTCGGACCGTGATTCGAGGTTCGTCGATCGATTTTGGAAAAGTTTACAAGCGACTTTCGGAACCAAGTTAGATTTGAGTACGGCCTTTCATCCTCAGACAGACGGACAATCTGAGAGAGAACCATCCAAACACTTGAAGATATGTTGAGAGCATGTGTTTTGGAAGTAGGCGGATCATGGGATGATTACTACCGGTAGCGGAGTTTGCCTACAACAACGGTTATCATGCAAGTATAGGCATGCCGCCATTTGAAGCGTTGTATGGAAGAAGGTGTAAACGCCATTTGTTTTGGGATGAAGTCGGAGAAAGACAAATCACCGGGCGGGGTGGTTGAGCAAGCTAAGGAAAGAGTTCGGTTGGTTAAGAAGAATCGAAAGCGACTCAAGATAGAGCGAGAAGAGTTGGGCGGATGTTAGAAGAAGGCCCTTAGAGTTTGAAGTTGGTGAAAGAGTGTATCTACGAGCGTCGCCAATGAAAGGAGTGAGCGTTTTGGACAAAAGGAAAGTTGAGTCGAGGTATGTTGGACCTTTTGAGATTACGGAAAGGATTGGACCGTTGGCTTATAAGCTTGAGCTACGAGAATCCATGTCAAGAGTCCTAGCGTGTTCCACGTATCGATGTTGAAAAGGTGTTTGACCAAGGCGGATGTTGAGACTACGGTTGATCGGAGATCCTTCAAGATAACCTTTTCGTATGATGAGAAACCGATCAGAATTTTGGGCGAGGAAGGAAAAGATGGTTAAAGAAGAATGATTCCCTTGATTTTGGTGCAATGGAGCAATCATTCACGGAAGAAAGCTACGTGGGAAGTCGAGGATGAGATGATCGGCGAGTTCCCAGATTTAATGGACTTACAGGTATGTTCTAAGTTTTGAGGCGAAACTCCTTTAAGGGGAGAATGTAATATTCCGATTTTTGGGAAAAAGCGAGGCGTGTCATTTTGCGAAAGCGAAATATTGAGTTCGAGTTCCTTTTATTTGGAGTTTAAATAATTGGATATTTATATATGTAATTTTCAAGATAATTATGTATATAATAAAAGAGATTTTCTGTTTTTTTTTTTTATGGAAAAATGATTTAATTGGGATTAACTATATAAGGGATCTATTATACACATTAATCCACAACCTAAATCATTAGTCAAAAAAAAAGAGAAGCGGCCGCCCTTTTCTTCTTGCCGTCGACTTGGGGAAAAAAAAAAGGGTTGGAGCAGTTTCACCAAAATCTAAAGCAAATCTCAATCGTTTTGAGATCGAGTTTGAGCGCCGGAATCGTCGTGAGAAGAGCATCGTTGGATAGCGACTTTGTTGGAAATTTGCAGATTTCAAATTTGATCGGACTGGTTTTGGCTGCAAGACAAGTAAGAAGCTCTTCCTACAATCTAATTAAGGTTTAGATTAAGGTTTTAAGTGTTTAGATGTAAGAAGGTTATGGCTTTTTAGTTGGTTAATGGTCTAGATGCCATGGTATGGTTAGATATGTTTCCACTGTGATTTTATGTGTTGAAATTCTTTGTTATTTAGGTTAAGCGGATTGAAAATCGTATTTGAAGATTTTAGGGTTTTAGGTAAACCAGAGCGGCGGGCGTCGAACTAGTCGAGGCAGGCGTCTGTGATTTTAATAGTTCGGACGGGCGTCGGACTAGCTAGACAGGCGTCGGCGATGATTTTGATTCGAGATTGTAGCGTTCTTAGGAGGGCGGGCGTCCGGGATTAGTGGGCGGGCGTCGATTTCAAGCAGGCGTTGCTTTAAGCGGACGGGCGTTTGAGGTGATTTACATCTGAGTTGTAGCGATTTTAAGTGGGCGGCGTCGGTATTAGTGGGACGGGCGTCCATAAAAGGTTTAAGCAGCGTTTGGATTTGTTACCTTATTTCTATTACTTTAATTGTTTCAAGCTTGATCATCATGTCCTTTATTGTTTTAAACTCTTAATCACGATGTATTAAGATTAATTAAACATAAACAAGCCGATTGTACTACGATGCGTTCGGTTAAAACACGAATGTACTCTTAAAGGAGTTGAAGTTCGGATCCGTCGGAAGGGCATGAAAGGGCTTGTGCTTTGGTGAACTAGGGTTCATCAATGTACGTGTATTTGCTAGGACTTGTCGCGTCTAGTGGTCTAAGAAATGCGAGTAGGAGATGTGAGGAGCTTACTTGAAAACACTAGGGATGGCTAGTTAATTCACATCAATACATACATATGTGTAGTAAAAGATAAAACATCATCTATTCTCGGTTAGACACTATTTCATATCGGCGATGTGATACGTCCATAAAGGTGGACAACAACTCTTTGGCCTTAAGCGGTGAAGGGTAGTGGCGGAAATCCATCGGACGTATCACGCATACGGGGAGACCCGGAGCTAATCGGTGCTAATCACCGTTAGTTAGCAAGTATATCTTGGTGATGAGCGCCATGTGCGCGATGTCCTTGGGTAGTGATGTAACAAAGATAAGCTAAGTAAAGCGTATAGTCACGGCGTGTCGATGGGCATGAAGTGAACCACTAGATTGAGTCGTTCTCGCCAAGATAAGCTTTTAATAATAACCTTAATTAAATTGTATATTCTACTTCTTACTATGTACATTGTACTTACCTCAAATGCATGTTTATTTATGTGTTTGGGGAGAGAAGGCGAAACAGGTTGGTGAAGGTTTGAGGAGGACTTTGATAGCGGCGTTTGAAGGCGCCGGAGTTGAAGACTCTTATTTATTTTAGTTCTTTCATTTATGCTATTTCATAGACTTGGATTAGTTGGATGTAATAGTTATCTTAGTATCATTGGATTTCGTTGGTTTCTTTGAATGTAATAAGTATTACATTTATTCTATCTTTAGTGGTTTCTATTCTTTAATGTTTTGAAAAAAATTTACCCGAGTCTTTGCTTCCGTTTGCTTTTATTTGATCTGACGTAGTAGAGGCTTACGTGTAATATTATTTATTTAATGTTATGCGTGCGAGCGTTTCGATTCGGATAAGGACTCGGTGTCGGGTAAAGGGATTTACACTGCTCGTCCCTTTAAAACTAAAAAATTTAGCGCCCAACTTTTCCCCCTAAATTTTAATGAGATATTTGATTATTTTCGCTTTTAAAGTGATTTACATTGTTGTCTCTTTATATAAAATTGTATAAAAAATATTTTGTTTCATATATATATATATATATATATATATATATATATATATATATATATATATATATATATATATATATATATATATATATATATATATATACTAACAATTAACCCATGCATAATGCACGTGGATATAAATCAAATAAATTATATAGCAATAATATTATCATTTTATTTGACAAAATATTTTTGGTCATAAAGATCAAATTTTTTACCAACTCTCTCTTAATCAATAATCAATAAAACACATTAGAATTTGGTGCTTGGTTTGATTTTGACAGTATAAAACAAATAATATTAGAATTAAATAAAGTAAATAAATATTATTTTCTTGATAAGATACATCTCATGTTTATTTTATTCAAGACAAACCATATATGGAGTATAATGTAGACAACAATTTTTTAGTGTCAAATAATATATTATTGACCTTTTTGTGTAGCGTGTTGCATTTAATAACTATTCTCGTTCGTAAGTAGCGTGCCTGCAGCAAAAACATCAAAATAATACTACTATTAAATTCGTAATCATAAAAATATATAATTAATTAAAAAAATTCTTCAATACCTACTTCTCACCACTCTTGATCTGATGATGAATGGAAAACTATAGCTATGCTACCATTCGTCTCATTAAGCCCAACGACAACAATTCAAAACAGATCATAAAACGTCAAACAACAATCATGTGAACTAATGGCAAAAAATAATTAGAAAAAAACCACACAATGAAGAAAAAGTCGGAATAAAAAAATCACAGTACATGTAGATTGTATTGAAATTGTGCAAATGAATGATACCATGTGACTGTATATATAGTCGTATAAGTAGTGGGTTGAGTAGTTTCAAAAAAGTGATTCCGTATTTAAAAAAAATATACATTCCGTATTTTTGTTTTTTTATTCTTCCAAATCTTTTTTATTATGTTAGAGATCATAAAATATAATAGTATATTAATGGTTTATGGAACGGTAATCAGTGAAAATATTGATTCTGTATTTTTTAAATATTAATTTTTTCCGTTTTTTTGTCATAAAAAATTCCATATTTTGAAAAAAAATATGTTCTTATACTGATTCTGATTTTTTTAATTCTTTCAAATATTCTTTATTATTTTGGAGATCATAAAATATAAATGATATATTAATGGTCATTCGAACAAAAATCCGTATTTAAAAACAGATATTATTTTTTACTTACACTTATTTTTGTATTTTTTTTTTTTTATTCTTTCAAATCATTTTTATGTTAGAGATTATAAAATATAAATGGTATTTATGGTATTCCATTGATTCCATTTTTAAAATATTAATTTTTCCATTTTTGTGTCATAATAAATTCCTTATTTCAAAGAAAAAAATTATTCTTATACTGATTCCAGACTTTTTTATTCTTCCAAATCGTTTTTATTACGTTGGCGGTCATAAAATATAAATTCTATATTAATGGTCTACGGAACAAAAAAAAAATTCTGCATTTAAAAAAAGATATTATTCTGTAACGCAGATTATGATTTTTGAAATATTATTTTTCCTGCTTCTTGTCAAAAAAATTCCATATTTCAAAAAAAAATCTTATATTGATTCGTATTTTTTATTCTTCCAAATCCATATTAATTGTTTCGTTTTTCAAAAAACAATTCCATATTTTGAAGAAAAAATAAGTTTTTTTTTATATTCTTTCGAGCTCATCTTTATTATGTTGAAGATCATAAATTATAAATGGTTTATTAATAGTTTTTGGAACAAAAAATTTCCGTATTTTAAAAAAGATATTATTCTGTTACACTGATTCCGTATTTTTGAAATATTAAAATTGTCCGTTATTTTCAAAAAAATCCATCTTTCGGAAAAAAATTATTCTTATAGTGATTCCGTATTTTTGTTTTTATATTCTTCCAAATCTATATTAATTTTCCATTTTTTGTCAAAAACAATTCCATATTTCGGGAAAAAATATTCTTATACGCATTCCGTATTTTTTTATTCATTAAAAATCAAAACTACCCGATGCAATAAAAAAATCGCAAACCAATAAAAAATCAACAACCCATCAAGCAAAATCTGGACACCCATTTGCTTATAAAACTTGATATATCATTCAAATTGCATTCCGTCACCCTCAAATTTGAGTGGCGGAAGCAAAAAAAAGAAAAGAAACAAAAAGACGAATTATTTTGTATTGTAACGATGGAGAGCAAGCTTCATGGAAGAAACTACCGGTCGGAAGAACCGTCCACACGACGGCAAATATAATAACGATACAATAAGAATGAGAATATAGAACTTATTATCATCGGTTCAATGAATTTTTTCAACCAAAAAACACTGACTCCATCTTCATGCACATCCTTTCCTCATGCATAATACTTTCAGGTTTACAAAAACTCAATCTCATTTATAGCCTCCCATGTGTACCAATGTAGAAAAGTCTTTCTGCAAAACATTAGAAGCAACAATTGTGTTTGGTTATCTTGAGATAAAAAATTTAATTATTATCCGCAACCATTTCATTCCGGGGAAAAAAAATAGAATGTGTAAAAAAAATAGAACACAACAAAATATTGGCATCATATTGTCAATATAGCAATAAAAATAATTGTAAAAATTAGAATAGTAAACACATCAAAAGTACTAACGATAATATTTCATTTTTTTTAATTACATTCCATTTTTAAAGGTATTAAACGTTGTCTATACCACATATAACGCCAATATATGCAAATCAAAGTTGTCAGTCATCCAAACGCATTGGAATGTATCATATACAACGCCGTATATCTTCATTCAAATGCACGCATTGCAATAAATAGAAGCACTCAGGAAACCAATTAGTTTGAAATGACTTTAGATTTGTTAGATTGAACTGTACCAGTGCATATAACAATGAAGATCACCAGCTCCCTGCTTTTATAAGCCTTTCTCACTCACTAAGCCTGCAAAACACATAAACTAAAAACCTACAAAACTATCAAACCAATAAACCCCTAAAATTTCAAAATACATAAACAAAAACCTACAAAACTATCAAACCAAGAAACCTCTAAAATTACAAAAACTTGATGTCCTTAGGATTAAAACAATCAACAACAACAACAACAAAAACGCAACAACTCATAAGGTAAGGAAAGTGATATTATGACGTTTAAATCCCAACAAATTCTGAGATGATTCAAAACCGAATCAGAAAAGGAACATAAAGAGTTACAAAAAGGGCTAGATAAACAACTCATGATAAACTGATCCCGTCACATGCAATGGTTTTGTTTTGAGGGGTGCAATGGTGTTAAATAATAGAAAATGTTGTGCATTTGACATTTGAAATTTAAATTTTGAAAACCAACAAAGATTTTGAGAGTTTATTGACGGATTTTGAGGATATCGTGATTTGTATGTGAAAATCAGATTCCTTTAAAAAAATAGCCCGGAAGGGAATAAAATAAAATATCGTCGATTATTTACTGAATTATTATTATTATTATTATTATTATTATTATTATTATTATTATTATCATCATCATCATCATCATCATCATATGTTTATATTATTCAACACAAACCATATATGGAGTATAATCTAGACAAAAAAACATTTAGTGTCAAATAATAAATTACTTACCTTTTCGTAGTAGCGTGTTGCGACTTTAATAACATTTCTCGTTCAGTAAGTAGAGTGAGTCAGTAGCAAAGACATCAAAATAATTCCACTATTAAATTCGTAATCATAAAAACTATATAATTAATTTAAAAATTCAATACCTTAGTCGGTCTAAAAAAATCACAAAGTATATGTAGATTGTATTGGAATTGTGCAATTAAAGTTGATTCCGTATTTATTATGTGTATCGATTTTTTTATTACGTTCCACATTTTATTGTATAATGTTTTTTTTTAGTGGGTATGAAGGCAATAGAAAATGTTCGTATTTATTGCAAAGCATTTCACATTTAAAAGTTGATTCGTATTTAATTTCGTATTTTAAAAGTGATTTGGCTTAAAAATAAATTCATATATTATTTTAAAAATTTGTAAAAATTTTGGACAAGACGTATTTATTAGAAATTTTTCGTATTTATTGCAAAAAAATTGTATTTATTTTCGTATTTTAAAAGTGATTTGGCATTATAAAAAAAAATCGTATATTATTTAAATTTTCGTAAAAATTTTGGACAAAACATTTCCGTATTTATTAGAAATTTTTCGTATTTCAAAAAAAATCCGTATTTAAAACTTATTCTGTATTTATTGCAAATGTATTTAATGCTTTTTTTATTGTATAATTGTTTTTTTAGCGGGTTTAAAACAGATAAAACGTCAATAACAATCTTGTGAACTCATGGGAAAAAATAATCGGGGAATAAATCACATTCTTGTGAACTCATGGCAAAAAATTATCGGGGAATAAATCACAAAGGGAAGAAAAATTCGAATAAAAAATGGCCGTACATGTGGATTTTATTGGAATTGTGTAAATGAATGATATCATGTGAATGTGTATATATAGCCGTATAAGTAGTGGGTTGAGTAGTTTCAAAACAATATAATATTCCCTATTTTAAAAGTGATTTGGCGTTAAAAAAAATTCGTATTTATTGCAAAAAAAATCGCATTTAAAAGTGAGGCGTTAAAAAAAATTCGTATATTTTTTTAAAATTTCGGACAAATTTTTTTCGAATTTATTGCAAAAAAATTTGTATTTATTTTCGTATTTTAAAAGTGATTTGGCGTTAAAAAAAATCGTATATTATTTTAAAAAATTCGGACAAAATTTTTTCGTATTTATTAGAAAATTTTTGTATTTATTGCAAATGTATTTATTGCTGTTTATTTTATTGTATAATTGTTTTTTAGTGGGTCTGAGGCGGGTCAAAGTGCGGGTTTGGGTCAAAATTGCGGGTAATTGGGTTAAATCCCCTCCTCTATATATTATATATAGATAGATAACAACAACAAAAAAACAATAGCAAAAATTAAATCATCTAGACATTTATGAAACATTATTACTTTTAAAATTTTTATAAATTGAACATTATATATAACAATATTATAAATTAAATCTCGGGATTGAGCTCAATCGTTCGCTAACGAACCATCAATCTCTTCTTATCGATAACGATTTAACTCATTCGCTCGATAACGAACCCTGAGATTCAAATCGATCGCTCGATAACGATCCCCGACTCTTAACTCCTTCGCTCGATAACGATCGATCGAGACATAGTAGATAGTACTATCACAATGATCGATAACAATCTAACTCATTTGCTCGATAACGAACCCCGAGATTCAAATCGATCGCTCGATAACGAACCACGCCTGTTAACTCATTCGCTCGATAACGATCTAACTCATTCGCTCGATAATGAACCCCGAGATTCAAATCGATCACTTGATAACGAACCACGCCTGTTAACTCATTCGCTCGATAACGATCGATCAAGCCATAGTAGATAGTACTATCACAATGATCGATAACGATCTAACTCATTCGCTCAATAACAAACCCCGAGATTCAAATCGATCGCTCGATAACGAACCACGACTGTTAACTCATTCGCTCGATAATGATCGATCGAGCCATAGTAGATAGTACTATCACAATGATCGATAACGATCTAACTCATTCGCTCGATAACGAACCCCGAGATTTAAATCGATCTCTTAATAACAATCCCCGACCGTTAACTCCTTCGTTCGATACGATCCATCGAGCCATAGTAGATACTACTATCACGATGATCGATAACGATCTAACTCATTCGCTCGATAACGAACCCTGAGATTCAAATCGATCGCTCGATAACGAACCACGCCTGTTAACTCATTCGCTCGATAACGATCGATCGAGCCATAGTAGATAGTACTATCATAATGATCGATAATGATCTAACTCATTCGCTCAATAACGAACCCTGAGATTCAAATCGATCTCTCGATAACGAACCATGACTGTTAACTCATTCACTCGATAAGATAGTACTATCACAATGATCGATAATGATCTAACTCATTCGCTCGATAACGAACCCCAAGATTCAAATCGATCTCTTAATAACGATCCCCGACTGTTAACTCCTTTGCTCGATAATGATCCATCGAGCCATAGTAGATACTACTATCACGATGATCGATAACGATCTAACTCATTCGCTCAATAACGAACCCCAAAAGTCAAATCGATCGCTCGATAACGAACCACGCCTGTTAACTCATTCGCTCGATAACGATCGATCGAGCCATAGTAGATAGTACTATCACAATGATCGATAACGATCTAACTCATTCGCTCGATAACAAACTCCGAGATTCAAATCGATCGCTCGATAACGAACCACGACTGTTAACTCATTCGCTCGATAACGATCGATCGAGAAATAGTAGATAGTACTATCACAATGATCGATAATAATCTAAATCATTCCCTCGATAACGAACCTCGAGATTCAAATCGATCTCTTAATAACGATCCCCGACTATTTACTCCTTCGCTCGATAACGATCCATCGAACCATAGTAGATACTACTATCACGATGATCGATAACGATCTAACTCATTCGCTCGATAATGAACCACGAGATTCAAATCGAACGCTCGATAACGAACCACGCCTGTTAACTCATTCGCTCGATAACGATCGATCGAGCCATAGTAGATACTACTATCACAATGATCGATAACGATCTAACTCATTCGCTTGATAACGAACCCCGAGATTCAAATCGATCGCTCGATAACGAACCACGACTGTTAACTCATTTGCTCGATAAGATAGTACCATCACAATGATCGATAACGATCTAACTCATTCGCTCGATAACGAACCATGAGATTCAAATCGATCTCTTAATAACGATCCCCGACTGTTAACTCTTTCGCTCGATAACGATCCATCGAGCCATAGTAGATACTACTATCACGATGATCGATAATGATCTAACTCATTCGCTCGATAACGAACCCCGAGAGTCAAATCTATCTCTCGATAATGAACCACGCCTGTTAACTCATTCGCTCGATAACGATCGATCGAGCCATAGTAGATAGTACTATCACAATGATCGATAACGATCTAACTCATTCGCTCGATAACGAACCCCGAGATTCAAATCGATCTCTTAATAACGATCCCCGACTATTAACTCTTTCGCTCGATAACGATCGATCGAGCCATAGTAGATAGTACTATCACAATGATCGATAACGATCTAACTTATTCGCTCGATAACGAACCCCGAGATTCAAATTGATCACTCAATAACGATCCCTGACTCTTAACTCCTTCGCTCGATAACGATCGATCAAGCCATAGTAGACAGTACTATCACAATGATCGATAACAATCTAACTCATTCGCTCGATAACGAACCCCAAGATTCAAATCGATCTCTTAATAACGATCCCCGACTCTTAACTCCTTCGCTTGATAACGATCGATCAAGCCATAGTAGATACTACTATCACGATGATCGATAACGATCTAACTCATTCGCTCGATAACGAACCCCGAGAGTCAAATCGATCGCTCGATAACGAACTACGCCTGTTAACTCATTCGCTCGATAACGATCGATCGAGCCATAGTAGATAGTACTATCACAATGATCGATAACGATCTAACTCATTCGCCCGATAACGAACCCTGAGATTCAAATCGATCTTTTAATAACGATCCCCGACTATTAACTCTTTCGCTCGATAACGATCGATCGAGCCATAGTAGATAGTACTATCACAATGATCGATAATGATCTAACTCATTCGCTCGATAACGAACCCCATGATTCAAATCGATCTCTTAATAACGATCCTCGACTCTTAACTCCTTCGCTCGATAACGATCGATCGAGCCATAGTAGATACTACTATCACGATGATCGATAACGATCTAACTCATTCGCTCGATAATGAACCCCGAGAGTCAAATCGATCGCTCGATAACGAACCACGCCTGTTAACTCATTCGCTCGATAACGATCGATCGAGCCATAGTAGATAGTACTATCACAATGATCGATAACGATTTAACTCATTCGCTCGATAACGAACCCCGAAATTCAAATCAATCTCTTAATAACGGTCCCCGACTGGCGTGAACCGGGAATGGTTAACACGACTTCAATTTAAAGGATCGTTGATTGGATGTAAGATAGAAGGATAGAAGGATGGATAATCGAGCACCTTGACCTCTAAGTAATATATACTTAGCAATCTTGGTATAACGTTGACATCTAGATAGCTTGTATCTAGCAATCTTCGTATGGACTGGCAAGACCCGCTCAAGTCTTGTTTAGTCGGGGATCGAATTCTACACAAGAACTCTCAACTCACTTAACAAGTGAAATGTATTTTATATCAAAATAATCTGTTTTTCCAAGTACAATATAAGGACTATTTATAGAAAATAAGTACATGAATTATAGCATGATTAAGATGAAAACTCAAATGGCGTGTTCAAGGAGTCTTTTATGTCTTCAATGCAGCTTCAAAACCAAGGAGACTTTCTAGGTTCAATGTACTTAGTTTTTCCAAGCCTTGAAATCTCCAAGAAGGGGGGGCGCACCTATTTTCTGATTTTCATCCAATAACTTATAATTTAATAAGTTAAATAAGATATAAAATATATATATGAATTATTAGAGAATGATATCCCAAAGTGACTCTTCATTGGATAGTTTAAGCCGAATGGGATCACATCATTCCCTCCCGGTTCAAAAAGATTCGTCCTCGAATCAGAACGATGTCGTAATAGTCATCAACACACTCTAAACTCAAACCACAAAAAATCCCCAACGAAATGCCGGGATCAAATACAAAGTTGATATCGATCGCAAATCAATTGACCGGTGAAATGACAAGCCAAGCGCCGCCAATAGAACAAAAGAACAATCCATCGGCTTGATATTATCGATGAAGCAAGGAAAGATAGCAATATAATCATAGCAAACTCGGACTAGGATAGGCAGCACCATGCGCAACAAATGGGTCAATGAAAATATTCACCGGCTTGCCATTAATATGTTCAAGATCATGAGAAACCAAAGGCAATATAGGGGTAGTATCGGTTGTACCCAACAACCTGATGTCCTCCTCATGTGGATGATCCACATGTACCTGTACAGAAGACAAAGTAGAACTCGAACACGCGGTCGGTGAAGGAGTACAAACCACCTCATTCTCCGCAATTTTCTCAACCACCAATTTAAGACTATGCTCCTCATCAGTCTCCTCCACATGCTCATGTCCCTTCGCAATTGTCTCATCCACAAGTGATTCTGCATGCTCATCATTACTCTCAAGTTGACAGGCAACAAATGTCTCATCAATGTGAACTATCTCATTCACAACTAGTGCCTCACCACCGCTAACTACTTCTGCCACACTCGTACCCTCCTCATTTTTCAATTCCTCAGAAATGGTGATCTCTTCAATAACTGGAGTAATTGTGGGCACCTCAACAATAGGAACAGATTGTTGTTCATGTGGGGCCACTAGAACATGACCGAATTGTTCCCATAGTTTTTTTTGCTCTACAAAACTATTGTGCAAGTTGTTTAATAACTCATTTCTCCTTTGTCTTTCATAAGCTAATTCTTGATGCAGCCTCAATTCTGCTTGGCGAATTCTTCTCTCGTGTACTCTTTTTTTCCTCAAATTCTCATGGAATAAATTTTCTTTTTCTTCTTGTATGTGCCACAACATCCTCCACTTTTTTTTTTGGTGTGAAGGAAAAAAAATAATATCCAATCAATTCGTTTTCTCTGCTACCAACTGGCGTGAACCGGGAATGGTTAACACGACTTCAATTTAAAGGATCGTTGATTGGATGTAAGATAGAAGGATAGAAGGATGGATAATCGAGCACCTTGACCTCTAAGTAATATATACTTAGCAATCTTGGTATAACGTTGACCTCTAGATAACTTGTATCTAGCAATCTTCGTATGGACTGGAAAGACTTCGGGCCAAGTCTTGTTTAGTCGGGATCGAATTCTACACAAGAACTCTCAACTCACTTAACAAGTGAAATGTATTTTTATATCAACATAATCTATTTTTCCAAGTACAATATAAGGACTATTTATAGAAAATAAGTACATGAATTATAGCATGATTAAGATGAAAGGTCTTTCCTAAAAGAACTCAAATGGCGTGTTCAATGAGTCTTTTATGTCTTCAATGCAGCTTCAAAATCAATGAGACTTTCTAGGTTTAATGTACTTAGTTTTTCCAAGCCTTGAAATCTCCAAGAAGGGGGGGCGCACCTATTTTCTGATTTTCATCCAATAACTTATAATTTAATAAGTTAAATAAGATATAAAATATATATATGAATTATTAGAGAATGATATCCCAAAGTGACTCTTCATTGGATAGTTTAAGCCGAATGGGATCACATCATTCCCTCCCGGTTCAAAAAGATTCGTCCTCGAATCAGAACGATGTCGTAATAGTCATCAACACACTCTAAACTCAAACCACAAAAAATCCCCAACGAAATGCCGGGATCAAATACAAAGTTGATATACGACTGCAAATCAATTGACCGGTGAAATGACAAGCCAAGCGTCGCCAATAGAACAAAAGAACAATCCATCGGCTTGATATTATCGATGAAGCAAGGAAAGATAGCAATATAATCATAGCAACTCAGACTAGGATAGGCAGCACCATGCGCAACAAATGGGTCAATGAAAATATTCACCGGCTTGCCATTAATATGATCAAGATCATGAGAAACCAAAGGCAATATAAGGGTAGTATCGGTTGTACCCAACAACCTGATGTCCTCCTCATATGGATGATCCACATGTACCTGTACAGAAGACAAAGTAGAACTCGAACACGCGGTCGGTGAAGGAGTACAAACCACCTCATTCTCCGCAATTTTCTCAACCACCAATTTAAGACTATGCTCCTCATCAGTCTCCTCCACATGCTCATGTCCCTTCGCAATTGTCTCATCCACAAGTGATTCTGCATGCTCATCATTACTCTCAAGTTGACAGGCAACAAATGTCTCATCAATGTGAACTATCTCATTCACAACTAGTGCCTCACCACCGCTAACTACTTCTGCCACACTCGTACCCTCCTCATTTTTCAATTCCTCAGAAATGGTGATCTCTTCAATAACTGGAGTAATTGTGGGCACCTCAACAATAGGAACAGATTGTTGTTCATGTGGGGCCACTAGAACATGACCGAATTGTTCCCATAGTTTTTTTTGCTCTACAAAACTATTGTGCAAGTTGTTTAATAACTTATTTCTCCTTTGTCTTTCATAAGCTAATTCTTGATGCAGCCTCAATTCTACTTGGCGAATTCTTCTCTCGTGTACTCTTTTTTTCCTCAAATTCTCATGGAATTGATATTCTTTTTCTTCTTGTATGTGCCACAACATCCTCCACTTTTTTTTTTTTTTGGTGTGAAGGAAAAAAATAATATCCAATCAATTCGCTTTTCTCGCTACTAACCCGGCGTGAACCGGGAATGGTTAACACGACTTCAATTTAAAGGATCGTTGATTGGATGTAAGATAGAAGGATAGAAGGATGGATAATCGAGCACCTTGACCTCTAAGTAATATATACTTAGCAATCTTGGTATAACGTTGACCTCTAGATAACTTGTATCTAGCAATCTTCGTATGGACTGGAAAGACCCGCTCAAGTCTTGTTTAGTCGGGGATCGAATTCTACACAAGAACTCTCAACTCACTTAACAAGTGAAATGTATTTTTATATCAAAATAATCTATTTTTCCAAGTACAATATAAGGACTATTTATAGAAAATAAGTACATGAATTATAGCATGATTAAGATGAAAGGTCTTTCCTAAAAGAACTCAAATGGCGTGTTCAAGGAGTCTTTTATGTCTTCAATGCAGCTTCAAAACCAATGAGACTTTCTAGGTTTAATGTACTTAGTTTTTCCAAGCCTTGAAATCTCCAAGAAGGGGGGGGCGCACCTATTTTCTGATTTTCATCCAATAACTTATAATTTAATAAGTTAAATAAGATATAAAATATATATATGAATTATTAGAGAATGATATCCCAAAGTGACTCTTCATTGGATAGTTTAAGCTGAATGGGATCACATCACCGACTGTTAACTCTTTCGCTCGATAACGATCGATCGAGCCATAGTAGATAGTACTATCACAATGATCGATAACGATCTAACTTATTCGCTCGATAACGAACCCCGAGATTCAAATCGATCACTCGATAACGATCCCTGACTCTTAACTCCTTCGCTCGATAACGATCGATCGAGCCATAGTAGATAGTACTATCACAATGATCGATAATGATCTAACTTATTCGCTCGATAACGAACCCTAAGATTCAAATCGATCTTTTAATAACGATCCCCGACTCTTAACTCCTTCGCTCGATAACGATCGATCGAGCCATAGTAGATACTACTATCACAATGATCGATAACGATTTAACTCATTCGCTCGATAACGAACCCCGAGATTCAAATCGATCTCTTAATCGATAACGGATCTCGGGATTGAGATCAATCGCTCGGTACCCCGAGATTCAAGTCAATCGCTCGCTAACGAACTGACGATCTATACTAGAGTGTACTATCACATTGATTTACAAAGAAAGATATCAGCTTGAAATCGCTTAATCGATGTCGGGTCTCAGGATTGAGATCAATCGCTTATTACGAACCCCGAGATTCAAATCAATCCTCGATAACGAATCGACAATATATAGTAGTAGAGTATTATCGTAATCACCGTATTATCGTTCGATAAATGATTTTTATAACAAAATAATGAATTTTATATTTTAACGCAATGTTTATTAGAATATGTATATTATAATTTTATAAAAAAAAAAATCGAATCTTATTTATTAACACAACGTTTTATATTAAAAAAAATTAATTGCTTTTAAAGGGACGACAATTGTCGTCCCTAACAACCCAAATTTTATAATTTATTGTACATAACATATTATTTTCTGATTCATGTTTAATGGGACGACATTGTCGTCCCTTTACACATGGATTTTATAATAAACTGAATATTATTTATTAAATCAAAGTTTTATATTAAAAAAATATTAATTGCCTTTAAAGGGACGACAATGGTCGTCCCTAAAAACCTAAATTTTATAATTTTTTGTACATAACATATTATTTTCTGAAAAATATATAATGGGACGACATTGTCGTCCCTTTAGACGTACATTTTATAATAAACTGAATATTATTTATTAACTCAAAGTTCTATATTAAAAAAAATTTAATTGCCTTTAAAGGGACGACAATTTTCGTCCCTAAAAACTCAAATTTTACAATTTCTTGTACATAACATATTATTTTCTGAAAATGTTTAATGGGACGACATTGTCGTCCCTTTAAATAGTCTTGTCCACGTGGAAATCCAAGCTGGCACGGTGGGGTTAATATTTTATTTTTTGGGACGACATTATCGTCCCTTTAAAATTTCCCTCTGAAAAATCCACCAAAAACTTTGACTATGTTTGAATTCATTTAAAGGGACGACTTTGTCGTCCCAAAAAAGATTTTTAAAGGGACGTCGTACCTTTAAAGTTTGTCCCTTTAAACCAGTTTTCTTGTAGTGTGTTTGAGAGAACGAGTTTGGTTTATGTTTTCCTCTATGATCATTACCCTTTCTGGGGAGTGATATAGGTCACTTCCTCAAGTCGATCTACACCATTTTTATTTATACTATTATCATCTCACAACATGTTTTTTATTTAAAAAAGATTATCACAACCACAAGATTAAGTTAATTACATGTAAAAATAGTGTAAACTTTAAGTAATAGCTCAATCGTTACCCTTTCTCGAAATAGTTAATGTAATCTATACACTGTTGCGTTCCTCTCCAAAAATATTTCCTCGGTAAAAAAGCGGATTCTTTATTGAAAAATTGTACAAAAGGCCGTACAAAACAGAAAATTTACATCAACATTGGCCCAATAAACACAACACACAAAAAAATAAAAAATAAAAAGCAAAGCTACGTCTGCCTGACTATATATCTTCTAATCGCTTTATGAATCGCGTGTGATATGAAAATCACTATCGGAGGTCTTCGTCTATCACAGTACTGGTGCTCTTCATCACACCAATATCAAATGCCCATAACGAGCTCTCGGAAGAGAAATCTCCTGACCTCAATATTATCCCTATGATACATATCAATACCAGGGGCGGCTCTACCCTTAAAGGTGACGGGGTGGCCCTACCCTTAAAGGTGACGGGGCGGCCGACCCTCTAAAAAGTAATATTATCCCTATGATACATATCAATACCAGGGCAGCTATACCTTTAAAAGTGATGGGCGGCCGACCCTCTAAAAATATATTAATAGGTAAGAACAGTAGGAATTTATTCACACACACACACACACACACACATATATATATATATATATATATATAATTCCGCGATATCGACAAACTCCCCAATGAGCCACCTCTGCGATTGCCGAATAACTCACAAAATCCTCGACCATGGCGTCCCCGCCTCCACATCTGATTAATTCTCTCTTCTCCACCAATGGCAGCGCCGAATCATGCTCCGCAAATTCCGCAGCAATTGGATCCCAATCGGAAGCTAGATAGCGGCTTTCCTTCCCTCTCTTACTTACTCCATGGCACCTTCAAAGGATAGCCGGCGATTGCAATTCCTCAGGAAATTGAAGACTCTCTAGCAACGCGATTCGACAACACCCTCATCGGAAAGTTCTCCCAAGGGATGCTGAGCCTTGATTCAATTCGCAAATTCATCACCGTCCAAAATTCCAAAGGTACTGTTTCTGTAGGATTGATAGATAAGAAACATACTCTCCTTCATTTTGAATTTTTAGAGGATTACATACGTCTATTTTCTAAATCATTCTGTAATGTTAATGCATGGAAAGCCGATGCGCATCCTCAAATGGACTTCTGAATTCCGTATTGATCAGGAACCTCCGATTGTCCTTATTTGGTTGTTGTTATAACAGGATAGGGAATCCCGATGGAAGATTGATAATTAACCAGGGCCGTCCCTATGTCGTCGAAGGCCCTAGGCCAAAAAAATTTTAATACCCTTAACTATTATCAAGGTATATGAGCATACAAAAAACATAACAAAAATTGATTTGACTTTTTAAACTGAATTCGGATATGAATTTGAGACTTTCCGATCTTTTAGTTTAAGTATAAAATAAAAATGAACCAAAATTACATCATAATAACATTAAAACGGAGGCCCTGAAATTTGCGAATTTTGGCCATGGCCTTGTTGGCCTGCCCCCAGGGACGGCTCTGAATTAACAGATGCAATCTAACAGTAATAATCAGCAGAAATAAGAAGAACACAAGATTTAACGTGGTCCGAAGATATTCTCTTCGGTTGGCTTTTTCGAATCTCTAGATATTCTTATCGCAGTGGGTATTCCTTCCTTATTTATTGAGTTTCAATCAACTTGCTTGCCAATCTTCACAAGAAAGACCCAATCTCTCGATAGATTGATGAGTTCCAAAGAGACAGAAAGTCGAAAGTTTCCCCAGCACTCAAATGCTTGGCAATCCTTGGTAGAGCTTATTTATGATTTCGTCTTTGAACCCGTAAACGAACAAATAAGTGGTCTTTCCGGAAATTTTAAACAAAAGTTTTCCTTGTTATTTCGTAATCCCTGTGGTATGATACCTTATAGCTTCACAAAGATTACAAGTCATTTTCACATTACTTTAGGTCTCTCGTTTTCTATTTTTATTGGCATTACTATAGTGGGATTTCAAAGAAATGGGCTTCATTTTTAAGCTTTTATTACCCGCAGGAGTCCCATTGCCGTTAGCACTTTTTTTGTACTCCTTGAGCTAATCCTCATTGTTTTCGCGCATTAAGCTCGGGAATACGCTTATTTGCTAATATGATGGCCGGTCATAGTTCAGTAAATATTTTGAGACAGAAAAGTGGGAGACCAATACGTCGTTCGTTAAATGCGTACTCACATCTACCATATCTTTACCATCGGTACATATGGAAGCTCAATCATTCATCGCCTTCAATCGATGGGAGACATGGTTACTAACTCGCAGCAGGCGTAAAGCCTTATGGACGGGCGTAGAAGGTTTCCCTGCTCTTCAGATGACGGTACTTTCACTATAGAAATATATAATATTGTATGTAATAGTGGGAGTGTGCGATCGCGGGAATTGAGAATATTGTATGTAATTACGGTATGGTACTTGACTTTCTGCTTTTGGACGGTGATCGTAAGCTTCGTGACTCTCTGTGGCGTATGTGCGATTGCTCCGTGGCTATTGATTGATCCACTCGTTTAATTTCACCTTTTATCTTCCTTCACTGAGTACGAAAGATGAATCTATAATTGGGTGTTTTGGCATTCATTTAAAAATGGGGCAACGGCTGATAATAATTCATTTATCATAGTGACTTACCATTCTTAAGACCACCAAGCCCTCTCGAATGAGTTCTACTATAGAAGCTTAAAATTAATATAAGTGAAAATTTTCAAATAAGTCGTGCTCGTCGTTTCTCGAATTATCTTTTTTCTAGGAACATGGTCAACCAGAAATTATTATGTTCACGATTTTTCATCCACCGATGCAGAAAATGGTAAAATTTTCCATTCTCATATGAGGCCGGAAAGTGGATTGGCAAGAGGTCGGCACAAAATGATTCATCATGCTCAAACATGAGCCGATCGTTCGTTAGAGACGGTTTATAGATCATCAAATTCCCACAAATTCCATGTGGGAATATAGACCGATACGTCTCCGACTTGTGTTTCAATGATGGTAAGGCGGTCAAGCTACTGCTACCGTCTGGTCCGATCGTTTAGCCGCTCTTTCTAATAGACGGAATGTAAATAGAAAACATCCCCTGGAAAGCCTCACGACCTTGTGGTCGGCGAACAGCCGGGTTGACTGCCTAGCTCATGCAATCAATGAAAAATTCCTTCTCCTGGTGTAAGCTAAGCAAGCCTGGTTCTCCGGCACTACGGTAGAACGTGGATTGATCATGACGAGAATGGACTTCTCCATAATCTAATGTAATAAGAGGCATGACCAGGGCCTGGGCTTTTACGGTTGTTTGCACCCCAACCATATATGAATTACATTCAGGGTAAGGGTTGGCTTGACCGTGTGTTCTCTCGGTCGGGGTGAAAACCGGAAAGTTCATCAATCGGTGGTGGGGTGTTCATAGAAAAGAAGGCGCCGCCCAATGAGTGGCAAATCTGGACTGGATAGAGTATCGCTCATAGAGGAAGAGTACGCGCGCTAGCGCGCTACGGCTTCCCTGTTGATAGGATCAGATAGCCCTCGGGTAATCAACCAAACCCGCACACCCAATTAGCATAGTTACTTCAAGCGGTAATTTCCCACTTTCCCGACAACTCCCACAAGGCTGAAGAAAACTCCTATCCTATCTGGCTCACTATGCATTTTTAGAGGGAATCGGACTTATCCATGGATAGTCAACATAATTGTGTAGGCCCAGAAGCCCAAGTAGCTCGGTGATGTGATCCGTAGCCGAATCAAATCCGAAAATGCCCGAGGACTTGATCAAGGCACCAATAAAGCGAGCAACGCGACCTTGGCTAACCCGTAGCAAAAAACCTTGGTATAATGGACACCCACAAGGTTCGCCACAACCTCGATAAGTCCCGTTTGGAATCCACCAAACACCAGCGTCGGAATCCACCAAACACCAAAGTGAGAAAACTCACCAAAACTTAAAAGCTTCAAATATAATATATCGAAATTTGTCTGTCTAAAAAGAGTACAACTAAAGCCATTTTATTGGCTACAATTAAAGAAACAAAACAACTCCTAACCGATGTGGGACAAAATTAAATAATAAAAATAAAAAATAAAAAACTAATAATAAATAATAACAAAAACTAATAAAGTATGCCATGGAAACAATGTGGGATAAATGGACTTCAAGTCTCTTCTTCGATCATATCATTCCCTCCCGGTTGGAAAGGATTCGTCCTCGAATCAGTAGGATGTCATCAACTCAGCCACAAGCACCAATCTCAAACTGCCCGTATAAAACGTCAATGATATGCCGGGATCATATATAATGCATAAGGACAACTCCACAGCAACAACTTGAGTAAATGGCGATCCATGCTTCATCAATAGAATAGAAAAACAGTCCCTCTGCTGGATTTAAACGTGGATGAAGCGCTGAATGGCATCAATATAATTATAACAATGCAATTTACGATTTTCACCAACATGCGTAACAAAATGATCATTAAATGTGTGATCCGGCTTTCCACCAATGTCTACCGGAACAAAAGCATCCATAGGCAATGTAGGGCCTGGAGTGGGTGGATCAAATAGCTCAGTTTGCTCCTCAACTAGATGATCATCGTGTGCCTGCAAAGAAAACAAAGTAGAACTCGAGGAAGGAGCCGGTGAAATAAGACCAACGTCCTCATTTGCCTCGATTTGCTCCTCCACTAATGTGATATCCGCATTCTTCTCCTCATCTTGAGTGCCAACAATTTCTACGGTGTTCTCTTCAATCGTTTCTGGGATATTAACATTCACCTGGTCATCCTTAGGTGATGTCCCACGTAAACTACCTATTTTCTACCATAGATTGGGGCAATCATAATAGCGATGATCACTCCCGTGACAATGCCTGCCATAAACAGAAAACAGCTCTGTAGAAGTCTTCTTAACATCTGTACCACCACGATTACTTCTACTACCACTGCGGTGATCTCTACCACCACATCTTTCCGTTAACACGTTCTGAAGTTCAGCTTTCATATCATCAATCATATCATTAAAACGTCGTTCCATTTTCTTAAATTGTCGATCCAGCACAGAGTTTTGTTCCTCCGCGAAAATCCGAAAACAAGCATTTATAGGATTTTTTTTGACATTATTCAAGATTGAAATTCACCGATAATCACTGAAAAGATGATATCTTTTTTTTGTCGGATTTGTTTTTATAGAAAATTACGGACATAAAAGGACCAAGCTGGGAAGTTGGGTTTGCTTCAGGCTGGTAATTGTTTTTTTTTTTATTAATAAAGCTAGGAAAATTGGAAATTTTTTAATGAAATAAATAGTACAACAGGCAGGAAGAAAACAACAGGCTAGTAAATTTTTTATTTTTATTTTAAGAACAGGAAGAAAAAAAAAGGCACGCAGGAAATAATGGAAAAAAGAAAAGAAAAAGAAGGATATTTGGATCTTTGTCGATTATCTGGTTTTGATACCAACCGATGTAATCCGTAGCGTAATCGAGATCCGAAAATGCCCGAGGACTTGATCAAGGCGCACTAATAATAAAGCGAGCATCGCGACCTTGGCTAACCGTAGCTAAAAACCTTGGTACAATGGACACCCACAAGGTTCGCCACAACCTCGATAAGTCCCGTTTGGAATCCACCAAACACCATGGCCGGAATCCACTAAACACCAACGTGAGAAAACTCACCAAAACTTAAAAGCTTCAAATATAATAAATCAAAATTTGTCTGTTTAAAAGAGTACAAGTAAAGTCATTTTATAGGCTACAATTAAAGAACAAAACAACTCTAACCGATGTGGGACAAAATTAAATAATAAAAATAAAATTAAAAAACTAATAATAAATAATAACAAAAACTAATAAAGTATGCTATGGAAACAATGTGGGATAAATGGACTTCAAGTCTCTTCTTCGATCACATCACTCGGCATGGGAGGAATATCCCTGAACTAATGGTCGGCCGCATAGCATTTCTGGTCGAACTCGCCCAACCTAACTAAGAAGAACCGAACTTGACAGACACATATTTTTCATTTTGGGAGGGTACTCCAAGTAGTGGGTACTTTGTAGGGCCTCGACCCGCCTACTCGGGTCTTGTATGGATATGCAGGAAGGGGTGCTCCTAGGTGTGTGTAGGGGTTGTGTTTGTTAGCGACGCTAGACTGAAAGAGTCCATGGCGTGGCTCATTCTTTCCACTTGCAGCTTGACGGTGCAACAAGGGACCCAAGTCTTGGAAAAAGGAGAGAAAAGTAGCAGACTTATTATGGCTTCAATGGTATATTAGATCATTCATATGCTTTCATAAGATGTTTATTCGTTAGATTTTGGACTAGTTTCATAGTCGGCAGCACAGAAAGCATCTCTGTCCCTCCTGACCGAAAAAAAAATCATAATAAAAATTCTTGCCGGCGTCGGAGACATCTTTATCTGAGGAGGAGGCTTCGTCGTCCGGCTCCTCATAAATAATGTTAGGATCGGATCGTCTCATCCTCGGAATCCAAAAGAGATATTTTATGATGCATCGAATTTTTGCATGACATTACACACATTGATTACAACAATTGGTATTTATAGGCATAATTCCTTAAACCCTAACCGCCAAAGGATCTTTCTCGAATTTTCATAAATGCCTCAGACGTGACTCAAGATCGGCAGACATCACCAGACTTGTAACCATGCGGCTCGGATGTAGAACTCAACAGATTCAATTACCTCGGCCAGACTCAATAGCCCATCGACTTCGTAAGAAACTTAGTTGATCTTCCCAACTAACTTTCACAGACTTGAATACACTTCTCGCCTAACCATCACTCGGTGACTGCCGATTAGTTCCACCAGATGTAGAGTTTAAGTCACTTTTCTGACAAATCTCCATCTTGACTTGAACTCTCATTCATAGGCAACCAGATTGCACAAACAGATGTACTTGTACCAGATGCATTCGTCAATGCCAGATGTACTTGTACCAGATTACTTCACAGAATCCACTCAACTGACCTGTCCTCTGCAGAGCTTTCAAATTTCTAGATTATAAGCTTTGAATATTCAACAAGTCTAGACACAACTGAAACTTGCTCTGCTAAACTGGTTTAGTAAACATATCAGTAGGATTCCTTGGTGCTGATCTTCTTTACTTGAACCATTTTTTCATTCCTCAGAGATTGATACCTCACATCAATATTCTTGGTTCTCTCATGATGAACCTGGTCCTTAGCTAGACAAATTGTCACAATAAATCTCAGCTTGATCTTGATGTAGCACTAAATCACTGACTAGTCCCTTAAACCGAGATACCTCATTGATCGCCAAGAATAACCATATATTCTGCCTCAATAGTTGTTAAAGTCATTGTTGCCTGAAGAGTTTATTTCCAGCTGACAACTGAATTCCCCAATGTGAAAACATAAGCAATCATAGATTTTCTAACGCCCACATCACTGTGATAATCGGCATCACAGGTGCCTCGTGACTGCACTCGAGTATCACCTCTATAGATGAGACCAACATCGCTTGTACCTCGAGGTACCGAACATTCTTTTCATAGCTTACCAATGTTCCTTTCAGGTTGGACCATAAAAACCGCCGACAACACCGATCGTCTGAGCCGGATCGAGGCCTAGTGCACACCATGGCATACATCGACTTCCAACCGCACTAGCATAGGAATTCTTGACATATACTCATTCTCTCTCTCATTGATTGTGAAGCATAAGCAGATAAAGGAACATTGGATGCCATAGAGTATCTATTGGTTTTGCAACAAACATACCAAACATGGCTAATATCTTTTGTATATAACCCTGCTGAGACAAGAACAACTTCTTTTGACTCCTATCTCTCCATATCTCCATCCCTAAGATCTTCTTGGCTACACCCAATGGATCAAGACTGAGGTTAGTAAGTGTCCAAAAAATGTCTATATATGTTGTCCGATATGCATCTGCTATATGTATTGCAATGAGATATGTGAATGGACATTATATGCAAGGTAAATGCATGAAGTACGACATGAACATGAAAAGTGAACTGATATGATATGAACTAATATGTGATATATACTATTCTACTCCAGTACCTACTTCTTATTTTTGTTTAATATATACTATTCTACTCTTTTTTTCCTCCTCAAGCTATTTTTGGTAGCTTGTTCTTGAGTATCAGGGCTGCTTTTCTGCCCTTTTGCTATTCCTACATCCTGGTTATTGATTTGGATTTTAAGCATAATTAGTGTTATTGTTCTTGAGTATCAGGGCTGCAATATGCCTTGAGTTTAATAATAATAACTCTGAAACTCATGAAAAAAGAATATCATTTTCTGTATATGCTGCAACTAGATTGTGTAATGAATGATTTACCAATGATTTTGTAGGATATAATGTTGGAGATGATACATGACATCGCCCCAGATGGACATACAACTCCTGAGCAGGAGCAAGACATCATGGAGACAGTTTTGGAACGCCGGCGATCCCATATTTCTGGGATAGGACCCGCTCCACCTACCCGGCGGATTACCAGACTCTAGAACCCTATTAATAGCTAAACGTCTACCGTGCGCAGGCTAGAACAAGTATTAACTAAACATGAACCAAGAACTGGGAAATACCGATAATAATTACCGTAAACCTCACTACGTAACTACCATGCACGGGCTAGTTAACTAATAACGATCTAATTGTTTCTTGTCCAGTTACTCTTTTCAACCTTAGTTCCTTCAAGAATAATTTACGAAGACATGCAAAGAGTTGATCAAGTTCTAAACATGTATTAATTAAAACGAAACAATAGAAGCAATCAAAACAATTCGTATCGCGGAAACTAAATCATAAGGCTTTTCCCCAATATAGACCATTGGGTACTCTTCCAAAACAAAGTCTTTTCCTCGAGACCGAGCGATTCTTATGTATGAATCAATATAAATCACGATTAGGAGCAAATTGACATCATTCAATTCAATCTACAAGTAAATTAACCTAACATGCTTGTAACAACGATAATCATCACGAATTCATAACACATAGAAGAAAGAATCAACATGATTACCTAGAAACACGCGATCAATCTTCTAGCTATTTCCTTCGCAATGAATCACCAATTGAACGAACATGCAAAGGGCTAAACTGCTCTCAAACAATGAAGAAAACAAGAACTTTTATTGATACTTTAAGTAAATTGTCTGCTCTGAAAATCGTACATAATCTGCCGAATTACATCTTATTTATAGTAAAATAACCAACCTAAGGCTTAGAAGGGTAAATCTGACAAATTTGGGGTTAAGTCGGCTCGTTTGACCGACCTATTCTCTCGGTACAGCGTCCAGACTGTCCCTGGACATGTCCAGATGCGTCCTGGGCTTGTCTGGGGCATGTCCTGGACACTTGGGCCGCTTTACCGGGAATGACTCTTGGTTCAGCGTGCGGTCTCTTTTCTGGTCTTTTCCAGGACTAGTCTGGGGCATCCTGGACTGATCCTTGGACACCTGGGCTTGTCCAGCTGCTCACTTAATTCTTCTCCGGTTTGATCTCAGCTTTTCTACATATCTCGGCCCAAATCCTCTTTGGCTCGGATTATACCACCAATTATCCCTACAATGAAACATAAAATGTGTAGTAATATAGCTCAATACAGAAATAACATATCACAATATAATAATCACACTAAAAGCTCATACGTAATTAACCATAAAATTAAGCACTTTTATGTATGGTTTATCGTGAATTAATCCCGGTTTAGTCCAATTCTTAGGGTAAATTGATAGCTAAAATGTCATAAAGTTGATTCGCAGTAGTCGTGTTCACGAAAGATAACCTCTAATTAATAATAAAATGTTTACCTTTTCGTTATCAAGCTTAGTTGTTCAATAGCTTCTACTTTTTACTAAGTACGATTGTACTTACCCCTTTGCATGTTTGTATGTTTTACTTTGGGTGAGAAGGTATACAGGTTGAGCCGGATTATGATGAATCGGATGATGATGCTTAATCCTTGTTGTTATGCCATGCTTTACTAGAAGTATTAAATTGTGATTTATATCTATGTTGTAATTTTAATATCGAGACATATTGTATTTCCATTTCAAGACCTGTTGTAATATAAGATGTTGTTGTAAGATAGTTTGCTTTCAGTTGTAAGACATCGTATTTGTAAGTTGAAATTCGTTGTTGTAAGATTCCTATTCTACCCTTTTAGTGGACGGCAATGTAATTCTAGTTTCTTTTACCGCTTTCACCCGAGTATCGTTAGCTTCCGTTTGCTTAACTCGATACGATGACGTAGAGACTAACGTGTAATATTGAATTTATTTAATATTATACGTGCCGAACGTTCTTTTCCAGATAAGGACTCGGTATCCGGGAACGGGGCGTTACAGTTGGTATCAGATGGAAAGCTTCCTTGCTCTCCTGGACATCAAATCTTGAGATACGATATCTTAGACCTCTTAGAACCTTTCCGATCTCTCTTGAGGTTGGTGGAAAGTCCTCGTAAGGCTGAGATCCTTAAATCGTGGTTAGGTTGTGCTAGGACCAAGTGAAGAGTCTCCTTAGGCGAAAGTTGTGATTGAAACCTAAGTTCGCATCCTTTATGTGATCCCCTTAAGTTTTGTTCCTTCTAGGATCCTTAATAGAATCCCTCTCTTCTTTTGGAGTTTCGGACTTTCTCTCTTGTTCTTTCACTTGGGGAATTTTAGTACCACTGCGATTGACCTAGTATTCTTGCTAGTATCAGTGACTTACACGCGATCAAAGAATCTCTATCTGCATGGGTAACCCGTGTGGAGTATATTTAAGATAAGAAAAGAAAAAAGTACATGATGGTAAGGTAACCAATTAAACTCGTGTCCACACGTAATCACTGTCGTCCTTACTAGACACACAATCGGCAAATAATGTAAGTATCAGTGACTCACACGCGACCAAAGAATCTCTATATGCATAGGTAACACATGTGGAGTATAGGTAACTAGGTAAAAAAAAGAAAAGAAAAAAGTATATGATGTTAAGATAACCAATTAATTAAACCCGTGTCCATACGTACTCATTGTCGTCCTTACTGGACACACAATCGGTAATTAATGCGATTAAGAATGAACGACAGGAGGGACATACAATAAACATGTATTAATCGGTAATTCAACATAGTGATTAATTGAAAAGAGCAAACACATAATACATGATTAATTAAGATGGTAAAAGGTAGCTGCACTCAAAAGCAAAAACATCAGAATTACCAAAATCAAAAACTATAAACTTAATTATTAATGAAAGGTAGTAATTATAAGCTGCATGAATGTTGTTATATGGGAATATCAAATTCTGTGAAAATATCCTTCAAGGACACCTTGATTACTTCTGTTGGACACCTTTGAATGTAGCAATGGAAATCCACTCTAAAACGAGTCGTCAGACTCGTCACTCGAATCTGCATCGTAGTCGGATGGAATCTCACATTCTTTGGATTTACTGCCATCGGGATTGAAAAACTCCTCGCAAGTGCAATCACCGACGCAATCCCCATGATTTTGGCAGGTCTCCTTTCCCAAACAAATGTCATGGAATTCTAAGCATGCCCAGTAATTATCCCTTATTTCCTCACAGGAGCAAAGATTACCAGGGCATTCACCTGCTTTCATTGGATCGCAGACCTTGCTAACCTCACATTCCGATTCCGGTTCGTCTAGCAACTTTCTTGATCCGATAAATGTCGACTTTTTTGGACTCATCCTTTTTCCATCAACTGCAATTTGAAGACATCAAACTAATTAAACACTTTCATATATATACTGCTATATATATATATATATATATATATATATATATATATATATATATATATATATATATATATATATATAAAGGAAACATCATACTACAATTATAATAACTTAATTTATTCAGGACATAATTATGAATTATCATAACTTACCTGATACGAAAGGCTGGACAATAGAATCCGTTGGGGCATCAAAATGATCATAATTGACAATAGCAAGGAATAGAAGAAGGCAAACGATCCGTGCCATTGCCATCTTAAACTGCAGTTGTTGATATCCGTACAATTCTCTTTCCGTAAGGCCTATATATATATATATGCATGGATACTCGACGTTTGCCTTTGATTATTTCAACTATTTTATATAATAATTGCCGATTAGAAAGCAAACATTTATATTTGCAACTGGCACTAAAATATGAATCTCAAATATTTTGGTTTAATTTTGCAACCAAAAAAAAAAAAAAAAACAACAACAACAACAGATTGTTAGTTTACCATAACGTGTGCAGAGTGCGTACGGTATTACTGTTACAATAAGCCTTCGATGATACACACCGAAGCTTATTCGAAATTAGTGCAAAAATTGAGTGTTTTATTATATGTACCAAAACATATTTAAGGGTCGATCTTCAACAATCCTTCACATTAATAAAAACTAATGCAAATGAAAATGTTGACTCTGAAGAAAAATCAAACGGAATAATATTGTATCGGGATATGTAGCTTTTTGTCTTGAACTTGTCTTAGTGAAGTACTATCGAATTTCCTCGCCTAATTAGTGAACTAAGTCTTGAATTATTCGGCCTTAATTTGGTGTAAACCAAGAAAATAGCACTCACGGAATAAACACCTTTCGATTCTCATTTTTGTTCATTTTGGCCCTTGACAACACTTGATTTCTGTAAGTGCTTCAGAGGTTTCAAATCTTAAAATTTGCACGGAAACAAGCCCTCTTCACACATGCATTGGCCACTTCCTATCAAGATTATTTTGCCATACCCTACTTGGATTGTCGAAGATATATGAATCATTAAAAGCATTTCTTAACCTCAAACTCCTTACAGACAACATTTTCGTTCTATCAGAATGGGTAAGTTCTCGGCTATTCCTCGTAAAATAGTTGTCCATTTTGAATCATTATTTTGTGAACCGAATGGGTAAGTTCTCAGCTATTTCCTCGTAATTTAGTTGTTCTTTTTGAACCATTATTTTGTGATCTTTAGTCAACATGGTTTATAGGTTAATTGTCATTACAAGGGTTCATGCGAAGTAGGCTTCAATCTCACTCAGATTATCGATCTTGACATCTGATCATATCTAGCTAAACCATATATAAATAAGATTCTACTTTGAATTTACATAATTGATGAAAATCACATCATTAGAGGTTAATTGTAGAAAGGTATTGTGTCTTTAACCTTTAGTCAACATGGTTTATAGGTTAATTGTCATTACAAGGGTTCATGCGAAGTAGGCTTCAATCTCACTCAGATTATCGATCTTGACATCTGATCATATCTAGCTAAACCATATATAAATAAGATTCTACTTTGAATTTACATAATTGATGAAAATCACATCATTAGAGGTTAATTGTAGAAAGGTATTGTGTCTTTAACATGTGTCGAGACTTACTCATGCTATTAAATCATTTCTAAATTTTTTTTTTTTTTATTTTTATTTTTTTTTTTTTGAAGAATTCTAATTTATTTATTTATACTACCTATCATGTTTTTTTTTTCCAATACACTTGAATTAAAAAAGAACTATCATAGTTCTTAAAAATGTTGTATTCCTTCCGTTTTTTTTATCTGTCCCATAGAGAAGATCCACACAGATTAAGAAAATAATTAATATGTCTGAAAATAGGGTAAAATGACTAAGTTGTCCTTTGATTTTTTTTAGTATATACACACCCAACAAATATTGATTATTTCTTGTTAATTGGAGTAGTATATTAGAAATATGTACTTGCATGGGTAATACGTGAGACAAATTGACTATTAAAGTTTTTAGCATTGGAAAAGTATTGGTGGAAATGTAAATACTTTGTTCATTTACTATAATTAAATTGAAGGGTAAAGGTGGGAAAAAAAATAATGTAAAATGACAGATAAACAAATACAAAGCGAATTCTAAAAAGTGGCATTTAAAAAAAAAAACAGAGGGAGTATATTCTTGGGATATTTTCATGTACTATATGATTTCCTTTTGATTTTTTTTAAAATTAATAAATTTAGCCCAAGCAGCAGATAGTGTCCTGCAAATGGCCGAAATTTGCAGCTCCCAAGCTTACCAAAAAAGGTAAAATTAATTGAAATATGGAGAGAATATAGCCTGTTTGCACTCCTCATTATAAAATGAAGAGTGCGTCCAGTTGTAATTGTCTTGTCTACTTGCTTCTTTTTTGAATCCTCAAAGCTGGTAGTTGTAATGAGTCCCTTAAGATCAGCAGGCCGAGAGTTCCATTTAATTGCAAACAGTTGAGAAGTTTTGATTCCTGTGTAGAGCTGGCAATGTTTGCTAAATGATCAGCAACAGAATTTCCTTCCCTGTAAACATGGGAAATTTGCAAATGATACTGTTGGAATAACTGCTGCAAATGATGAATCTCCATCAGGTACTTCCAGGGAATCTGTATATGTTGAGTCAACATTTTAAAGAGAATTTCAGAGTCTGTTTCAATCCATATATGGTGGTGTCCTTGTCTCACACATTTAGAAATTCCAGCTTGCATTGCTTTTATCTCTGCTCCCATATTAGTGTCCTCTCCATATGCTTCATAACCTGCAATTAGGACTTTACCATTGCTGTTTCTAACAACAAACTCCCCCCCCCCCCAGCAGGGCCAGGGCTTCCCAAAGAAGATCCATCACAATTAAGCTTAACATAAGGTTCTTTAGGAAGAAGCCATTGTACCAGAATAACAAATTTAGGGCTAATTGTCCCACAGGATGTGAAAAGGCCAGTCTGGGCCAAAAATTGATCATCCCTGTTTTTCAACTTGATGTTCATTCCCTTAATAGAGTGCTAAATATTCTGAGTAACCCCTGACACCACTTGCTTGAATGACCAGTCAGTTTGGCCATAAATTTTGCTAGTCCTCTCTTTCCATAATTCCTAAAGAATGAAGTAAAAGACTAGCTTCTTGATCTTACCCAAAGCTCCAGTGGTATCATGTAAAATCCAGTCTTGCATAAAAAGTTGCCATGAGTGTCTATTATGGCCTGGAAATGTCTCCAAATCCTTTGAGCATTAGGACAGCTCCAAAAAGCATGTAAATAAGAGTCGCCAGCTGGACAGAGGGGCATTTGAAAGGGCCATGTATACCCATTTTCATTAGTTGATCTGGGAAGGGGAGCAAAGCATTGTAAAGCCTCCATAGAAAAAAAAGAAATCCAAGTTGGAATGTATGGTTTCCAGATTTCCCCTAGCTCAAATCTTGATAGTTTCTTATTTCTGAGCTATTTATAAGCAGAGGCCACTGAAAACTTTCCTGAAGCTTCTGGAGTCCATACCCATCTAGTAAAAAGCTCCCCAATGTATCTGGAATTATCATCCATGCACTGTTGAGCAGGAGCTAACATCTTCCATGCATGCAATTTATATAGAGGATATTCACTGCTCATGAACTTAGAAGCCCACAGACCTTGATGATTTCTCAACTTCCCCACCAGAGTTTACAAGAGAAACTCTGTTGAATTTGCTATAAGTTCCTAATGCCCAAACCATTTCCTCCAAAGGGTAGCATAGAGAGTCCAATTTCCTCCATGTTCGATGTTTACTTTCCTGAGTATCATTCCAAATAATGTTGGACATCATTCTTTCTAATTTTTTCCTGACTGCTACAGGTATTCTCATTGCTGCCATCAAGTTTATTGGCAAGGATGCAAGAACATGTTTTGCCAATATTATCCTTCCTCCAGGAGTGAGTAACTTGGCATACCAACCCTGCAGTTTTTTCTCAAATTTATGCACCAAGTTAGTGAAAAGAGCTGCTTTTTCCTTTCCTATGTGTATTGGACATCCCATGTATACAATAGGTAAGCTTGTATGTTGCATCTGAGTAGATTATGTAATTTGAGTAATTGCCATAGCAGGAGCATACTTACCTATTTTAAAAGAACTTTTTCCTCTATTGATCTTCTGACCAGTAGCCTCTTCATAATTCTTCAAGAAATCCATTAACTTCTTGACTGAGGTTGAATTTCCTTTGGAAAAGACTATAATATCAACCGCATATAGGGAATGTGTAACCATCGGGAAACCTCTTGGAACAGCATAGGTATCCTTACCATGGGAAAAAATAGTTTTGATCCCTATTAAGAGTGCTTCAGTTAAAAGGATGAAGAGAAAGGGAGATATGCGGTCTCCTTTTTTAATCCCTCCTGAGGATTTGAAAAGACCTGCTGGACTTCCATTAATTAACAATGAAAACCAACTGCCCTTCAAATTATACATAATCAGCTTAATGAAGTGAGGATGCAGTCCAAACTTGACTAGTAAAGGTTCCAAGAAGCTCCATGAAACTCTGTCAAAAGCCTTCATAACATCAAATTTATAAATTGTATTATGTCCCCTGGTCTTTTTATGCAAAAATTGAACCATCTCTTGCACCAGAAGAACATTATCAGTAATATCTTTTCCTTTCAAGAAGGCAGTTTGCTCCTCTGAAACAAGTTGGGAAGAATTACTTGTAATCTAGTGCTCAAGATCTTAGCTAGCCAACATCTTGTTTATGAAGGTGCTCAAAGAAATTGGCCTGAATTCTGAAAAGGACTTTGGGACCTCTGTCTTTGGGATAAGTGCCACCAATGTAGCTCCTACTTCTTTTGGAAGAGGGTTGCCCTCCATAAAATCTTGCACTGCAGAGACTAAATCTTCATGTATTAGATCCCAACAGTGTCTGAAGAACTCTCCATTGTATCCATTTATTCCAACTGCACTAATTGGATCCAGGCTAAAAACTGCCTCTTGGACCTCTTCTGTTTTGATTGGCTTAACCAACAACTGATTTTGATCATCAGTTACAAGAGAAGGTATGAAATCCAGAAAATATTGAATTTGTTCCTCCTCAGATGCTCCCTCTTCCGATAGGAGATCAGAGAAAACTCAACCCCAGCTTGTTCAATTGAGTTTTTGTCAGTACACCATTGCCCCTGCTTATCTTGAATTTTATAATGCAAAGCTGTTTATTTTTGGCCCTCATAGATGAATGAAAAAAAGCTGTGTTTCTATCTCCAGATGAAAACCATTTATATTTAGATTTTTGCTTCCAGAAAGTTTCCTGTTGGTCCAGATATTGTGAGTAAGATTCACAAGACTTGATCCAGTTAGCTTTATGGTCAGGAGAGGGGTCTTGATCATATATATCTTCAGCAGTTTGCACTATTATTTCTTGTTCACTAACCTTCTGATGTATATCACCAAAAACCAGCTTGTTCCAGGCTTTTAGCACCATCTTCAGATTCCTCAGTCTACATATGATTCGAACCATACCTGTAGGAGCATCTACCATTTTCCAGGAGGAAGAAACAACTTGTTTGAATGAGGATTGCTTGAGCCACATATTCTGAAAACGAAACAGGGAAGGCCCTTTAGGAAGTACCGTTATCTCATAAATTAAAGGTTTATGGTCTGAGCCAGTCCGACTAAGAGCATGAACCTTACTATCTTGTACCAAGGTATCCCATTGAGAATTATATAGGATTCTATCCAATTTAATCTGAACATATTGCGAATTCCTCCATCCGACGACTGTATAAGGGCCACCACCATTCTTTGGACAATCCTCAGAGACCACATTGAGCTATTACAGTGTTAAAATCTTCCATGGAACCAGCATACGGATGTGAGGTTCCTCTATAGCCTGCAAGCTCTCTTATAACGTTGAAATCACCCCCAATTAGCCAAGACAAGCTCATTGCTAAAATTTCTACCAAAGAATCACATAATGGCACCCTTAGTAGTCTATTGCATTTTGCATAAACGCTTGAAATAATGAAAGGTGTGGATCCCTGAAATTTTGCATGAATATATTGCTCAGTAGAACTAATGATCTCCACAGTTCCAGAATAGTTCCAGAAAATCCAAAGTTTGCTGCCAGTAGCAGAATAAGCTTTATCAAAATTCAGCTGCTTCTTGATTTCCTTAATATTGTCTTCCTTGATCATAGTTTCTGCTATTGCTAGGAACTGAATTTTGTGGATCTTGAGTATTTTTTTGAGTCTTCTAAAGGAGGTTTTTCCTCTTATTCCACGAATATTCCAAAACATACTATTTATCATTATATCGATGATTTTTTGCCCTTGTTCTGAATGGAGGTTTTTTAGCCTAGAAGTCCTTTTTCTTCTTTCTACTCAACTCAAGAGTAAAAGTCTCATCATTCTCCAAGTCCTGCTCATGGTGTTCTTCTTCCTGCAAATTTTCCCGCAAGTTTTCCTCTGCACTTTCTTGTGAGTTATACTGTCCTAATTTTGTTGGACTGGCTGAGGCTGAGTGATATCCCATTTCCAGACTGTCCTCTGCAGATTGCAAAATTCCCACACTATTATCATCTGTAGGCAAATGATTGAGAGGCTTAATTTGCAGTCCAGTCACCTGGATCTTGTTTGACTCTCTATTATCACTGAAGGTTGCTGCTCACTTGATGAAGTGAGAGCTTCTGTTTTTGTTGATGGTTCACACTAGTCATGGAGGCAGTTGCAATGTCTAGATTTGGATACTTTGGCGTTCCTTTAGGTGAGTTGTCTTCTATTGGTACTTTTCCTTCTCTTTGTGTTTGTTCCTTCTCTAAATTTAGGTTCTGTACACTAGCAGTCCCTGTGATTGCCCCTGGTCTTTGCAGAATTTGATATTGGGGGACTGAGGTCAACTTTGCTGGTGCCTGATTTGTGCTTTTATAACGAGATTGATCCCTGGCTACCTTTAATTCCGGTTGTTTTATTAAGCAGAACTGTTCTCCATGCCCTTCATGATGGCAATAAGTGCAATAATGAGGAAGTTCCTCTTCAAGTTCTATAGTCTGCCAATAACCTGATGATTCTCCTTGCTGAATCCAGATACGTTGTGGGATTGGTTTTAGCAGGTCCATTACTACCTGGATTTTTGCTACTGATGGTCTTCGAAAATCCAAAGTTGCAGCATCAACTCTCAATGGCCGACCAAAACTCGATACTATATCAAATAAACTATCAGAATCCATGAGATGTGCTGGTAATTGAGGAAGTGATAACCAAATAGGCACGATTGGGGACTCCACCCTAGCTCTAAATGTCAGGAGTCCATTTAAGAATCTGCATCGGTTTATTAGTGACCTGCCATAAACCTTTCGAATAAAGACGAATATAATCCTTTTCCCCAGTGAAATTAAAGAGAACATGCTTTGAATCTAACAAACCCAGCGTGAATTTACCGTCAAAATTTTGAACTGACATAAATCTTTTAATAGCTTCCATATTAGGTCGACCCTGTGAAAATTTACCCACGAGAGCATACCTGAACGGTTTTGCAAGGTGATCGATCAGCGGTTGAGGGAACGTAATTGCTAATTCTCCTTTGTATGTTGATATTTCCGGCCTTGGAAGGGATGCTTTAATTGAATCGCCATTTTTGACTGCTGCTGCGTAGCTTGGAGGGGGCGATTGCCCAGCCTCCATTTCGATGGAGAGTCTAGTATATTTGTCTGTAAGGATGGTTTTTGGAATATTTTTGAATAACATGACAGCTGAATGTTTTTTATAGGGAGAATGACATATTTTATAATTTTTGTAGCCAAAAAGACAAAGTTAAAATAATAATAAAAAAATAGCGCCTGTGTTGGGCCCTTCTTTTCTTTTCTTTTTTCTTCTTTTTTTCCCTTTCCTCCATCATTTTCAAACGCTCATATATTTTGATCTAAAGATCCAAACGTAATAAAAATTTCACTGAATTTTTTTTATTTTTTGATGCTCATCGTTTTGAGACTTGGTTCGATACTTCGATATCATTGCATCGTTTTTCGCGAGATTCGCTGTCGAAATTCACTCAGTGAATATTTCCAGTGAATCCCGAAAATCAGTAAATTTCGAAAAATAGTGAATTTCGACAGATGATTTTTTGAAATCACGTCAGAATATGTTAAATGTGGTCTCAAAATAAAGAGAATGAAAAAATAAAAATAAAAATTGGTGAAAAAATTTTCAAATTTGGAATTCTAGATCGAGATATATGAGTGTTTAGAAAAGATGGATAAACGAGAAAGTGTGTTTTTTTTAAAAAAAAAATAGGCGCCATAAAATAATAATTAAAAAAATAGTTTTGTTATTTATACAAAAGTTTCAAAAAACTGTCTTTCTCTCTAATTGATGAAATGTTGGTGTGCTTCTCACTCATTTCCCTTTTTTTATTAGACGAGATACATGTTGAGCCGGAACTTATAGATGAGTTATAGGAGTATGCTATTTAGCTTAACTTACTTCTAGTTATAGTAGTCATACGGCATTTTTTTTTTTTACTTTTTATGAACAATTTTTTTATGGTATCTCGATTAAATTGCGATATAATCGAGTACTATATTTTGGAACTCGATATATTTTTGAACTTGAGATTGATTCGGTTAATTATTCAAGTACTTGAAGAAATTTTTTCAAAAAAAAAGTACTTCATGAAAAAATTGAATTGAGTCAAACTCTTATACGAATCGAGTACGAAGAATTCACGGATAGTCCTTTTTACGTACAGCCCTTCTTTAAAATCCAGAATAAGGGGACGCTCACGTCCGTAAGGGAACTCCCAGCAGAAGCACCAAATTTTATCCTTAAAATAATATAAAATAATACATATCCCTATTTTACAACATTTCAATCCAAAAACATCCACAACAGCATTCATATCCTTATCCCTATAACATTTCAAATAATATTAAATAATACATATTCTACCCCACAACCCTATTTATACACATTAAATATTTATTATTTCACTTCAACGGCATCTTTTTTTTGTGTCATTTTTCCTCATTTTAGACAAAAAGCAGTCCTTTACAACCTTTACCCTAAAAAAAAAAGTGTCGAAGCTTTCATTTCGATAAAAAAAACAAAACAAAACAAAACAAAACATTAATGGGATTCATGAATCAAATTTGATGTTGAATATTATCGTAGTTACATTTCCGAAACATTATTTATGGTATTTTTCTATATCTATCTTTATTTATTAATGGGTGGGAGATTGAAAACAACATTACATTAATTATATTAAATGATGATATTGTCATTGTGATGTTAAGTTAAAATATTAACGACTCCCTTTATGTGTGACAACTCTGACGATTAAATATGAAACAAGGGAGTAGTGTTGAGTCCAACAACCATTAATCCATTTCGAAAGAGATCACTCGTGCATGAATAAATAAACCTTAAAATAATATTCATTTAGAGAGATTAAAAGTCCTTCGATCAAAATAATTAATTAACACATAGAAACGACAAAATATTTTTCATGTATATTTTATTTAATTCTAATCGAGAGTTTTAAGAAAACAAACTTGAATAAATTAACCATTGTCAGTTTTATAGCAACTTTAGTCGTCTTTCTTTGAGTGTTGAAATAAAAAATGAAATGATGTTATTAAACATTTGTTGAACTTTGAATCATATGGTTAGAGATGGGATATGAATTTAAAAATGCTGATAATTGCGGAGAGGAACAGATAAAGACCAAACATGACATGCACGTGACATGAAATTCCGACAATTGAATTGTTGAACTTTAAACCTTGATGTTTTTATGCATTTGAATTTGAACCTTGTGGTTTTTATGGATTTATAAGACTTAAATTGAACATTTCGTGAACTTTTAACCATAAAGACATGACATATAACTGGACTTTTAAGCAGACAAGCTGTTCACACTACATCTGCTTAACTTTTAAATTTGATTTACTAAAAATCACATTGTATTTATCTAGTGTTTTGGCTATATCTTTTGCATAGCTTAAACTTATTTGCCAAAACAATGAAACATGTGTAGCCGAGGACGTAGCTATTCATTTGGCTAAGGAGGCTAAGCCCACCAATAACCCTCAGCCCTTTTTTTTAACATATAGCTTAAATACAACCCGAAAATCCAACCAGCCCACCAAATAACAATTCACATAAAGAAAATAATCTTTTAAAAAACAACCCATAACTATTTGCCCATCATATAACAATCCACAGAAAGAAGATAATAAAAAACCCATTAACAATCCACAAAAGGAAGAAAGAAGTTTGATTTTTTTTTTTTTTTTTTTTTTTTTTTGTATTTTGCTTAACAATAAAATTTTGGATAGGCGGAGAGCCGATAGGTAATAGGATGTTGGAGAATTTATGGTAGAGGCCATCAAGTTAGTTAGAAGGTGATAAATATCAATGTTTTACAGAAAACTGAATACGAAACATAGGTGCTTGTAGTGGACTTTTTTTTGTTGATAAATTGGGGATTTGTACAAAAATTATGCGATAGAAAATAACGTTACAATTTTTTTAATCCAGTCCATCAGAAAGAAAATTCCTGGGACCGTCATCTATATATATATATATATATATATATATATATATATATATATATATATATATATATATATATATATATGTATATCTTAGCGTTTAAAGCACGTCATTTGAGACGCATTTATAAATATGATTATATTTAATTAATACGCATAATGTACTCTAAACAAAAACTCTTCAAACTTATTGTAATGCTTATTTATTAAATTTTTTATTTAAGATTGATATTTGTTTCGGCGTCGAGATAAGTCAAAAATAGACAACACAACATGTCCAAAATTTATACTGATGCAAATAATTGTGGTCATATTTATACTTTTAGCATTGCACGGGAGAACGTATATTTTATAAGAATTTTTTTTTTGAAGGATGAAAAGAAGATTTTATTGGCATGTTTGTTACGCAGAAATGGAATTGCATGGAATAAAATAATAGGAACGAAATGATATGTAACGGATTAAATTAATTTTATTACGTTTGGAATATGCAAGATTGGAATGAAACAAATTATTTAAAAGATGATACATTGATTGATGAGTAGAGCAGAGTAGAGAATTAACGTTGGTTGGAGTAGGATATGGTATGGTTAATAATGTAGGATATGGGCGAAGGGGTGGGGTAGCCCTACACCATACCCCATTGCACCTACCTTTCTTCCCACCTGCTTACCCACCGCTACCATAGCCTTCCCACCACCTTATCCCACCCTACCCTATATCACCAAATCTTACACTCGACATCTTACCTACCTTACCCATTACCTACTCTACTCCACTATCACCAACCCCTACCCTAACCTATCCTACCTTACCCATCATACCACCTTCTCTACCCTACCCACCACCCCACCGTACCCTACCTACCACCCTAATGTACCCTACCACCCTTAGTTATTTTCTGAAATGTAATTTAATTTCTGAATATTTTGTATCAATGGAGGACTCATTTGTACGTAATGATTTTTTTCTTAACATATTTAAATTTATTTATGTTCCACATAATTAATTTAAAATAGTTTTAGCGGATTATTTTCTTTTGGAATATTTGAAATTGATTTTTTTAAATGTAATTTAATGTAAGAATATTTCACATTGAATGACATATTTATTTAATCTAAAAACATTTCGCATTAAACCGCAAACATTTGTATTAAGTTATTCTTGAAATTTTAATTGATTGTATGAATTTTTGTCATTAAATGGAGTGACTATTTTGCAGGGAATGACTTTGATGTAAGAATATTTCGAATTAATTAGCTAATTTGAATATATTTATTTTTTAAATAATTTAATGTAAAAATATTTGACATTAAATGAGGTGGCTAATTTGCAGGAGATGACCTAATCTACTAATATCTCGTATTAAATGGCTTCTTTGATACTCCCTCCGTTTTTTTAACTATCTTATTTAGAGAAAAAATAATTGATCATGTTCATCCAAAAAATTACTAAACGTAAACTAAAAAGTGATCAGATTCATCTAAAAAAATGGTGTTATTTTTCTTCAAATATTCTGATTAAAAAAAAAGAGGAGTATTGTTTTATTTCAAAATGTAATATAATAGGTATCTAATTTGTATGGAAGACATTAATGTAATAATATTTCATATTAATTGGTAAATTTGAATATAATTATATAAAAACGTAATGAACGAAGTTGCAAATTTTCTAATCTAAGAGGAGGAAGAGAGTAGTAAGGCACTTTTCTTAAAATATCGTTTGAGAGACCTACAGATACATAAGCCTCAAGGAATATTAACACTAAATCATTATAAATAAAAACAAAAAAAAAAAAACAGATAATAAATACTCTACTTTTCTTACAACACAAAATTGAAAATACTGCTTTTGGAGCATGCTTTCAGAATTTTTTTGTCTTTGGATTGAACTCATGTTATTCAATCAATATACATTGTGTAAACATATTTTTATTTAATTATAGGAAATCAACAACTTCCTGATAACTTGATAACCGTCTTGATATATAACTAACTATAAAGGTAATGGTATACGATATGTTCCACACATTATTCTCAATGAATGGCATACGATGATACTGCAACCCAATCCCACATTCATCGTATGCCATTCATTGAGAATAATGTGTGGAACATATCGTATACCATTACCTTTATGGTTAGTTATATATCAAGCCGGTTATCAAGTTATCAGGAAGTTGTTGATTTCCTATAATTAAATAAAAATATGTTTACACAATGTATATTGATTGAATAACATGAGTTCAATCCAAAGACAAAAAAATTCTGAAAGCATGCTCCAAAAGCAGTATTTTCAATTTTGTGTTGTAAGAAAAGTAGAGTATTTATTATCTGTTTTTTTTTTTGTTTTTATTTATAATGATTTAGTGTTAATATTCCTTGAGGCTTATGTATCTGTAGGTCTCTCAAACGATATTTTAAGTAAAGTGCCTTACTACTCTCTTCCTCCTCTTAGATTAGAAAATTTGCAACTTCGTTCATTACGTTTTTAAATAATTATATTCAAATTTACCAATTAATATGAAATATTATTACATTAATGTCTTCCATACAAATTAGATACCCTATTATATTACATTTTGAAATACAAACTAATACTCCCTCCTTTTTTTAACTGTAACATTTGAAGAAAAAATAACTGTCATTTTTTAGATGAATCTGGTCACTTTTTAGCTTATGTTTCGTAATTTTTTGGATGAACATGATCAATTATTTTTTCTCTAAATAAGATAGTTAAAAAAACGGAAGGAGTATCAAAGAAGCCATTTAATACGAGATATTAGTAGATTAGGTCATCTCCTGCAAATTAGCCACCTCATTTAATGTCAAATATTTTTACATTAAATTATTTTAAAAATAAATATATTTAAATAAGCTAATTAATTCGAAATATTCTTACATCAAAGTCATTCCCTGCAAAATAGTCACTCCATTTAATGACAAAAATTCATACAATCAATTAAAATTTCAAGAATAACTTAATACAAATGTTTATGTGTAATGCTAAATGTTTTAGATTAAATAAATATGTCATTCAATAATGAAATATTCTTACATTAAATTACATTTAAAAATCAATTTCAAATATTCCAAAAGAAAATAATCCTCTAAAACTATTTTAAATTAATTATGTGGAACATAAATAAATTTAAATATGTTAAGAAAAAATCATTACGCATGTATTTGAGTCCTCCATTGATACAAAATATTCGTAAATTAAATTACATTTTAAAATAACTAAGGGTGGTAGGTACATTAGTGGTGGTAGGTAGAAACGTGGGGTGGTGGGTAGGGCAGAGAAGGTGGTATGATGGTAAGTGTAGGATAGGTTAGGTGCCAGGGGTGGGTGATAAGTGAGTAGAGTAGGTAATGGTGTAAGGAGGTAAGATGTCGAGTGTAAGATTTGGTGATATAGTAGAGTGGGATAAGGTAAGTGGGAAGGCTATGGTAGCGGTGGGTAAGGTAGGGTGGGAAAAAAGGTAGTGCACTGGTGGGTATGGTGTAGGCTACCCCACCCTTCGCCCATATCCTACATTATTAACCATACCATATCCTACTCCAACCAACGTTAATTCTCTACTCTGCTCTACTCATCAATCAATGTATCATCTTTTAAATAATTTATTTCATTCCAATCTTGCATATTCCAAACGCAGTAATAGAATTAATTTAATCCGTTACATATCTTTTCGTTCCTATTATTTTATTCCATGCAATTTCATTCCTGCGTAACAAACATGCCAATAAAATCTTCTTTTCATCCTTCAAAAAAAATTCTTATAAAATATACGTTCTCCCGTGCAATGCTAAAAGTATAAATATAACCACAATTATTTGCATCAGTATAAATTTTGGACATGTTGTTTGTCTATTTTTTACTCTATCTGACGCCGGAAACAAATATCAATCTTAAATAAAAAAATTTAATAGCTAGCATTACAATAAGTTTGAAGAGTTTTTGTTTTGTAGTACATATTATGCATATTAATTAAATATAATCATATTGCCATACGTCTCCGTGCAATGCACGGGTTTCAGGCTAGTATATATATATTTAGGAGAGGAAATAAAATTGATTTTGACCCAAATCCGAAAAATACCCGATTGACCCGCTACAAACCCGCTTCATTTCCTAAAATAAAAAAATATTTTTAAAATCCATCATTAACTCCTATTAACTCCCAAAATTCAAAATTATTATTCAAATTCAAAATTCATAATTCAAATTCTTATTTCCTTTTATTTCAGATTCCAAAAATCTGTATATATATCCCTATATATCTATATATATTTGAAAACACAATTTAACCTAATTACACGGGATTTGCCCTATTATTCGACCCAAATCCCGGAATACTCATGTATTTCTTTTTCCCTACGGGTATATAAGCAAACTATTTGGCTCTTGCTCAAACCCAAGATATTTTGGACGCAGTGACAAGAAGAAATTAAAGCAGAGCAGTTACAACATACATTGTCTCTATTCAGTGGGTTTTTCTCTCTTATTCTCCTTTTTTTCTTTTATTTATATAGCAAATATCAATTGATTTTCGTATATTTTTCTGTCTCTATCATTTTTTTTTTCACTTTTGTTGCAGAAAGTGTAACGAAAATGTCCGTCAGAAAGCTTGCCAACACTTATGATGCTTTGATCCTTCACGATGAGGTCATTGCCGTTACTGCAATCTCTTTTTTTTTGTCCTTTGTTTTATTTCGCACCCGGTTGTGGTTTTTTGTAAATTGGAATTTTTATATATATTCTCTCTTCAATAGGTTTTTCTGTCATATTCTCCAAATTTTTTTCTTTTCTTTATATCAAAAATCATTTGATTTCGTTGAGTTTTTAGTTTTTTTTGCTTTTCGTTGATTTTTTGTTGCAGATGCCCCATTATCCAACCCAAAGCCCAAATTCTTAATTCAAATTCTTATTTCCTTTTATTTCAGATTCCAAAAATATGTATATATATCTCTATATATCTATATATATATTTGAAAACACAATTTAACCTAATTACACGGGATTTGCCCCATTATTCGACCCAAATCCCGGAATACACATGTATTTCTTTTTCCCTACGGGTATATAAGCAAATTATTTGGCTCTTGCTCAAACCCGAGATATTTTGGACGCAGTGACAAGAAGAAAGCAGAGCAGTTACAACATACATTGTCTCTATTCAATGGGTTTGTCTCTATTCAAGAACAAGTTGAAAATTGCACATTGGAACAAGTTGTTTGTACTATGGCTCAATTTATGGACGTGAAAAAGAAGGAGCACAAGGAGTATATTGAATAAAGAATATTATTTTAAATAAAGGAATTGTACTGTTTTTCTATTTTTTAATTCTAAATTTGCTTCTGGCAACTTGTGTATGTGTAACGTGGATTTCGTGTTAATCACTGAAATGCGACAAAGAAAACACAAAATCGTAACAAATGAATTTTATTAATTTATGAAAATAAAAAGTGGTACAATCTCTATGATCCTTTGATTCTCCTTTTGTGATGATTAATAGCTTCCCGGATATAGCGGAAAACTTTGAATTTGGTGATGATTTATGACTTCCCGGATATGGCGGAAACGTCTTTAATTTGAAATGAAGACTCCGGATATGGCGGAAGACTTCAAAGTTGATGAAGATTGGAAGGAACTTTTGCGTTACCTTCGACCCCTTCTGTTGAAGAACTTTAGCCCTTTGTTTGTTGATGAACTTTGGACTTTTGTTGATTTTCGAGCGTTGAAGATGCTGTTTGATCCTCTAACCTTTCTTGAAGAGCTTTTAGTTGTTCTCGGAAGATCACCGACTTTGTATTGATGCAGAGTGCTGAAAGCTTTCACCAAATGTTTGTGTCTTCACTCTTCTTGTTGCCTTACTCTCTTCTTGTTGTATCCTCTGTTCTTGTTGTATCCTCTCTTTTCTTGTTTTTCTGGTGCTTTCCTCTTGTATGGCTTCTTCCTTCTTGTGTGTGTCTTTTTTTCCTTCTTGTGTGTGTGTTTTTCTTTTTCCTCAAATAACCAAGGCTCCTCTATTTATAATGTTGGAGGAGAGCCTTTTGGTGGAGGTGCATTTAATATAAATAAATAAAATCCCTAAATTATATTTTAAGGGACTTTATTATTTAAACAATTATATATTATTTCCTAATATTAAATATAGGAAACAATACAAAAATAATTTAAATCTAATGCATATGTAATATGTGACAAATATAGTGTGTCACATATTTTTCTTTGTAACTCTACATTAGCCATTTGTTATAAATCGATTAAATCTCTACATTTCATTTTAAGAGATTTTAATCAATCCATCTATTTTATATTATTCCCTGGTATTTTTGATAGGAAATAATATAAAATAAATTTTCATTTAGGACAAATGTATTATGTGACATATTTGTCGTGTCACATAAAATTTTAATATCTACAAATGCCCCCTCGAGACTTGTTGCGATTATAGTTATTTTTCTTACCATAGCGACGAGCCTCGACACAACTCAAAACATATTGATCCAATATTGTGATAATTCATCCTTCTTTTATTTTTTTCTTTGTTTTTTTTTTATTTTTTTTTCCAGTAAAATAATTCCCAAGGTACCATCACTTTTGGTCTTCAAAGACGTTTCGATGGAGCCAATAATTTGCAAAATCCTTGATCTTTGCCTTTTTTTTTTTTTTTTTTTTTTTGCCTTTGGTTAAAGAATTTCCACAGTAGTAGCACTTTTGGTCAATCTCCATTAACTTACACAATCCCTTATTTTTTGCCCTCTTTTTTTTTTTTTTTTTTTTTTTTTTTTTTTTTTCACATCACATGATCCCAGCCTTTCAGCATTGAATTTGCAACCATTTTAAGGCTTTACGGCTGTCTTCTTCTTCATTTTTTTTTAATTTTTTTTTTTAATTTTTTTTTAATTTTTTCACTTTCGCAAATCTGGACAAAGAGAACATCAGCATAATATCAGCTATTATGGTGGATTGATCGGTGCCATCAATATTAATAGGGTCAAGAAAATTTCCCAATCTTTAACCCTATAAATTCACCATAGGTGCTTTGTAAGTCATCAACCATCGCTTTGGTCCTTCCACTACTTCTGGTAGGACAATATTAATTTTTTTTTTTTTTTTTTTTTTTTTTGCAAGAACACATCGACTTGGACTGAGGATCCCCGCCGGTACAGAAGGTGAAAAGGTGCACCCAAGTGCATCAAAACGACGCAGTATTGATGCCCCTGTGTATCGGGACGGTGTAGTTTTGGATCGAAACGACGTCGTTTCAGTGCACCGTTGCACCGGCGGGGGAGATTGTACCGGCGGGGATCCGGGCTCCATCGACTTGGACGGCAACTTTTCTCTTTGTTGAATAATTGCCCTTTTCTTCTTTACGGTGGGATTCGTTGGAGATATATTGGTCCATTTTACAATATCCCTTCTTTGACTTTGTGATTCTGCACTTTTCTTTTCTTTTTTTTTTTTTTTTTTTTTACAAAGAGTGTTACAAATTACAATACCACTTTTCCTCAGTAAATACTGCATGCCGTATAGCGCTGCTATCATAGTTATGGCCCTCACAGTGATGATGACATAGCCGCTGCATCTGCCCCCTTGTCTGGATTAGAGAAAAGATGATTGGCTATATGTGTATATACATCCAATATGTATACATATATGATATGTTCAATGCATACAGCGGTTGATATTTTTTAGCACGACACACGACACTATACACACATCCATTATGTGGTATATGGTGATTTCTGGCCGCAGCAATTGCACGTATATATATGTGTGTGTGTTCGTGGATTTACCAGGTATGTTCTAGTTTCGAGGACAAAACTCATTTTAAGGGGGGAAGGAATGTAATCTTTCAGATTTTCGGAAACAGACGATGTCATTTTTTAAAACAAAATATTATTATTTCTTTTTTTATTTAGAGTTAAGTATTTAATTGATTATATATATATTTTCGAAATATGTATATAATTTAAAGGAAATTTCTGATTTTGGTAATTAAGGGTGATTATGGAAAAAGGGGATTTATTGGGAATTGGTATTTAAGGAAAATTAACTCAGATTAATCCCATAACCTAAACATAAATTCAGAAATCAATTCACGTCCCTCTTCTCTGCGGAACCAAGAGGAAGAATTAGGGCTTGGTTAGTTTTTCAGAATTTTGAAGCAAAACTTAACCGTTTTCAGATCAGACGAGAGCTTTGGAAACATTGTGAGAAGGGCAACGTTTGGTCAATAGATTTTGGGAGTTGCAGCAGATTTTCAGAGGCTTTTGAATCTGGTTTTTGGCTGCAATTAGGTAAGAGACTCTTCCTATGATCTCGATTATGACTTGTAAAGTTTAGATCATGTTTTAAGATGCGTAGATGCAAGAAAGATGTGTTTTTCGTTGATCAAAGGATCATATATGTTTTGGAATGTTTAGATATGTTTTTTTTATGTTTTACTGTGTTGAAATCGATGTTAATTAGGTTAGAAACGGTTTAGAAATCGCGTTTTGAAGATTTTAGCGTTTTGGGAAAAACCCAGGCAAACGGGCGTTTGTGATGATAGCAGCTCGAACGGGCGTTTGCACAAGGTAGACGGGCGTTTGAGGTTAGACTTTTGATTCAGGATGTAGCCGTTTTTTACGGACGGGCGTTTGGGGTTAGTGGACGGGCGTTCATAGGAGGTCAAACGGGCATTTGACATGTTTTTACTGTATTAGCATTTCAGATGGGTTTTCGGCCTCATAATCGTGTTTTCGCTGTTTTAATCCCTTATTCATGATATGTTAACATTGTTTAAACATAAATAAGCCTGAATTAATCCCTTATTCATGATATGTTAAAACACTGAATGTACTCTTAAAGGGAGTTGAAGTTCAGATCCGTCGGAAGAGCATGATAAGCTTCTGCTTTGATGGATTAGCATTCGTCAATGTCTGTGTAATTGCTAGGCCTTGTCTACGTCTAGTGGTCTAGGAAGAGAGTAGTCAAGGGGAGGGAAATTAATTGAAAACACTTAGGTGGTTAGTTAATCATTCTAATAAAACACGTACTTGACTAGTAAAAGATTAAACAACATGTCTCTCTTGGGCAGGCACCGATCTATATCGCGATGTATGTGCTACCTCACGAAGGTGGAAGAACCCGTAGAGTCAAAACCACAAGTTCGGGTGACTCCAACCGAGGTGTGTGCGTACTATCGAGTCTACATATTCTAGACTTCGTGGATATTGGTGTGATCCACTAATATGTTGCCAAGAGTGTCCCAAAAGTGGATACGCGTAGTGTCCTTGTGTGCGGTTGTAACATTGATAAGTTAAGTAGAAACATTTAGTCAATTCATGTTGATGGACATGAAATGAACCCTAGATTGAGTCGGTCATACATGAACAACTAAACTTAAATTATCTTTTCTTTATAAATTGTGATTGTTATCATAGCTTCTCTTTCTTATTAAATACGTTGTACTTGTTAGTAATACCATCCGCAACGGAAGTGATTTAAGGATCTAGATCTATAAATTACACGTAATAAAATAACTAGATCTACTCTACAAGGGGGTTGTAGAACATACCTCTTAGATCTCAAAATCCAAGTAGAAGAGCCGCAATTGAAATAACAAACGAAGATGTGAAGAGCACCACGATCTTCCGTACGTGTGATCCAAGCAACTCCCGGTGGAATGAAATCCTCGTTTCGAATCCTTCATATATGCTACCCGGAAAAATCTCCAAGATTTTCCCTCTCACCCTTGGCCGAAATTTTGTTCCTTCTCTCTAAGAGAAGTCGAAATTTACATGTGTGTTTTTATGAGTTGGGAGAACTCTCTTTATATTGGAGAGTAACCCTTGTCCTCCAAGGATTTTATTTTGCAAATAAATAAATCCAATAAATAAAAGATAATCTCATAATATTCTAGAACAAATCTAGAATAATATTTATCTTTATTTCTTACCATAAATATTTATCCAATAAATATTTTTCATGCATAATGTCTTATTAATTCACAAGAAAACAATTTCTTGTTTCCTAAAACATAAGCCTTGGCCGAAATTTATCTTATTGCCTAGTCAATATTATTTTTCGCTATGCACACACAAATTGGGCTAAGGTTATGAAAAATGCCTTTTTCACATATTTAATCATTTAGTCCAACTAATTTAATTGTCCACTAAACAATTAATTCGCATATCGTTTTAATTAAATTCTAATAAGAACTAAATTAATTTTATTAGGATTCGACGTCCGAGAATAGTCGTGCTATATTGGAGGCACGTCGGGACCATGGACTAATAATCGGCTCCGATAAATCAAATAAATAATTATCTTACGAGCAGAATAATTATATTCGATAAATCAATCACTAGAATATGCCACCATAATCTCGTATTTCGCACTCCTCCGATTATGAGATTATATTTATCTCTCACGAGAATGATAATAAGCGTCCATTGATATAATCATTACACATGGATTAATCCTCCATGATCGTTCATTCTAAATCGGAAAGTTACCGTTAACCTTTTCGAACCTCTTATCCTTATTTACCATTAACCCCTAGTGATCAATTAATTCATATAACTCATTTGGTAGCTAATCGAGTGTAATATGAACTCCATGGATCGATCGGTTTCTAGGATTAACAAATAAAGGAATCGCTTCTATCTACTTCCAGAAATGGAAGGAATGGATTCGATCTGCGTGATAACACAGACTACTCACTCAATCCAAGACAATGCCAAGATGGGGTAATTCGGATCACGCATACGAGTGTAATCCTTAACCGTCAAGTCAAACCTCAGTTGACTGTGGTCACCTCAGGATTAAGATATATCCATAAATATGATCATCGATTGATTCGATAAGACTTCTCGATTACGGAATTATATCGTGAACTCTAATCAAATCGGTCCAGTCCTATATGATATATCTATCATATATAAATGCCCCATTAGGTTCTTTTAACCGAAAGTCCGGATAAGACAATCACACCTATTGTGTTCTGGGCGCATTAATAGCACGTTAAAGGAGAGACCCGATACTCTCGATTAACTTCACTACGGGCTAATTGTATTTTAAGTACATCTTCACTAACTCAATCCTCCCGTGTGTATCCCATACATTGAGTTAAGTGATTACATAAACGATATACTTTAGGGTTTTATGTAGTGTAAATACTATTGTCACATCGGGGAATATGAGAATAATAAATATGAATAATAATATCATTTCATTTATTAAATAAAACAATTACAAAATTGTCTTTCGGGCATCACACCTAACGGTACTTACCTCAAATGCATGTTTTCTATGTGTTTGGGGGTGAGAAGACGAACAGGTCGATAGTGTTTACGAGGAGGAGTTCGATGACGACGCCGCATTGAAGACTTTACATTTATTTATCTTGTTATTCATTTATTAGACTGTTCTTAGTACTGTTGGTTTAGACGTTTGGCCTTTCGAGACTTGTAGTACTGTTACGTTTCTTTTGAGAATATCGTACGTTTCTTTTAGATTTCGTATTTTTCCTTGAATGTAATAAGTTACATTTCCACCTTTAGATGTTATTTCTATTCTTGGATGTTTGGAAATTTTTATACCCGAGTCTTTTGCTTCCATTTGCTTATTTTTGATACGACGTAGTAGAGCCTTACGTATAAAGTGAATTTATTTTTATTTTATACGTGCGAACGTTCCTTTCCGGATGAGGACTTGAGTGCGGGAGCGGGCGTTCTGAGTTTGCTATGTTGTTTTGGTTTGAAGACGCTCATAGTGTTTTGATCATTTTGTTGTGTTAAGATTCATATTTTGCACTTTTGATATAAATATGTAAATCAAGAAATGCATATACGTAAGTATGCAACAAATGGAGGATTGATTGTAATTTGAATTATATTATAATATGTTGTTACTTGTTAGTTGTTTTAAGTTTTTTTTTTATCATTTTGGTTTGTAATTTATTTTATTTTGGATGTAGCTATTTAGAGTTTATGTAAAAAAGATTGATTTTGTCATTTTTTTTTTTAAAGATCAGGCTTGTTAAACCGAAACCAATCCAATCCAAACCGAAATCAATTCGAACCAAACCATTAGGGTTGACTTCGTTTTGATTTGGTTTATGAAACGAATTATGGCGTTCCAAACCGACCCGAATCTTTCAAAACTAACCCAAACCCACCCAAACCGATCCAAGCTCAGCCGGGCAGCCATGGTGATAATGAGACATTCATATCTTCGTGCTCTCAAAGTAAGAATTCATTTTACAAGATAAGGGTTCTGGAGCTGTCAAAGTAAGAATTCATTTTATCCACTAACCCAGAATAGGGATGGTAAAATATAGTATTCAAATTGCTCTACTATATTTTGATTAAATCTGGGATTTACCATTTGTTGATTGTGTTGAAATGTGAAGAAAATGACAAACACTGGCAAATGTAGTTAACATTCAAAGGTAACCTGTGAAGAAAATGACAAACATTGGCAAATGTAGTAAACATTCATAGGTAACCTGTGTTGCCTACGAAGCATTCCACGTACATGTATATGCATACTATGTGTTTGTCTAAATGCTTAAGTCAGTATCCATTTCAATACATTTTAGATTCTTCCAATGGAGGTAATGGTGACATAGCATGCGATGAATATCACAAATACAAGGTAATTCTTTCAATCTTTTGTCAATGCTTGTTTACATTGTTTGATTAAATGTTTGTGAGAAATTAATATACTCCAGGAAGACGTCCAATTAATGGCTGAAGCTGGCTCTTGAAGATGAATTCAACGGATGGATTAGTCGAAAGAATTCATTTCTTTTCTCTTATTCGACTTTCTTGTAAGTCCAGCTTGAATCATGCATCAAGAGTGGAATTCTACAGCAAGTTTCTTTGGCTGGAATTCTACTGGGGGTACCCCATCAGACTTTGAGTACCATAAACTTCCTCTTCCCAACTTGCCAATTATCTGTGAAAAAAGTTGTTTCTTGTTCTGAATCTGGACCATCTTCTTAAAAGTTTGAGACATTTTATTTTATCTTCACGAGTTATGCTCTCATCATTTTTGTCTTTGATTTACCAAGTTTCTAAGGTGATTGTTTTTGCCCCTGCAATGCGTATTCATTTGTTTCCAAAAGAAAAAACACATGCTAATGCTTATGGATTCATCTTACCATTTTTTTTCTCTAGGTTAGTAAAATCATAACAAAGGAAAAAGATTACAACCTTCATTTGTGTTTTACTCTTCCTAATTTAAACATCTCTTCAAATCTTTAGTCGGCGCATCTCAATCTTCTTGATCAAACTCTCGAATATAGCGGTAGTCAATACTTTAATGAACAAATCTTATAGTTGTCACTTGATCTGATTTGTTTAATATCAATATGGCATTTCTTCTAAAGATCATACGTAACGATGAATTTTGATGAAATATGATTTTTCCGATAGCCTTTTCATAATGCATCTACTTAACTGGGCTATACATGTTACATTGTCTTCGTATAGTATGGTTGATTTATCTTTGTGAATGGGTAAGCCACAATTATCCCGAATGTAATGTGTCAACGATCACAACCAAACACATTCTCGACTAGCTTTATGAACAGCTATTACCTCGGCATGATTTGAGGATGTCATGACCGAAATTCGCTAAGTCTAGCGCCATAAAATCGATGTACCACCACTGGTGAATAAACAATTAATTTGAAGCCTTGCTTTATGGGGGTTTGATAAATATCCATCATAATATGTACTCAACAAGTCCTTGACTTGCTTTTTATTTGATTTGAATTGTAAAACATATATGACATGTACCAAAAACCTTGCTTGGAAAAAACCAGTCAAGGGAAAAATATTAATGACATATGCATTCTTGTGCACTGATTGCCTCGTTAAAAACCTTAAACTCAGCGGAAAAACTTATTAAAGGGAAAAAAATACAATCACTGGTCTTCAGGACCAAAATGACATCTTTAATGTGCATGTGATGAATATTAATAGTATAAGTCAAATATGACAAATACTCATACTTAATTATCATTTATAACTCTTGCAGAGTTCTATTATAGATCCAAATCTCTCTCAAATCAAAACAATTTCTCATGCCGCTGTGACAAATCGTGTATTATACTTTGTGTTTCACATCATGCATTTAGTGCTTCTTGCATCTTAACTGCTTCAGGCACTATCGTTTCACATGATTTATGTATTACGAAGCATATTTGCCTCATTTTATTCCCTCGTTCATAAGCCCAGATGTTTATCAAATCGCATTGTTCAAACGTTGATGACATTTTCATTCATTCATTATATTTGACGGAACTAATATGTTCCTCACGCTCCAAACGTTGAACATAATTAACAATATAACAATATGCAATTTCAGATTCTCCAAGAATCATTACATTTTCTTTGGAAGGTCTCAAGAAAATAACACGAGGGAATAAACTTCAGGTTCATCTTCTCCCACCGCATATATGTATGGGAATTGCATATTATTTGTTCCACATATATTGTTTATCAACACTTATTTGATATTTTATAGCCTTGACCTATTAAAGGGTATATGATTCCGTTACTCATCTAGAGTACGTCATTGCTCTTCTAGAGCTTTTAAGGCTATATATTTTTCTTCTCGAGCATATGCTTACTCTTTTGGAGTTCACATAAATCATATAGCCATAGTCAATTGGTCTTTAACGCTTATGTCGTTATCGATATTAATTTTGATACGTATCATTCTCTGTCCTTCTTGGACTTTCCCTTCTGTGACAAATATTATCCTCCCAGGATAAATCTTTCAGCGACATTTTATTCCAAACCAGATCATTTGTAGCTTCTCACTCTTCTAGAGTAATTAAATGTATCCGGTGATTAAATGTGCGTTAGTATAATGATTTTCCACGAGATTTATAAACTCCAAGTTTACTTTCTCCCCCCTAATCTCAGAATAACATTTCATCTCAAGTCATATCTACTTAAGTTTGCAATAACCCTTCAGTAATCTACTTAAAATCTTCCATTAACTAAAAAGCACAAATATTTTAAACTTAACATTTTTCCAATGAATAGGCAAAATATAGAATATTGTTACTCTAACAACATGTAGTTACGTAGGAATAAAATAGAATGAAATAAATTTATTTTATTACTGCGGTTGGATTGTGAAAGAATAAAATTAAACAAATTATATAAAAGATGACACATTGAGCGATGGGTAAGGTAGGGTAGTGGATTGTTGGGTGGGGTAGGGTAGGGTATGATATGGTTAATAAGGTAGGATATGGTGGAATGAGTGGGGTTAGGTGAGGTGGGGTAGCCCTACCCCACACCCTTCCGTAGCCTACCTCTCTACCCACACTGCCCTACCCACCATGCTCTATCTTAACCTATCCACCACCAAACCCTACCCTATTTTACCCACCACCTCACCCTACCATACCTTACCCACGACTACACTTTACCATACCTTACCCACCACCCCACCTAACCTACCCTACCTCACCATATCATACCATTCCACCCTACCCTACCTTACCCATCACCCCCTCTACCCTACCTTACCCACCACCTTATCCTCCATTGCCTTACCTTATCTACGACCCCACTCTACCCTACCTTCCATACAACCTACTCTACTACACCATCACCCACCCATACCTTACCCTACCACCCTTACTTACCCACCCAACCCACCACCCGACCTACCCTACCTTACCCACCACCCCATCCTATCCTACCTTACCATATCTCGCAATATCCTACTATACACATCCTACCTACCTTACCCCACCACCTACTCTACTCCACCATCACTCATCCTACCCTACCCCACCCTACCTACCCTATTTTATCACCTACCCTACCCTACCACCCACCCACTCTTACCCCATCACCCACGTGTTTTGTCGATTTTCATTTTATTTCATCGTATTCCATCCATTTTGAAGGAATGAAAATGGACATTTTTAATTCCATTGGAATAAAATTTCATTCAATTCCATTACCTTATTTTCATACAAAAACATTAGAATGAAATGAAAAATCATTCTATTCCTTTCTATTCTCGCCTAACAAGCATACCATTTCACTCATCCTACCTTACCCTACCACTACTCTACTCCACCATCACTCATCTACCTTACCCCACCTTACTTACCCTATTTCATCACCTACCATGCCCTACCACCCACCCACTCTTACCCTCATCACCCACGTGTTTTGTCAATCATCATTTTATTCCATCGCATTCCATCAATTTTGGAAGGAATGAAAATGGACATTTTTAATTTCATTGGAATAAAATTTCATTCAATTCCATTACATTATAATCATACACAAAAAATTAGAATGGAATGAAAAATCATTCTATTCATTTCTATTCTCGCCTAACAAGCATACCATTAGAGTAAAATACTCTATTCTAACATACTTTATTCTAAGTATTCTGACATACCAGAGTAACACATCGAGAAAAGAGTTTACATATATATATATATATATATATATATATATTCAAGAAATACGTGTATATATAGCCAATGAGACATTGGCCCAATGGTATTTACTGTGGTTTAAGACCAGGAAGTTCCGGATTGAGTCGCAATGAGGACAAGCTGGAATCATCTTTTCACCCACCATACACTATTCTGACCCAAAATAAGTTAGAAAGTGGTCGATTATTCTGACTGAAATTACTATTCTGACCTAACCTAAGCCAGATGGTGGTCTATTCTGATTGAAATTACTATTCTGACTTAATTTTAGTCATAACTGATGTTTTCTAGAGCCAATATTGGTCAGAATCTGACTAAAATTACTATTTGACTGAAATTACTATTCTGACATAATTTCAGTCTGAACTTAAGTGTTTTAGAACCAACATCATCGAATCATCGAAATAACCATATGACTTACTTTCAGTCAAAACTTAAGGCTCCGTTTGTTTTGGGTTGAGTTTTTTTTGGGTATTTTATATTCTCGTTGATAATAAAATATTATAAAAATGATTGAAGTCAGGTTTTTTTTGGGTTTTTTATATACTAGTTGATTATAAAAATGATTGAAATAATAATTAGAAAGTTAAAATATTTTTTTGAAATTTGTATAGATAAAAAAATAAGTGGTGAGAGAAATTGAAATAAGGTAATATAATGAATAAAATAATGTTAAAAAGGTAATAATGTAGATAAAGTGAAATGATGAGAGGTGGGTTAATATTTTTTTATTTGTAGTTGAAGAATTGATTTGTGAGAGAATTGTAAGAAATGATTGGTGATGTGATGTAAAAAAAACCCTAAAAAAATTCCAAACCAAAATACCAAAAACAAACAAGGGCTAAGTGTTTTCTAGACCTTGTAAGAATAAATATGCACAAAAATTTGAAGCATAAAATTAAAAAATATAAATTATTTGTGTTAAGATATTTTGCAGTGTGAAAAGATATTCATGTTGTACTTCGTATCTGTAATAAAAAGGAAAACGCAAAACAAAAGGGTGTCTTTAAAGGCACCACATTATTCTTACTTATAGCACCACATCACTCTAAAAATTAGGTGAATACTCATGGCACCACACAATAATATTTTAAATGATGAATCTACTAATCACACCACACCAATTAAATTTCAAGTTTATTATATCTAGATTTTTTTTTTACTATTTCCAGATTTTTTTTTATTACAATAACAACCATTAACCCATTAAAATTGCATATTTTCCTTACACCTCAACCTAAATCTTCTCCGTCATTCCACTACCATTTCTTCTCCGCCCTTCAACATCACCATTTCCACCACCTCTTACCATAGAAAAAAAAAATCCACCATTCTCTCTTAACTCATGCATCCATTAAATTGATACCCTAAACCCTAAACATCGAGCAAACAAGGATAGACACCATTACGTTTTGAATCCAAAAAAAAAAGCTAAAAAACTCACACCCCTCATAACAAAAAATAACCGTGCATGCATGGTTGCAGCTTTAGAAAGGAGGAATTACTCATACTAGTATTGTCCCATCACCACTTTCAATTACCATAAATCCACCGTCCGTTCAATTCGTCCGTTTTTTTCCCTTAATTTCCAGCACCTCTATTTAGTCTTATTTTTTACTTTGAAAACAAAAAATCGCTCCAGCTTGAAGGTGATGGTGAAAGTAACGGGCGATGGGGTTGGGTAATGGTGGATGAAGATGGGTGAAAGGACGGCTGAGTGTGGTGTGGGGGGGGCGGGGATGGTGGTGGTGGTAGGTATGGCGGTACTGATGGGGTTGGCTGGACGGAGAGGGTGGGTTATTTTTTTTTTCCGAAAACGAAACGAAAGGAAGGAAACAGGGAAGGGGATCGAGCCCTGACCTTCACTTGCAGTGAGCAGAAAACCTAAGCGCCAGTTAACTGCGCAGGATGGTTAACTTCGAGAAGGTGGTTTAGCTAAAAGGAAATTTAGGGTAAGTTAGTATTATGTGTGTAGTTATATTGTTGGAGTGGAAGATTTTAATATGTGTGGTGATATATGTAGAAATGATAATATGTTATTTCCACAATTGTGTAGGTATATATATTTAAAAATCAATGTGGTGCATTAGGTAGAACATCATATGACTATGTGGTGCTTTTTAATTTGGATGTCTAAGTAGAATCGGTGTGGTGTCTTTAAAGGTACCCAAAAAAAAAAGTATATATAATCGACATAGCCTACAGTAGGTCAACTAAAATTTGATATAATTAACACAACTAAACAAGAAACAAAAATAAGCTAAAAAACACACAAAGGAGTTATTACGACAGAGGAGAGCTCAATAGGATAGATACGCTGTAACATCCTGAACATCTGGAGCAGGTTTAACGATGCAGCTCTCTCTATCTATCTCCCTCGCATCGTAATAACCTCTCTCAAATCAAAAAAAAAAAAAAAAAAAAAAAAAAACTGAAATCGCCATTGAAAATGTTTGTGTGTAAATTCTTTTTTACACCCATATAAATAACCCAAAACTAATGAAACCTAAACTTTCGGCCGCATCTCACTCTCCACCCTCCCAACACTTTTTCGGATCCTATCCAAAGCCTTCCGAAGATTCTCTTCTGCAAAGTAAACTCGCCACCACTAATCTTCGCCGGCCGCCGTTCATCGGCGCTAAAGCACCTCTAGTTCTTCAACCTTGTTCTGCTTCTTTTTCGATTGACGATTGTGTAGCGCTACTGCAAGTAATTTGGGGTAAGTTTTCTTATTTTGCATTTTCGTTCTTGTTTAGGAATTATTTGAGTGAAAAACGAATTTGTAAATCAATAATCGATGTTTTACTTCTATGATTTGTTACTGCATTTGTTTAATAATTAAAGTTGTAAGCTTCTAAGCGAATTATGGGTAATAGGTGTTGCATGATAGCTGTGAATGTAAATTAAACCGAAATCTGCTTATAGTTTCATATGGTTACCTGTTTCTGTTTATAATCCCGTTAGTGCCTTGTTCTGTCTGTGTTTGTGAACTTGAAATAATTTGTAATTGCATCTCTGAACCTGAGCTTATGCTATTCTAAGTTCTGACTCCTAATTTGCTTTGTTTTGGAAATCAATCGTGTGCTTATGCAAATGTGTTGTGAACTTGTTCTTTGAGTTGAGTTGATTGGAAAGTTGATTAGTTGATTCAGTGGTCATGAAAGTTACTTATAGCCATCACACAAGTGTATAACATGTAAATTGAAGTTTCACAGACAAGAAAAAACATGGAGTTGAACATTGCAAAAGATAAGAATAAACAGTACAATGCTTCTTGCTATGCCTCTTGCCTTGGTTCTTGCTCCTGCTCTTCCTACGGCTGCTCTCATCCTCAGAATCAGAATCAGATTCTGATGTTGAATTGTATTTCCTATGCCTCCTCTTTTCTTGATGCTGTTTCTTCTTCTTATTCTTCTTCTTTCTTCTCATCTCCTCCTCTGACGAGCTACCACTTGAATCACTAGACGAATCAGAGCCTGTAACAGATGAAGCTCCACTATCCGATTCGCAAAACGAAGCTTCACTATTACTACCAGATTCACTCTCTGATTTATACTTACTTTTACTTTTCTTCTTCCCTGTTTCTCACTCATTTTCTTCTCAATATCAAGATTATCCAATTCGTAAGAAGTCGCCACTCTCATCCTCAACTTATGGTTCTTCAATTGCCGTGTACGAGACGGCCGTGAGATATACACCCTCTCATTCGTACATTCATACGTCCAATGACCAAATTGAAAGCATTTCTGACACTAAGAACAGCAGTGACAGAACTCTTGAGTTCCTTTCGTTCATGTAATATCACTTGCTTTTCAGTACTCATCAAATACATCTGCCTCTTAGCTTCTTTCCTTTCTTGACATATGCTGCTTCGTCTTCTTCTTTGTTACCGGACATGGCTTTTCTTCTTACTTGAAATCAAACCCTAGATTGAAATTCAGCTCAATAGTAATGAAACTCTGAATCAAAAGAGAAGACGACAGCTTAAAATACAGTACCACCTTCGTCAAAGTTGGTCTTCGTCTTTCATATATAGAATTTCACTTAACTACCTGAAGTATCGTTTCTTAGGATTTTGTGTTAACTAGCTGGCCTTGTGAAACTAAGCTGTGAACTTGCTAATTAATTTTGGGAAATAGATTTCTGAGAGTGAACCCGAAACTCTGACTGTGTTTAGTGTATTCATGTATTCAGTAGATCTCATTTCCAGTAAAATAAACGAAAATAACTTACTTGGATAAAAATAAAACATTTTAAAAACCGAAATCGGAACAAACTGGGCTGGACTGCTGGGTCGGTTTCATAGCTGATTCCATTCCATTTTGTTCCGAAAATTCAAAAACTGCTAAAGCATGCAACACTACAAGAAAACTGTTAAATTACGACGCACATTTTATGACGCGCATTCCTACACGTCGTAAATTTAAAGGTTTACGACGTGTTTTCTTTGGTATGTCGTAATTATATTAAAAAAATCATTGTTTTAAAGGTATTCGTTATGTTCTAGACATTTTATTAACTTACGACGCGCATAATGCACGTTGTAATTTTCCATGTCAAACGAGAATATACTAGGTTTCGAAATAAAACCCTCGCCGTTCCTATATCCGCCTCCTTCCTCAAAGTTTAGAATCAAAACCAAAAAACGAAGAACAAAGCACATATTATTACTAGAATTTAATCAGCTATGGAAGGTTGATTGAAGCCATCCATTATCTCGTCTGTGCATCTTTCCTTTTTTCCCTTCGTCTTTTGCCTTCTTTCTTTTCCTATTTCATTCCTCAGGAAGAGGATTTCAGTAATACCTATTCTTTCAAGCCCCCAAGAGTAGAAAATTACGTGACCTCCGCCGTGGGAGGCGGTAGTAACGGAGGCTCTGCTTCCGGAACCCTCCCCTATTTCGAAATCGCAAGAGCGTTGTCGCAATTTTTGGGGATCGTCAACAATATTCCGGTAAGTTCAAGGAAGTACGAAGTCTGAGCGGCTAATCGATAAGAATTTGTTGGAGAGAAACGACAGGTAATCAGCATCAATCGTCATCTTTGATTGTAAATTTGGTTGTGCATTTGGATTTTGATGAAAAACCCCTTAATTTTCGTTGCTGTCTCTCTGTTACTCTTGCACATGCTGTAATCAGTCAATTGTTTGCTTAATTTCCTAGAATTTCAGCTGGATTCGTGTTTGAATCCTATAATTCAGATCAAACCCTCAAGGATTAGGGGCTAATTTCTAATGTTCCTTTTCTTGGATAACCAGCCCAAGCAGGGTTTAATTCCCTGTTGTTTTAGGTGAATACTGTTGTTTTTTCCAATGTGATTTGTTAGCGTCAAGTTTTAGATATAATTGTGTTGATTTTGTGGGGGATTGGATTTGAATTGTAGACGGAGCATTATAGCGGGCCGAGCTTGGTTGCCTGCACCTGTGCTTTCATTGACCTTGCTGTCAGAAACCGAAAGAGTTCTTAGCATTCAATCTCACACTGTTCAGGTATGGTTGATTTGAATTATAATGTGACTGTTATTTCTTGATGCACGCTAATTCTAATGCGATTTAGACCAACTGCAAAACATTCCGAATATGGACAATTGGACTATCTCTATATTGGGCTACTATTTAATCAAAAAAGTTGTACCCATTGGAACTCCTCTTGTAGCTATTCATTAACTAATAGTATAGCTAGCTATTCATTAACTAATAGTATAACTTGCTTTTCAGTACTCATCAAATACATCTGCCTCTTAGCTTCTTTCCTTTCTTGACATATGCTGCTTCGCCTTCTTCTTTGTTACCGGACATGGCTTTTCTTCTTGCTTGAAATCAAACCCTAGATTGAAATTCAGCTCAATAGTAATGAAACTCTGAATCAAAAGAGAAGACGACAGCTTAAAATACAGTACCACCTTCGTCAAAGTTGGTCTTTGTCTTTCATATATAGAATTTCACTTAACTACCTGAAGTATTGTTTCTTAGGATTTTGTGTTAACTAGCTGGCCTTGTGAAACTAAGCTGTGAACTTGCTGATTAATTTTGGGAAATAGATTTCTGAGAGTGAACCCGAAACTCTGACTGTTTAGTGTATTCATGTATTCAGTAGATCTCATTTCCAGTAAAATAAACGAAAATAAATTACTTGGATAAAAATAAAACATTTTAAAAACCGAAATCGGAACAAACTGGGCTGGACTGCTGGGTCGGTTTCATAGCTGATTCCATTCCATTTTGTTCCGAAAATTCAAAAACTGCTAAAACATGTCGTGTCAAAAACAACTGTGAAAAAACTTACCGGATTGGACTATGTACACTCCTAGAAACCACATCGTACTTTTATCTCATGTGTTTTTCTGTTTTGAAGTCCAACCCAATTAAAGAAGATGAAATAGTCAGCCCAATTTTGGGATTGCCTGCACACACACACACACACACACACACACATGTAAGCAAGTTAAACCCTACATTTCCTTATTATTCTTAAAAGTTTCAGACGCACCTAACTCCATTTTTCTTCAAACTCTCTCCAATTGCATGCTTTTCTTCAAACTCTAAAACTGCACCTCACCTTGCAATTAAGTGATATCTACCAGAGAAGACATTACTTGATTGATTCGGACTCGAAGAGGATAGATTACTTATATTGATAGGTAATGGATCTGCATCTATACTACTTTTTTTTTTCCAAATTTTTTCTACATTTCTATCTTGCTATTGCTGTTAATTCTGCCTTTCATATTACAGATCCTAAACATAAATTTAGGCTTTTTTTGCATTTTAGATCAGGTTACGTGTAATGTTATTGGTAGATTGGTATTTTGGCTGCTGCTCTATATTTTGTTAGAGTTCTTTCTTTTCCAGTGATATTGTAGAAATCATTTTTCTATATCATATTAACTTCTTTTTTTTTTTTTAATCTTTGAGGGCAATAAAGTAGGTGAAGTGGTTAGATGCTTGTGATCAATTGAACAAGAAGAAGAGGAGTCAGCCAAAAGAAAGACCACCAAAAGTAATGACTACCAAGATACGAATAGTAATGAGATCTTTTGAAAACCATTTTGTCGGCGGGCTTCCGCCTCACACACGGCGGATTGGATTGCCCGAAACACGAGTCGTGTATACTGTGTTACGTTCACCTCATATCGATAAAAAGTCCAGAGAACAATTTTCAATAGAGAGAAAGACAAATGTTTTGGACATAAAAGCGGAAACACATGAATTGCGCAAGAAGTACTTTTGGTTAAAGCGGTTACGTGCCTTTGGAGCTCAATGTGAAATCCAGTTTTATCACAAGAGTCGTTTAGATAAGGGAAAACTCCAGACATTGCTCTCTGCTTCAAAGTAAGATCTTTGCAAGGGTTCTTTATATAGACACTATGGCCTGGACTCAGAATAATACCCGGTTTGGGATTGGAATTAATCTCATGGTTCTTGCATCAGAGGATGGTGAATCTTTTAATTTTTATTATGCATTTATTTCAGATACTTGAAGAAGGATGGTGGTTCTTTTAATTTTTATGTTTTTATGTCGGTTTCTTGTTTGAAGATATATTGGGATACAATAGTAGTTTTTCACTGCACATTTTTGATCGATTGATTTCAATACCTGGACTTTAATCAGATGGTGGATTGCACCAAGAAACGCATTATCAAATCTCGATAGCCACAGTGTGGGAGTTAGCTCTGAATTTAGGGTGACTTCTTGTGGGCACTGAGTCCTGGTCCTCCCACCTAAGGGGCCGCAGAGTTGTCATGATTAACCACCTCACTAATCCTCGGCTCGGGGTGGAGGGGCATTGTGGGCAAAGAATATTGTCTGCATTAAGGGATATATCTGATTTTGAAGTTAGAGTATCTTTACGAGGGTTCTTTGTGAAGTTAATTTACTCAGTAATTCTCCAAACATTGCTTTATGCAAGTCAAATAGGCCAGCTGAACTTGAAGTTGAAGTGTTCAGATTCAAACTCCGTAAATGGACGACTTCTTTTAGTTGTTTTGTATAATAACAAACTCATGACTCTGGATCATTAGGTTACCTGATTAATGTCTTCATTTATTCCATAAGACATGAGAAGTGATGATTTTTGTGGTTAGGGTTTAACTATTTTTAAGTAAATCAAATAGATCGTATGTCTTAAATAGATGTCTATTTTATGTTATGTCATAAGTACACTAAATAGTTGTCTTAACCGAATGTCAACATCTACTGTGTGAAAATGAACGAATTGAATGCATAACATCTAAACACCTGATATAACACTCAAAATCATCGATGTACCATAATTTTTTTCTAGATTTTAATTCCTCCACACCTTAAAATTGCTATAAAAAAATCAAAAAATAAAATATTTAATTTTTTGGTGCTATATATGTTTTGACGTTGTTGTCGTGTGCAATTACGAATTACCAAAGGACCAGTGTTTACCTTCGGAAGCTTCAAAAGTCGCCAAAGCCGCCTACTCGTCAGGTCCAAAAGCTCAATATAGCAAGTGAAAAAGCATTCTCCTTTCTTTAAATTCATATATTCCCCTCCAGTTCTGTGGGTTTACTTCCACAAAACCTATCAGGATTCCAGCCCACCTGAAAAGGCAGCAAAAGATTGAAAATTGATTGCAGTTTTCAGTCATTTTCTTAGATTTATGGTCGCAAAAAAAAGGGTTCTTTAAATTTCCCATCCACAGTGAAGAAGATTGAAACTTGATTGCAATTTCTAGTAATTTAGTGACTTAATGGCCCTAGTGAACAGGGTTGCCTCTGTTTCTTCTTCAACATCAAATTTCAAAATCTCTGATTCTCGTTCTTTTACTACAAAATGTTCAGTCCACTTTTCCTCTTCTCCATTCACTGAGAAGCATTCCATTGAGAGATACAAAAGAGACAATTGGGTTTTCAAGAACACCACCGACTCTTTAGAAGACTCCTCTTTTTGCAATTTCCCAATCGATTCCAGCTCCATAAAAGACTATGAGATAGCTATGCAGCTTCCAGAGTTAGAGAAATTGCTTCAAGTTTTGAAAGAGAAAAGAGAGAGTGAAGGCAGGGTCAAGGAGAGAGGACCTGGGAATGTGTATTTAGTGGGAACTGGTCCAGGGGACCCTGAATTGTTGACACTTAAGGCATTGAGAGTGATTCAAAGTGCTGATCTTTTGTTGTATGATAGGTTGGTTTCTAATGATGTGCTGAATTTGGTTAGACCTGATGCTAGGCTTCTTTATGTCGGCAAGACTGCTGGCTTCCATAGCAGAACTCAGGTTTGTTATCTGTTCATCTTTTAATTTTGGTTGATTAATTTATCATGTGCATGCTTTTGGTGTCAAAATTGGGTGGTTCTTGTGTGGTGTCTCCACACGGTGGGGAGACACCTGTGGAGACACACACGCCACACAGTTTCATTCTGTTTTTAAACTGTGTGGTTCTGATCGTTTCACCCGTCATTTCACCTCAAAATCCCTCTCCACACAAGTATTTTCCGTCAAAATTTGGAATGTGGTCTTGTGTTTGGATTTCAGAGAGTAAATTTAAGTGATTGAAACTTTACTAGTCAGGTTGATGTATAACTTGATGTTGTGTGAAACTTAGAATTGCGAATGTCGGGTTTTTGCTTTATTGAATCACTAAACAGCAAATATGGGCTCTATGGGTTAGAGGGTCTGTTTCTTTCATGCTTTGGTTTGTATTATATTGATATATTCTAATTTTGAATGATAGTTTTTTTGTTGTTGAAATTTGGAAAGATATCTGTGAAATGGAATTGATGAACTACATTTGAGTTGTTAAAATCACGGCTACTGATGTAGATATTTTGTTGTGTGGAAATGAATAGTAGAACTGGTAAGTCAGGGTATTTCTTGGGCCATTGAAGTCCAAATGTGTGTCCATTGGTTTTATTGTAGTTCATGCTTATGACTAACGAATTCCATGGCTTTATGATATCACTGTTGTTCTCTTAGTATCAATTTTAGAACTCTTTGAAAATGTTGAAAACCGTGTTTAGAAATTTAAAGGTGGGATCACGAGGGAGGAAAGAAACATGAGGAAGATGAATATGTTTGCATCACTAAAAGTGTGCTAAGACTAAGAACAAGCAAAAGTTGTTCTTTTTAGTGCTTTTGTCCTTTTACTTGGCGTTTAATAAATTGAAATGTGCTCCGAGTCTTGAATGTTTTAGCTGCGTTTTAGAAAGTGTGACATATAATGTTTACAGGAGGAAATTCATGAGTTACTCTTAAGCTTTGCTGAAGTTGGAGCCACAGTTGTCAGACTAAAAGGGGGCGACCCATTGGTAACAACCAATCTGCTTTTCCGTAAAAAAAATGCATAATTTTCTATTAATGTATTCATTTTTAGGAGGGAAATTATAGTTGATGGCTTGAATTATCAGGTATTTGGTAGAGGAGGAGAAGAAATGGATTTTCTGCAACAACAAGGAGTCATGGTAAAAGTTATTCCAGGTACCAGGAAATAAAAGCTTATCTAGTATTCCCTCCGTTTTCTTTTTTTAAATGTAACTTTTCAGAATTTGCTTTGTTTTTATTTATCTGTCAGCTTACAATACCAATGCAACATTTATTATTTTTTCCTCATTTACCGTTCATTTCAATAATCCAAATTTTGGTACAATTTTCCATGCACAAAGAATGAATGGTAATTTTGTCATTTTACACTCTATTTGACTTACTATTTCAGGCATAACTTCTGCGTCTGGAATAGCTGCAGAGCTCGGGATTCCGCTGACTCATCGTGGTGTTGCAAATAGTGTTAGATTTCTCACAGGCCACTCGAGAAACGGAGGAACCGACCCTCTATATGTGGCAGAGAATGCAGCTGATGCTGATTCAACCTTGGTTGTATATATGGGCTTGTCAACACTCCCGTCTCTTGCATCGAAACTAATGTCCCATGGTCTGCCTCGTGATACGCCAGCTGTTGCGGTCGAGAGAGGGACAACACCTCAACAACGAACGGTATGAGATATATCCATGTTTACTTCAAGAAATTTTTAATACCAAGAGTCGTTATTGCACCATACCGTTGGATAATTTGTGATATAACTCTGTTAGTGTCCAAAAGAGCTCGGGGGGGCTACGTACCCTAACCCGACCCGAGATGATGACTAGAGCCAAAAACCAACCCAACTTTTATATCACCCAAAAGGGTCAAGTTTTCGGGTGCTTTTTTCTTTATAACTGAGTTGAGTTTTGTGCTTGTAGGTATTTGCAGAAGTGAAAGATCTTGCTGAGGAGGTTGCAATGCATTGCTTGGTATCACCTACTTTAATCATCATAGGCAATGTTGTTGCATTGTCGCCGTTTTGGAAAGCGTCTCCACAGTGTTCTGAGTTAAAGGTGTTTTCAAGAAACCTCTGATGCATCAAAGTATTTTCTCGAGCGAGTTCAAACAGTCGGATATGTGCCATTCAGTTATAAAGAGAGAACACACCTTCTTTGTTGCTGCATTGCATTACATTGTTTTTGCTCAACATGCAGAGCTTGATAGCATTGTCCTCCTATAGGATCTATGATCAGGATTTTCCATTAATTTTGTGAATTCTGATTTTTTTTTCTTTCTTTCTTCATCCAAATGAAGAATTGTAACCTTTTTTTTTTTTTTTTTTTTTTTTTTTTTTTACTGCATTTATTCGATTTTTTTTCTTCCCTCTGTACAAGGATTTGCTTTGCAATGACATACAGGTTTTCCAGGCTCCCAGCCATTAAAACGGCGTTCCGAAACCTCTTACAACTCAGAAGGAAAAAAAAAAAATACATAAAATGCATCATGATCCTTCAAAATTTTCTTTGTATAAACATCTATTCACATGTACAAAGTAGAAAGAATGAATTAAATGAAGAAAAAAAAAAAAAAAAACTTATCGCCTACAATACCTAAATAATTTCTGTCTAAAACAGAGTTCTATGTCTACTATCAACAAATAGAATGCAGACGTACAGAATTTATGACTACCTTCTTGTATGCAAAATCCTCAGCAGTGAATATCAAAAATCAATCCGAAGCATATTTTATCAGATTCTTCATTCTTGGCCTCATCTTTTCCTCGACGTGAAGTAAAATCGGGTTCTAATAAAAGTCTGAATTTGTCAATGTTTTGTTGTAGTGCTGTTGCACATACACCCTAAGGCAGGGTATTTTGTCACATCTTTTTCAGCTTTAGTAGTCCTTAAATCCGGCTGCCCCAAGGAAACGCGATGCAACTCTTGAATAATCTTGTTAAACTCTGCTTCATTGAGGGATGTATCTAAGAAGTGTGCAAACATCTGCCTTTTGTTTGGGGTAATAGTCTTCTTGTGCCCTGCATAGGCTCTCTGTCCCTGCACATATAAAAGAAGGAGAATTACAATGACTCAAGAACGAAAAAACCCGTTTTGGAAAGACTTCAGAATTTGATGTGTATACGATTTTTCACTTGTGTTTTACAGAGTTTACTGCAAATAAACATAGTATAAATGTAATGAAAACAAAAGCATGCAAAAGGTAATAGGAGTAAGTACCTGAATAGCATGACCCATATTTCCACCATGAGATGGCATAAAAACATCACTGTTCTCTGAAACTATATGGTCGATGGCTGCCAAAAAGGAAGCTTTTAGAGCAAATGGCTCCAGTTCTCCGGGCAAAGCAACGTCTTGTTTGTTGAAAAAATATGGAAATTCGCGAATTAATGGATTCAATGCTTCTTTTCCACCTAATGGATTACCTCCGGCCCAATAGATCCTCGCGGTTTTGGGAGCTCCAAGGGCTTTTAGCAATCTGAAAATGTAAAGTTAATTTCTTTAGTCAAGAAAACAGAATCTTGAATGTGTTTTAGAAACGGGTTTTGAAACCCACGAGCTTACCGTGCAACCTCCATTGCATTCATAGGGCAAAGACCCGCCATTTTTCTTTCGTGGTATGTCATATTTGATCTTGAAGTTAAAAGCATTGGCTTCTGTTTTCTCTCGTTATTAATCATCTCATCATACTCGTGACTCAGACCGGGAAGACATCCGGTTCTCACCCACACGTCCTTCTCCATTCGTAGATGAAGAGCCATATATGGTCCTTTCCTCCTCATCCTCTCTGTCAACTTATTACCAAGTTCTAAGATTGGTGGAGCAAACCTTAATGCATGAAAAGCTACCTAAAGAAAAAAAAAAGTGATCGCCATAAGTTTAGTGTTTAATTTGGTACAACGGTTGTACCATAAAACTATGTTTTTAAACGGTTTATTCAAAACGCACCTTGCAACGAAGCTTTTGAAGATCAGAAGGAAGATCCTTGGAAAGTCTTGAATCAAGACCGCGTAAAAGTAGAACACCTTCCCTTTTAAGCTGCAGAAAACAGAACACTGAATAACTTTAACACAGCAAAAAAACCAGTTTTTTCAACCTATTTTGCAATGCACATTTTCAATACAATTATACTTTCTTGAATACTTTTAACATTTAGTGTTTGTAACTTAATTTTCAACTTAATATTTTTTCATGGTTGTTTGAAGCTGCTTCATTGTTCCAGATTCTATGGTCCCAAACACATTACTTGCATTCCTATCTCATAAAATATTCTCTACTTTACGTAATCAAACACCACTATTCTACCACGCATAATATGAATAGATAATCTATATTGTAAAGAAAATCAGACATTTTGTGAAGCTTAAATCCAAATATTTCTATATGAATCAATACAAAGCAAAGCAAAGCAATGACTTTTTACCTTTCTAAGGTATCTTGAACGAATCCATTGAGGAGAAACATTAACAGGTGTTTGTTTTTCCTCTACTGGCCTTGTCATCAAATGTGTAGATGGAAGTGATGACACAATCCGAACATCGTTTGCCAAAACATTCTTGAAATGATCCAAGTCAAATATATCAGAGAACTCACTGCAACAATAAAATAAAATATATATATATATATGAACAAGAATCAGTTCCCTGTAGCAAAAACACACAATGAAATTTCTATTGAAAAGGAATTTAATTATGAATCAAGTCTCTACCAAATTCACATCTACATATCTCATATTAACACTTGTATGCTAAAAGCAAAATATGTTGAAAATCCAAACTCAATAAACGGTATTCAAAAGTGAAAGCCAAGAACAATTACTCAAAGCAGAGGAAATCAAAACAATAAGAGGGGAGTATTGAGCAGAAAAATCAAGAAACAGAGAAAGAAAAAAACAAACCTTTCATCACCCCAAATAACATTAACTTGCAAAATTGGAACAACAAGAGAAGCACCAAGAATTCTTGCAATAACCACAGCATCAACAATTTGATTTCTCTGCTGATTGATTCCACCAGAAACCACTACCATCAAATAATTACTTCTGTCTTTAATAACTTCACTACTTACCCTTTTATACTCCCTAGTAAACTCCAAACATGGTCTATACCCCAACCCATTAGGCTGTTTCCAAAACTCACTTTCCTCATCAACATTTTCCAAAACTCTGTTCATTTTCTCACCGTTAGGCACAAGATTGAGCTGAGAACTTGAAATCCCATTATCAAGAAACGATTTTTCTAGAGAAGTGACACATGGGTTCGGATCAAAATCAAACCATGTGTTTAACAAGCCAAGAAACCCGAAAAGGAAAATCAAGAAAACCCAGAACCGTGGGTTCTTGAATAAAGATCTCAACATAGTGGAAAGTGTAGAAGTAGAATGTTTCTTTTTAGGAGAAAGAAGTAAAGATTCTAATGAGTTAGATGGGATCGAGCTGATTATTTGAGATGGAACTGAAATGTAGCTCTGCTTCTTATTGTTGCTCTTTGAAACTGCCATATTTGTTCTTTACAAAGTGGTATGTTGAACTTGAAGGAGGAGAGCTTATAAGAGAAAATGGGGTGGGATTCTTTTAATAGAAAATGAATTTTTTTTTTTTTGAGGTTTTAGTGTTTCTTTCTTTCTGGGAGATTTCTTTAAGAAGTTAAAAGTGAGGGACGGCGGCAAGAACGAGAAGTCTGAAGCGTGTTTCCTACTGGTGTTCCAGAAATATGAATAGTATAAATGTCAAAAGGGGAGAGAAAGTCAGAAAATGTGTCATTTGCCAGACAGGCAGGCTCCGTCATTTTATTAATAATATCTAAAAACTCTTTGTGAGAGATCACTTAACCGGCTCACTTGAGAGGATTCTTGTTCATTTCCTCTCCCTTCAAAATCAACAAGGCAATTGCTAAAAGCCTAAAAGTAATACACAAGTAGCAGCATTAATTGTGGGGGAATTCGGAAATCCGGCACATTTTTTAAAAATCGTTTATACTGGTAGATAATATTTCTTTTTGATATCTGTGGTAGATAAAATTTTTTTTTTTTTTTTTGAGCGGATGGTAGATAATACTACTTCCGTTTTAATTTATCTGAGTCAGTTGTCAAAATCATGCATACTAAGAAAATTAGTTAATGCGTTGATTTTAAAATAAAATGACTAAAAAGTCCCTAAGTATAATTAATGTGGCATTTTATTTTACTCCCTCCGTTCCAATTTATCTCGGCGCGATTACAAAATCGCGCGCAGCATTAAAGATGTGATTCTATCGTGATTAACTTTTCTGATGGTATTTATTAGAATGCCCTAGATATAATTAATGTGGCATTGTTTTTTATATCTCCTAATGTAATAAATAAGGGTAAATCAAATAAAAAACCAATAAATGTTGCATTGAAAATTGTACTGCCTCACATAAAATGGAACAAAATTTTGGCAACTGTCTCAGTTATTATGAAATGGATGGAGTATCTATCATATTGCAATAAATAAGGGTAAAACAAATGTTGCATTGGAAATATAACTGCCTCACATAAATTAGAACAAATTATTTTGACAACTGCCTCAGATAAATTGGAACAGGGGGAGTATTTAAGGGGAAAAAATATTTTCCGTTGAAAAACATTATTTTGAATTTTTAGGTTCTCACCCGCATATTAGTTCAGTCCCATGGGAATTTTATAGGGAAACTTTTTTCCTGCAGTTTCTCATAAAAAATTTGTAAGGAAAGAGTCCATTCTTTAGAAATTTACTGAGTGAAAACTTGCATCAGATAATGTATGAGAGTCGAGACTCTCCCTCACAAATTTTCTACAGGAAACAACCTTCCCATGTAAATCATGTCTTTCTGTTGAAGAAACTATTAATAATACCTAGTTCTAAATATGTAATTACCGTTGTATCCTCTGTACTAGTATATATACCACCATTGTAACACATTCTGGTTAACGATTAATACAATACCAATTTACCACATGGTATCAGAGTCATTCTGAAAAAAAAAAAAAAAAAAAAAAAAAAAAAAAAACACGCTGCACAACCTTCAAACCCTAGCCGCCGCTGCACTCTTTCTTCTTTACTGCTCCAGTCGCCGGTAACCATGTCTGACGGAGAGAGCACCGATGCCACACAGCCTGCTGCGATCACCACATCGCCATTCCCTTCTTTTACTCCATCATCAACAATTCACATCACCAAGTTAACTCGCTAGAACTACAACCTATGGCGAGCTCAGATTCAACCGTACCTCCGCGGCCAAGGCGTCTTTGGAATTGTTGATGGTTCGCCGCTCCACCTCGGCGGCGATCACTACCGGCGATCGGACTTCTCCTAACCCGATTATGCCGCTCATCTTGCCGCTTGGACCAAGCTCGACAACATGATCTATCGATCATCACCTCTCGCTCTCCGACGAGGTGCTTTTGCGAGTTTATCGTCCACCACCCTCTGTTGCAATGACGGGCGACTCTTCGACCTCGTTCGCTTCTCAAAGCCGCGCAAAGCGGTCCAGATTAGGTGATCTTGCCTCGACCCGTAAAGACAATTTGTCGACCACGAATATTACTTCAAGATCAAAACCTTGGCGGATGAACTCCAACTCGCGAGTCAACCTCTCACCACCGAGGATTTTGGTGTGTACTTACTTGCAGGTATCGGCCCCGACTACGACTCCTTAGTCACCATGATCACTACCCGCGATCAAATCACCATTGATGAAGTTTATTCCCACCTTCTCACCACCGAAGCTCGGCTCAATCGCTACCGACCTATTCCTACTGCATCGGCCTCCATCTCTCCGGCTCAAGCAAACTACTCTCGCAGCAACACCAATGTCGGAAATCCTTCTCCTCAAGGCACCTCTAAGCGCGGCAGAGGCAACTCACCAAATTATCGTGGCCGTGGCCGTGGCCGCTCTACTCAATCGCTACCGACCTATTCCTACTGCATCGGCCTCCATCTCTCCGGCTCAAGCAAACTACTCTCGCAGCAACACCAATGTCGGAAATCCTTCTCCTCAAGGCACCTCTAAGCGCGGCAGAGGCAACTCACCAAATTATCGTGGCCGTGGCCGTGGCCGCTCTACTCAACGTTCGAATAACGCTGGTAACGACCTTCTATTACTTGTCAAATTTGTGCTAAAATAGGGCTGCTGCGCCCGTGCTTGTTACTACTGGTACTCTGCAATCATCTTACCCGGTGCCATACCACCCCACAACCCCCTACCCGAACCCCCCTGCCCCACAAGCTTATGCTACGCACCCTTATTATAACCCTAACTCTGAGTGGCTTCCCGACACTGGTGCCTCGCACCACCTCACCAATGACCTTCGCAACCTAAACGTCAACTCTGAGCCCTACGATGGTCCGGAAAAAGTCCACATGGGCGATGGTTCAGGTTTGTCCATCTCTCATTTTGGTTCCTCTACATACCGCTCACCTACACACACTTATCAACTGTCTCAAGTCCTTGTTTCCCCTATTCTTACCAAGAATCTGTTGCCAGTTCATCGTTTTTGTACTGATAATTCTGTCTTTTTTCAGTTTCATGACACTTTCTTTCTTGTGAAGGATTATACGAGAAAAACTCATCTTAGAGGTTTGGTTCGTGATGGTCTCTACTTCTTCGACTCTCCCCTCCAAGGCTCCATTCACCCTCATCATGTTAGTCTTCGTTCCTCCACCACCTGGCACCAACGACTTGGCCACTGCTCACACCAGTCCTCCGTCAGGCGTTAAGTAGTCTTTCTATTTCCATTCCAAATAAACCACCGGATGCGGTTTGTGCTCCGTGTCAGTTTTCTAAGAGTCACCGTCAAACTTTACGTACTTCTCGTTTTACTTCTAGTTCTCTGTTGGATTTGATTTATTCGGATGTCTACTCTATTTATGGTAATCGTTACTATGTAAGCTTTCTTCATGATTTTACTAAGTGCATTTGACTTTTTCCCTTCAAATACAAATCTGATGTTGAAAATATTTTTCCGAATTTCCTCGCCCTTATCGAACGCCAATTCGGCACCAAACTCAAAGCCATCCAAACTGACTGGGGTGGAGAATATCGCCACTTCCAACGCACTCTAACTCAACTCGGCATCCAACATCGGCGCTCCTGTCCCCACACCCATGAACAAGTCTGCGCCGTAGAACGTCACCACCGTCAAATAGTCGAGGTCAGTCTTTCCCTCCTTGCCCACTCGAACCTCCCCACTCCCTACTGGGAAGATGCCTTTACCACCGTCACATATATAATCAACCGTCTCCCGTCCCGTGTCCTCGACAACCGATCACCCTATGAGCTTGTTCATCACCGCAAACCTGATTACACTTTCCTTCGCTCATTTGGTTGTGCTTGTTGGCCCAACCTTCGCCCCTATAACCAACACAAAATCGACTTTCGCTCCAAAACCTGTATTTTTCTCGGCTACTCTCCGTCTCATCATGGCTACAAATGCCTTGACCTCTCCACCGGTCGTATCTATATTGCACGCCATGTCGTCTTCGATGAAACTGTTTTTCCCTACACTCCGACCTCACCCACTCCACCCTTAGCCTCCGCACCCGTTCCCCATCCTTTGTCCCTTCCTAGCCACCCTACTGCACCCTGCACCACCAGACCTCCTTCCCCACCCGAGCCCTCCTCAGCCACCCCACCTTCACCACCTCTACTTCCCCCACCCGACGACCCCCCCTCCTTCCCACCCGAGGGCTCTACACCCTCTACACCACCTACGCCCTCACCTCTTTCCCCTCCACCCCCACCCCCACCTCCTCCTCCCCATCCTATGACTACTCGCACCCGTACTCACACGCTTAAGCCTAAACACGACCCGGATTTTATTCGCTACCCTCTCCCTAAAGCTCTTGTCGCCACTACTTCCACCCCCGAGCCTACTGCTATACCGAAACATTAAACACAAAGTGTGGCGTGACGCCATGCAAGATGAGATCAATGCGTTACTTCGTACTAACACATGGGACCTTGTCCCCTATAGCTCAGATATGAATGTTGTAGGTAATAAATGGGTCTTCAAGACCATGCACCATGCGGACGGTCACATTGAACGTCACAAGGCCCGCCTTGTGGCTAAGGGTTTTCATCAGGCAGAGGGTATCAATTATTCTGAGACTTTTAGCCCGGTTGTTAAATGGGTTACTATTCGTATTTTGTCGTCACTTGCTGTCTCGCAGGGTTGGTCGCTTCGCCAAGTGGACATTCAAAATGCATTTCTTCATGGGAACCTCGCTGAGACCGTCTATATGAGTCAACCACCCGGTTTTGCTCATCCTGATCATCCTGAATACGTTTGTCGTCTCAAGCGTAGTCTCTATGGCCTCAAGCAGGCACCTCGGGCTTGGTTCTCTCGGTTTACTGACGTCATCATCTCTTTTGGTTTCGTTGGCTCTAAGGCCGGCACCTCCTTATATGTGTTCTCTCGCGGCCCGGTTTGCCTTTATATATTGATTTATGTGGATGATATCATCATCACTGGCAACTGCACCACTCACATCGACCCGGTTGTTAAGTTTCTTGGCTCCCACTTTCCGGTTAAGGACCTCGAACCTTTATCCTACTTTCTCGGCATTGAGGCGCTACCCGCTCCGGAAGGTTTGTTTTTGACTCAGCGTAAATACATTTTCCAGCTCCTCCAGCGAGCCAACATGGACAAGTCCAAACCCTGTCACACTCCTATGGCAGCCTAGACTCGCTTACACAAGGATTCTGGTCCGTTATTTTTGGACCCCTCGCTTTATCGCACCATTGTGGGTGGTCTACAGTACTTAAGTTTCACACGTCCTGACATTGCCTTCGCCGTCCATAAAGCTAGTAAGTTCATGCAGGGTCCGACAGTTGCCCATTGGGATGCTGCTAAACATCTCCTTCGTTATCTCAAGGCCACTATCTCGGACGGTTTACACTTCACTCAGCGATCTTCCCTTCACCTACGGGCTTATTCTGATTCTGATTGGGCCGCTGATCCGGACAATCGCCGGGCATACTGCATCTTCCTTGGCGACAACCTTATTAGCTGGCGTTCCAAACAGCACCTAACGGTCTCCAAGAGCAATACCGAGGCCGAGTATAAAACCCTCTCCAACACTGCGGCAGAGTTACAATGGATTTGCAGCCTTCTTCGCGATATGTTACTTTCGGTGCCTACTCCTACTCTTTGGTGTGATAACATCGGTGCTACGTATCTTGCCCACAACCCTGTGTTTCATGCCCGCACCAAACACATTGAGATCAATTTTCACCATGTTCGTGAGTTACTTGCCGCGAAGAAGCTTCACGTGTCCTTCCTCACCTCGAAGGATCAACTGGCGGATCTCCTCACCAAACCTTTAGGGAATCCGCGTTTTACGACTTTGAAGACCAATCTCCGTGTGCTTCCCTTGCCCACGGGATTGAGGGGGCGTGTTGAAGAAACTATTGATAATACCTAGTTTTAATATTTATACTTTAGTAAATATGTAATTACCGTTGTATCCTCTGTACTAGTATATATACCACCATTGTAACACATTATGATTAACGATTAATACAATACCAATTTACCACACTTTCTTTCTGATTCTTTGATTATCTTGTACATAAAGGTTGTATAAACTGAGAGTAGCATAAAGAATCGATCGAGCGTTCTCGAAGTCTAAGGAACAATTATAAGAGATTCTAAGATCAAAATCTATAAGCTGAAATGTATATATCTTAGCCTATTATAAGTTCAAATAGAGACTTTGGGAAGGGGAGTAGACCAGAAGAGTTGAACCTCTATAAACAACTTGTGTTCAATACTTTCCACACTTATCTTTTTTGACTGTCTTTGCATACTTGGCTTGAGCTATTATTTGCATGCTTAAACACTTCAAAACCTAAGTTTAATAACTAAAGTTTAAGTTTGCATAGCGTGGTTAGCTTGTATCTTTGATGTATTATTTTATATGATTAAATTTACGTTATTTTATTATGTTTTATGGACGAATTCTATGTAAAATATATGAAATATGATATAATTAGTATGAAATATTAATCTTTATAGTTTAGTATAGTTAGTAGTAAAAGTTAGTATTTTATAGTAAAAAGTTATGATTTTGCACGGTTTTAGTGACCGGAGTGTGTCTCTATTTTACGGGTATTTTGTGTTTATTTCATTGCAGAATCCTAAGATGAACTGAAATCCCGAGTAGCAACACTTTTTGAAGTCAATACAAGTTGTTGGAATGAAGTTATAAAGCGTCACTGATGTAAATGGTCAAGGGGGATAATTGTTTCTTAATCCCGAGAACAATATGTATTGGGAATGGCTCGTTAAAAAGACATTTTCTGGGAAAACGTTCTTCATGAAAGTTGAAGATCTTCATATGAGCTTTGTAATACACTTTGAATCATGAAGATTAGAGGTCTACAATTCAAATGGTGATCAAGTGGTCATTTAAGTTCAATTAGAAAAGGATCCCGTAAAAGACGCGGGGTACAAATGGCTTGTCGAGAATGCGTTTTCTGAAGAAATGGTCTTGATGAAAGTTGTGGAGAATTCAACAAGCTTTCCAATGGATCTTGAATCATGTCGTTTGGAGTTTGGAATCAAAAGATATGAATTTTTATAAGTTTAATATAATTATAATTATAATTAAAATTATAATTATTCCCTTGCACATGCTAGTGATGATTAGCGTAACATGGGGCAATCATCACACCGGACCGATCCGGGATGTTTCAGGACTGGTCCGGGAAGGACCAATTTGCCTATATATATATGGCATCAGTGCAGATCGAAAAAAGGGTACCAAATATATATAAACCATATCATATATATATGAGACTTCTTCTTTTCTTTTTAATTTTTAGTAATAGTTGTAAATAAGGCCTTACGCCGTAATAATGTAGTTTTAGTATCGTTATAATGCTCGGGAAAATCTCGGAAGTTGGTTTTGCTGAAGAAGTTGTAATGTCCGGAAAATACGATTTCTGAATCAACTGCCGTATTCGGGTAACTTTTCTTAAGTATTTATGTTTGTTTTTATATTTTTCATTGTTATAATGTTTTTAGGCTAAATATAATACTGGCCAAAACTATGTAGTCGGTTTTATTTCGATCTTTTCGTTAAGGAAATGTTGTTAAGTTAAATTGACTAAAATTGAGTTAATTGAATCTTTTTCTATTTTAATCGTATTCGTATTGACATATTTAATCAATCTGAGGAATTCATAATCTAATTATGAATTGACGCCTCGTAGTTAGGATACGAAATAAAAGATAGAAAAACCGGAGGGTAAAATTGGCCGTGTGAATAACGTGATAACGGAATCCGATTTCCTACCCGGGAGTAGATTTGTTTTGGGAGAAATGAATCTTATTATAATTTGTACTCGAGATCGTAATAATGTTAAATCATCAGTTTAATTGAAACTTAAACCGGAAAGTTAAATCGTCCGGCTTTGACAACCGGAGCCTTTAAAATAAAATTGACCGCTTTGTGAACGGAATGACTCTTTTATCTAAAGGTAGATTTGTACTCGGGACTGTTCGAAAAACCGTAATGATTGTGGACCTTGGGTGATGCAATGGACATATGACAATTTCATACGCTCGAGTGAGGAGGAATTGTTTACTTCAGGAGTGCACCGTTTCATTTACTCAATTGGACCTAAAATAAAAAGAGAGATCGAACACATTTCATTTAATTGAAAGATCGTATAAACCAATTATATAAGTTTTGGCCAGTTATCTAAACTTATTTGTTTAATATTTTGGTATCTATATATACTTATATCTATATATATAAATTGCAGTTTATGCAGATCTATATATATTTATGTATTTATATATATCGTGTTAGTATAGTTTTTAATTTTCATATTTATTTTATGTTGACTAGAATAGTAGTGATTGGTGTTATAAAATTGCGGTTTAGATCGAGTTAATAACAGCTCTTTGGTGTTTAACCACACGTAAAAGAAATTACCAAGTTCCCTGAGGATTCGACACTCTGACTCACCATACTAGCACCACAATTTGACCCGGTACACTGCCGGTTAGAATCGTTTAACCCGGGAATTGTCTGTCAGATTTCTGGCACCATTTTCAGGGATAGGTTTAGGGTTCGTCAGCTTTTTGGCGCCGTTGCCGGGGAACGTCGCTAATTTCTTTTTTTTTTTTGTGTCTATGGTTACTACTTGTATTAGCTCAAAATTCTCGAGAATAAGTCAACACTTTTCTTATCCCATTTCTATTTTATTTTTCGTTGGTTGTTACCTTATAGGTAAATTACCAACTTTTACTACTATCAATTTCTAGTTATTTTCTATTTTCGTTAGTTGATGACCAGAAGTGGTAAGGCCCCGCTCACTCCTTATAAGCCTGACATAAACACTTACGAAAGGCAGTTAAGAGTAGAGAGTAAACGCGGTCATACTAGTCAGGGAAATCCTGACCAAGAAGCATCTTCAAACAGAAATACGAGAATGGCTGAAATCAGTGATGAAACACCTGAACAAGGGCTGGAACATGCTCTAGGGCATGGACAAAACCCTGTTAATCCTAATAATAATAATAATAATAGAAATAATCAGAATCGGAACCAGAATAATCGTAACAATCTGCCAAACCCGAGACCTATCTGTGATCAAACCATAAGGAGAAACCAGACTAATAATCCCATACTTTTACCTAATGAAGGAGCGAATAATTTAGAAATTAAGTCTCATCTTTTTGGTTTAATTGACACAAGAGCCCAATTTCTAGGAGAGGATGATGAAGATCCACATCATCATCTCTATCTTTTGAAGAAGCAATACAATCTGACCAAAAGTCAAGGTGCTCATAAGAATTAACGAGAATGACTATGTTTCCTTTTTCTTTGAAAGGACGAGCCCGAGATTGGTTTATGTCGCTTCCACACCACTCACTAACCAGTTGGGAGGATATTCAAACTGAATTTCTGAAACAATATTTCACTCCTGGACGAAATTTGGAATTAAAGGTCGAGGTTGCTAATTTTAGACAAGGATCTGAAGAAACACTTGGGAATGCGTGGGAAAGGTTTAAAAAATTGTTAAGAGGTTGTCCCGATCATGGTTATTCTTTAGATATGCAAATTCAACTCTTCTGTCGTAAACTAAGAAAGGATTCACGTGCAGATGTAGATCATGCATGTGGTGGTTCGTTAATGATGAGTGAAGCTCAAACAGTTTACGATGCTATAGAAAAGATTTCCAAAAATAACAGAATGTGGGAAACCGGTTCTAGCACCAGAAAAGTAGCTTTTGCAGGAGAATGTACGTCTAATACGGAAGTTCTAGCACATTTAGAAAATTTGAGTAGGAAATTTGATGGTTTATGTTCGATAAAACTTGTTTTATATTTATTTTACCGGAACACCCCAAGTATAAGGATCGTAGTATAGGGTGTTACCGGGTCGTCCTAAGGGAGTCGAATGTTAATCGGATTAAGGTGCAGTTATTATATTACTATGTCACGAATTATTATCTCAACTAGGGTTTATACTATCTATAATATAAAAAACGAAGAACAGTGGGTAAAATCACAGAAAACAGAAAAACTTAGAACTGGACGGGCGTCCGCTATGGGTGGACGAGCGTCCGAGTACATCTTTGAAGCGAGAAAATATCGAGAAAACACACTAAAATTTCGGAAATAACTAAAGCGTAGCAATTACAATCAATACGAACGAATTTGTTTATCAGATAATTAAAAGAACAGTAGAATAACTAGGATCAACCACACAACAATCACACAACCACTTTATGATCCGAATATGATTTTATTGGTTTGATCAATCTCGAAACCGATTAAATTCCTTTAACTCAATTCCTAGGGTTTTGTTTCCTTTTCCAAGTAAAACAATTAGACATACATCACATGATCATAAATTTGTTCCCAAATTACTTAACCCAATTAACAACACATGATTCCTCAAAATATTGTTAATTGTATCGATTGAAAAAGTTCTATTGATGAATTATATTTCCATACAAATTCAACTCAACATATGGCTTTATTGATATTCCTATCTAACAAAACACTTAACAATCAAATCAAATAACAATTGATAAATAAAATTCAATATTCGAATTCATAAACAAAGATAACCTAACAATCCGTGGTTGTGGTGATGTTGATGTGGTATCCCCGCTATTCTACCGTGATGTGCTTAGCCTTCCATCCTTGTGATGATCCAAGACATGATTGAAGGAAGATACTCATAATTTTTAGGATTTGGTGCGGCTCCTCCAAGGGTGGAATATGCATTTGTATGTTCGTGTATTAGGGTTGAAATAACACGCCTATTTATAGAATTACGAGGCGGCTAGGTCAAAAGCGGCCTTTGGGCGCCCGTCTCGAATATCCGGACGCTCGTTCGAGAAACTTGGGGACGGAACACGAGCGTGCGTTTGGCTGCGTCTCAACTCTCTCGAACGTAAATACGATTATCTCGACGCCTTTGCATGGGCGCTTGATTCACTCTGGGCCTTCGTCCAAGATCGATGGGCGCCCGTCTGGAATGGGACGGGATGCGAGACGCTTCGTTTGCAATCTTGAGGATCGGATTTCTCTAACTTTATCCAATTTCTTCAAGCCAAATCCATCTCTATCTCTTGTAATTCGAACTTGAGCCTCATTAATCCTCTTTATGCACTCGAAATTAAGCTCCTATAAGATAAATGAACATTGCAAAATGTAGTAATCTTCAAATAATAATAATTCCGTCAATTAAACACATAAAATCGCCCAAATTACACTTTTAATACTTTTAAACCCATTATTCAAATTCAAGCCTTAAACACATAATTTTCTCTAAAAATTACTAAAATACGAAAGATATTGTTCTCTAATAATGCGATAAAAACCATAAATTTCACCGAGAACAGTTTACAACAAGGTAAGAATCAAAGTTCAGAAAATAGTACACCAACTGAATACTCAAATCAGGATAATATGCCATTAGGGATAGAAGAACCAACCGGATATTCGAGAGAGGAGGTGAGTTTTCTTCAGCAGCATAGGAATTTGAACAATGCATACTCAAACTCGTTTAATGCTATTAGAAGAGATCATCCTACTTATCTATGGTCTGAAAGTAAGCAAGGACAACCGCCATATCCAGTCCCATATAGGAATAATAATCAAATCTATCAAGAAAATACATCTAATCAGTCATTACCTAGATCCTATCCTCAACATACCACTCAAAGTATACCAGTAACTCAGAGTTCAACTCAACCTGCAGAAGGAGTTGAAAAATGGGAAAAACTAATGGAAAATATGATGGGTGTAGTATCTACTCAATCTAAGAATATGGAAACAATGATGACTTCTATTGGTACAGTCTCTAAGGATCTGAGTACAATGAAAACATCTATGAGTGGACATGATACCAGAATGAGAACGATAGAAGCCTCATTAAGGAATATGGAAGATCATTTGAGTAGGGAAGGTGAAGCGTAACTGTGATAGACCACCGGGAGGATTACCAAGCAACACTTGAAAGAAACCCAAGAGAGGTAAATGTTGTAGTTACGAGAAGTAGAAAGCTCGAGTGGAAGCAATGGAGTAGAAAACTTGGGAATAATGAAGTAGAAGATGATTTAGATGAAAAGAATGATGAAACTAAAGATGAAATTGAATTCATCGATGAGGAAGAAGAAATTATAGAGAATTTCTTGAAAAGGAATAGAAGTTTGGAAACTGAAGGTGAAAAATGGGTAAAAATCCTAGGATTTTGAAATACCCTATGGATAAAGATTTGAGGAATTTATTCAAGGAACATGTTAGAATAGATGGCGGTGATAAGGATGAAAGCAGGAAGAACCGAAAGAGTGCGAAGTAGAGATTGATTCAGGGAATATTTTAAAAGAAAGAATTCAAGAACACGAAACATGGCGACTAAGTAATACTCAAAGATTTAAGGAAAAGGAAAAGAGAAATTGATTAAGGAGCCAAAGGTTATAGATTTAGAATCTTTACCTTACCCTCCTAAAGATCAAATCAAAAAGGCAAAAATTGATAAGAAGTATGCTCGTTTCCTTGACACTTTTCGTCATCTTCATGTTAATATCCCTGTTATTGAAGCTCTGATTAATATACCTGCCTATGGAAAGTTTATGAAAGATATACTATCAAATAAGAAAAAATTAGAGGACTATGAGAATATATGCCTAAATGAAGAATGTTACGCAGTACTGGCATAAGTTACCACCTAAGCTGAAAGATCACGGAAGTTTTACGATTCCATGTGAAATTGGAGGATTTACTGTTTAAGAAGGTCTTATGTGATCTGGGAGCTAGTATAAATCTCATGTCTTATGAGGATTATAGAAAGCTAGGCATAGGAAAGCTTACTAAGACTGAAATGACTCTGCAAATGGCAGATAGATCGATTAAGTACCCTAAAGGAATGATTAAGGATGTATTGGTTAAAGTAGACAAATTCTATTTTCCAGTAGACTTTGTAGTTATGGAAATGGAAGAAGGATATTCAGCGCCACTTATTCTAGGTCGACCATTTCTAGCTACATGAAGAACTTTAATCGATGTTCAGAAAGGAGAATTAGTTTTGAGAGTCAATGAAGATGAAGTTGCTTTCAATATTTTCAAAGCTATGAACCATCCATATACATCACCAGAATCATGTTCTTTTATAGAAGATATTCATTCTGTCTATGATAATCAGTTACCAACTTTTGAAGACAGATTAGAAGAATGCTTAACTCTGTCTGTCTATAAGGAAGATGAGGAAGATCTTTTGAAATGAAAGAGATAATCCTATCTCAGATAAAGGAAGTTTTACTTTTAAACCACCATGGCATAAGTATTTGGAATTAGAACTAGAAGGACCGGTTCTTAAATCGTCAATAGAAGATCCGCGAAGAATCTGGAATTGAAACCGTTACCTTTAAATCGAAATATGCTTTTCTTGAAGCGATAATCTATTACCGATTATTATTTCATCAACTTTAAGCGAGCAACAAGAAGATCAATTAATAGGAATGTTAAGAAAGCATAAGAAAGCTTTTGGATGGACGATTCTTGATATTCGAGGTATTAGCCACGAGATTTGTGTTCATAAGATAATTCTAAAAGATGATGCTAAACCTTGTATTCAACATAACGCCGCCTCAACCCGAATTTCTGATTAATCGTTAAGAAAGAGTTGATTAAGCTATTAGAAATGGGAATAATCTTTCTATATCGAGATAGTGAATGGGTAAGTCCAACTCAAGTTGTACCAAAGAAAGGAGGTTTCACAAAGTGAAAGAGAATGATAAGAATGAATGGATTCCAACAAAGGAAATTACAGGATATCGAATGTGCATTGATTTTAGAAAACTAAATGATTATACTAAGAAAGATCATCATCCACTTCCATTCATAGTACAAATGTTGGAGCGTTTAAGTGGACATAAGTATTCTTGTTTCTTAGATGGTTATTCGGATATTTCTGATTTTCATTGCAAAGTTAGGAGATAGGGAAAAGACAACTTTCACATGTCCTTATGGAACTTTTGCTTATAAAAGAATGCCGTTTGGTTTATGTAATGCTTCGCTACGTTTCAAAGATGTATGATGTCTATATTTTACGATATGGTTGAGAAATTCTTAGAAATTTTTATGGACGACTTTAGTGTTTACGGAGATTCTTTTGGTAAATGTTTGTCGCACTTAGAAAGAGTGTTACAATTTGTGAGGATACCAATCTAGTACTAAGCCGGGAAAAATGTCATTTAATGGTATCGAAGGAATTGTTCTAGGTCATAGAATCTCGAAATAGGAATTGAAGTTGATAAAGCTAAAGTCAAGGTGATTGAAAAATTACCACCACCAGTTAATCTAAGGACTCTAAGAGGATTTCTTGGACATGCAGGATTTTATAGGAGATTTATTGCAGATTTTTGAAGATAGCAAAGCCTCTAAGTCATTTGCTTGAAAAGAAGTATCTTTTAATTTTGATAGTAAATGTATGGAAGCATTTAAGACCACGAAAGCAAAGTTGATTCTTCGCACGGTGATTGGTAGCACCAGATGGAATTTACCTTTTGAGATTATGTGTGATGCAAGCGATTTAATTGTAGGAGCATTTTAGGTCAAAGGTATAACAAAATTCTCAAAGCTATTTACTATGCATCCCACACATTAAACGCATTTCCTTAATTTAATTATGCAACTCTGAGGAACTGTTGGCTGTAATTTTTGCCTTAGATAAGTTTAGATCGTATATTGTTGGTTCTAAGGTAATAGTTTATACAGACCATTCAGCTCTGAAGTATTTACTGAGTAAGAAAGATGCAAAACCACGTCTTCTTAGATGGATTCTCCTACTTCAAGAGTTTGATATTGAGATTAAAGATAAAAAAGAAGTGAGAATGTAGTAGCAGATCATCTAAGTAGAATGGAGACTAAGGAAGAGGTAGGGAATGAAATTAAGGATTCATTTCCTGATGAACAACTATTTAGAATAGAGACTCCTTCAACCATGCAGTTATTAAAGAATAGAATTCCTTCTAAGGAAATGTCACCTTGGTTTGGAGATATCATTAATTACTTAACTTGTGATTACATTCCGTCTCATTGGACTTAGCGTGACAAAAAAGAAGTTCTTTACGACTTAAAATTTTATTCTTGGGAGGAACGGATCTTTTCCGTAAATGTTCGGATGGGATAATCAGAAAATGTGTGCCTGATAATGAAATTTTAAGTGTGTTATCATTTTGTCATGATCGTGAGGCAGGAGGTCATCATGGAGGATGGAAAACTGCTTTTAAAGTTTTACAATGTGGTTTTTATTGGCCTACACTTTATAGAGATGCGTATACATATGTTAAATCTTGTAAGTCTTGTCAAAAATGAGGGAATATTTCTAAAAAACATGAAATGCCTATGCAACCTATTTTAGAATGTGAGTTATTTGATGTTTGGGGTATAGATTTCATGGGACCTTTCCTATATCGTTTGGAAAAAGATTTATTCTTGTAATGGTAGATTATGTTTGAAATGGGTAGAAAGTTTGAAGCTCTTCCCACTAATGATACCAAGGTTGTCATACGATTTCTTAAAAGAACATATTCACTAGATATGGCATTCCGAGGGCGATCATTAGTGATAGAGGGTCACATTTTTGCAATCGACCATTTACTAAGTTAATTGAAAAATATGGTGTAACGCATAAACTAGGAACGTCCTATCATCCGCAAACCAGTGGTCAGGTAGAGGTGTCAAACAGAGAAATTAAAAGAATCATAGAAAAGACAGTGGACTCAAACCGTAAAAACTGGGCAGTTAGACTAGATGATGCATTATGGGCGTCTGAAGCGACTTTTAAAACCCCAATTGGTTGTTCTCCTACAAATTAGTCTTTGGTAAATCTTGTCATCTCCAGGTAGAGTTAGAACACCGAGCCTTTTGGGCTATTAGATTTACAATTTCGATCCTATGGTTTGCATCGGTGATCATAGGTTACTTGATTAATGTAATTAGAAGAATTTCGCCTTGATTCTTATGAGAATGCTCGAATCTACAAGGAACGCACAAAAGCTTTCCATGATAAAAGAATCTATAGTCGTGGGTTCCATGTAGGTGATCGAGTGTTATTGTACAATTCACGTTTAAAGTTGTTTCAGGAAAGCTTAAATCAAGATGGGGCGGGACCATTTAAAGTAACACGAGTTTATAAATCTGGAGCTGTTGAACTAACTGATGGGAATACAACTTTTATAGCAAATGGTCACATGGTGAAGCTATTTCTGGAAGGTGAAGAAATCTCTCTGATAAATGAAGTGATGTTGTTGATTGACCCTCCGAAAAAAAAAAGCGATTCTCGAAAAAGCGAAAAGTAAGCTGGAATCAGCCAAATTCCAGGTGTTGTCTATCTTTATCTTTTATCTTTTATATGTTTAAATTTTTTTTCGTCTTTTACCGGATAGACGTAAAAGAACTGGATGTCTTTTTTAGATAGATTAGGAGTTTTTGTTTTGCTTTTGAAATTAGGCCTTGATAGAGATGTCGCTTTTATTATAGAAGCTTTAGTTTTTAAAAAGAACAAGCAATTGTTGAGAGAGAAAAAAATTGAAAGAAGTTTGTAATGGTACGTCGAGAAGCTCGATAAAAAGAAGGGCTAAGTTTCTAAGGAAGTGCAGAATCTGTGGAAAGATTGAACACAGTGGAAAATGTGGGAAAAATATAACTCAATCTCAGAATGAGTGTTTGAATGTAATTAAGAAGGGAACGATTAGGTGGTTAACCGAAAATCCCGATGGAATTCCAAGACAAAATTCAAACGCTACGTTTCTATGATTTAGTTTGCTTGAACGGTTTGTTAGAAATCTGGAGTTTGTAGAAATTGAAGAATTAGAAACCCTGTAAGTCTAAGTCTTATAGTTTTATAAAATTTTTGCATAACTTTGAAAATTTTATAAAATTGGATCTTTATAAAATTAAGGAGTTTTATAAAAGTTTTATAAAAAGTTGTTTTAATGAAATGTTATTGAATTTTTATAAACTTTTAAATAAGTTTTATAAAGATTTTATAAATTTTAAGAAATTGTTATAAAATTCATAAGTTGTATTTTCTAGTTTTTATTAAGTTTTATTGAGTTTTATAAGTTTTTATATCAAAAATCCAAAAAAAAAAAAAAAAAATCGAAAAATCATAAAAAAATTACACATGGACCGATCCGGCCATTACCCCGGACCGGTCCGGGAACACTTTTAACCTAAAAACGAGATTTTCTTTCTTCTTCCCCATTTCTTCTCTTTTACAAAAAAAACACAGCCGCCCCACCCCTTGTCCCACCACCACCAATTTTTATCACATTTTCAACACTCCCACAACCCCACCATTCAAATTTTTTCTATTTTTCCTCCCTCTCTTCAATACAATTTGAAATTTTCAAAAAGGAGCAAAAACGAGCCCAAACTCAAACGGGTGACATCCGACTTCTCCGGTCAATTTCTAGTCATTTTGTGCATTATAAGGTATAATTTAGTTACTTTTCTTATCAATTTCGTAATTTTTCATATTTTTGTAGTTTGTTTTCAATTGTTTTGATTTTTACGTGTCTTTGTGACTCTTTTATTTTTGTGTTGTTTTTTGTTGTTGTGTTAATTCCAATATCGTAGAATGGCCTCTTCTAGTCGCAAAATCTCTAAGAAACGAAAGCCTAGTATTCCAATACCAGTCCCAGTTGTAGAACTTAAAGAATTAACACCTGAAGAACAATCTGTTAGTTTTCTAGGACTGCATCACCACAAGCTATCAGTGCATATGATAAGATCTATAGTAAATGTGGTGTTGTGTTGGAAAGAGGTTTGGATTTTGATGATTTAGGTGAGGAGGTTAGACGTATTTTCACGAGACGTCAATGGTAGACACTTCTTTGCTAAAAGAGAAGGGGAGGTTAACACTACCTTAGTAGCAGAGTTTTACTCAGTTCTGTCTACTTATGTACCTACTGAGGGTAGTGTGTTGGAGTCAATATCTCTTAGATCGAGGTGTGTTCCTTTTAATCCCGCTGTTATCAATGCTATCTTAGGAGTGGAAGTCTTTCCAGATGATGAAGATTATTGGAATGTATTAGAAGGTGAGTGATGCTACGATGTTTGAGCTGATTTCTTGAGAGCTCGAGAGGAGTTTGATGCAAACATTTGTTTGGGTAGATAATAGATTTAATTATGGGAATTGTATGAAGGATTTAAGGGCAATTAAACGCGTTTTTGAGCCATACTCTCTATCCCACAACCAAGCACACCGCCTTGAGAAAGAAGATTTATGTATTACGTGGGCGATGGTTAATGATATTAAGATAGATGTTGGAAAGATCATGTATAAAAGAGCCTTTGAGTTTATTGTCCTTCGCCAAGGCGAGGAAGTCATATGTACTTTCCTGGTTTTATTTTGATTTATGTCGTAGATCGGGGTTCCTTTCCTATCTAACGACAGGTTATCCAAAGCGAGATGAGACCACTTATAGGCCCAAGTCGAGGATGCTTCCCGGGGAATGATAGATTTTCGACTAGGCGTAGTGAGCCTCACTGTTCCACCTCTTTCTACATCTTCTTCATCTTTTCCATCTTTTCCTAGTCACCTCGTGATCATCTTTCCCAAATACCAATATGTATGACTTGGTTCAATCTTTAGTATCGATGTAGCCGAGGACACGCCAACATGACTTTGTTTCTTTGAGAGTAATAAGCGGTGGTGTGATGATTTACGTAGAGAGGATTGAGAGCGAGAGCGGTTGTTTGGTCCTCCTACTTTTGATGATCCTGCTTATCCACCGATTCGATCTGAGCCTTATAAGTTACCACAGTGGATTGGACCTATACCACCACCTTCGAGCCGACCAATGTCACATGCCTTTGGAAGCCAATCGACCGGTCGGTGTGTCTTTTCTCTGAGTTTTGAGGCAGCGACTACACAAAGTTGGGGAGGTTTCTTTGAGTTTGCCTGAGATGACATCTAGCATGAGTACGATGGGTCTTGATAGTTCAGTCCGGATCACGACTACATTTCCACCATCTACATCGCAGTCAGGACCGAGCTTTAGTTCTCAAGATTATATCGAGGAGGATGACGAAGTTGACATTGTCTGATTAAACATTATGTTTGTTAAACTTTTTTTATATTTTTATTTTATTTTTGCATATTTTTTTCAGCATTTTTCACTTTATTAGATTTCGATATTAGTATGTTTTAATTTCGTTTTCACAATCGTTTTAGTTTTATATCATTTTGTTCAATATTTCGTTAGAATCATCAGAACGTATTAGTCATTTTTAATACCGTATAAACTCGAAAATACCAAAAATATTTATCGTTAATGAGTCATTTTAAACATTTTACTAGTTTTCTAAATATCATTTCATAGTTTTTTCATCTTAGACATAAAAACAAAGAGGAAACATTGCATTGTACAACATGTGAAAGGTAAAAACAAAAATCAAACTTGGATTTTACCTCTTTGCTCGGTTAAAATATCTTAGTACCGGACCGATCCGCCACTTATCAGGACCGGTCCGGGAACAAAACTTCTTTGAGTCATGCAGAGAGAGTGAATTATATGAAGGCACGTATGTTTTCAATGTTTTATTAAAGGAATGCAGGCCAACATTTTTACCTGCCAATTTACTTTCACTTACCTTCATCTTTTTAACTTCTTTCCAATTGTTTCCAAAATGTCGAATCACTCTTCACCTTCGGTGAATTCTTATGATCAAGAAGACCACGATCTTTGTTATTCGAGAGTCTCGCTTCAATCAAAATCGAGGGTGCATGCACGTTTGCTAATTCTCCGATTTTGATGGAAAAAAGGTTTGAATATGGATAAGATAGATCGTTGGGGCAAAACGATGATTCGAGGCTTCGGGTGGAAGAAATTTGTAAAAGCACCAAGAGAAAGAATAAATGTCTCCATAGTACGAGAATTTTATTCTGCCTTGATAACCACACCAATGATAGAGTCTTCACAGGAAGTTTTGGTTAGAGGAGTGGTTGTTCCCTTCTCTTCCACGCTGATCAATCATCTATATGAAATTCCACCGATTTCACTTCAACACTTTGAGATGAAATGGGGACTCAATGATCCCTATGCTCGTCTGAATAAAACACATGAATCTTTTCAATGTTTGTTTCCTTTGTTCGATGAAAACCATGATTTATCAACCAATGCTCTACTTCCACATCTGAAAGTGTGGAAGCGTTTTATTAATTCACGCGTTTATCCAACGTGCCAATTTGAAAGTTTAAGTGATGATGAGAATCTTTTGTTGTATGCTTTGACGAATGGAGAATACGTTGACTGGGGTATTCTCATTCAGAGGACTGTTTTGACTTTTGCACTAACCAGGGAAAATGGAAGGCCTATGCCAAATTCGTGGATGATTTCACGTCTTTGTGTTCATTGGGGCCAAGTTGAAGAATATCATACAGATGAATTATTTCCGTCTAGGAATAATAGGTTTGCTTTGCTACCGGTTGATACACCGGGATGTTCATCATCATCATGATGAGTCAATTTGAGTTAAGTTGTTGTTTAAGTTGTTTAAGTTAGTCTTTTAAAGGTTGTTTTTAATAAGTTAAGTAGTAGTAGTTAATAAGTTTGTTTTCTTTTTATGTTTCTTAGTTTGTAATAATTTTGTTGTTATGTTTAATATATATGCTTTTGTTTAGTATTTGTTGTAGTAAACGTTATTCAATATTAACGATCATCTATAATTTAATTTTCCAACCTACTTTTTCGCACTCATTGTACATCGGGACGATGCCACTTCGTAAGTGGGGAGTAGAGTTAGGTTTGAAAATTTCATTAAAATTTTCGAAAAATTTAAAAATATTTATCATATATAACCTTTTTCATATAAATTAGTACTTTAATTACTTATTTCTTAGTTTTAATTTTTCTTGAATAATTTAAGTTAGTTAATATATGAATAAAAATGATATAATTTAGGACGATTAATTTTTGATTCAGTAAAATATATTAGATATATTATGAATATATTTTATATCTTTTATGAGATTTTTAAGATTTTGAGTATGTATAACTAAATAATTTGTTAACAAATATTTCTTTTATGGAATTATTCAAGTAATTTTTATATTTATAAATAAATGTTAGATAATTTTCTTTTTCAAGATAAATTATGAATTTGGAATCAGAACTAGGGACGATGATTTGTGATACCACAAAAATATAACTATAGCCAAATAGCCTACATGAATAAATTTCCAATTTTTGACCCTACCTCAGTTTTTTTAAAGAGTGATCAAAATCGCACTCGGAATTTAGCCATTTTGATTAACACGAAATTTCCGACCCTTAGCTTGTTTTGGTCTACATTTCTTTGACATCCTTCGAGTTTGTGCATTTCTTATGAGAGGAGATGATGATGAGAAAGAGTTAAGAGTTGAGAAAAATGGTTATCTTTGAGATTGGAATAGGTAGATAGATTCTAATATAGATGTTTTCACCTCATGACGCTTGCAAAGATAGCCGATTGTGGCAATGAGTTCAGATATGTTAGTATCTATGAAAAAAATTATATTAAGAATTAAGGCACCATTTTTACAAAATGTAATTAATCAAATATCAGGTATCTTCCCTATCTTTGATCGACAATATAAAAATAAAATATATCGGTAGTAGCTACCAATGATTTGAGTGTAGTAGGGGGTTATCTAGAAACGTCCTATATCACTATGAGGTATAAAGCTCCCGATTTGCCTAATGATAGTAGTCCAGCTAGGGTATTATCTCGAAATGTCCTATTGCTGGGATGAAGGCATAAAAAAAAATTATATTTAAAAAAAAAAAAAGAAAGTCGAATCAATAGATTTCAAGAATGATTACGAGTTTAAGGAAACCGGACTCGTAATTTTAGATCGAAAGAGTAGTACTCCGATCAATCTTGATGAAGTAATGCCGGAAAGTTTGATTTTCTACACACACTCACGCTTTTAGTTCTTAATATATATATATAAAAAAAAATATAAAAAAAAGAGAAAAAGAAGAGAGAAAATCTGAAAAATAGTTGGAATAAGAGGATGTTACTAATCGAGATTGTTTTTGATCAGAAATGTGAAGGTGTGTGATGATGCATTTTGCTTCTTTCTTTTTGATTTCCTTTTCTATCTTTTCGATTAACCAATGTCCTATCCTAATATATTATAAGCCATAGTGTCTTCTATTTGACTTAGTTAATGATTCCAGAAATTCGTAATAATCGAGAAAAAAAAATAATTCTAATATTTTATTTATATTTATGAATTATTGCATGCATGTTTCCATCTAATTAATATTTGATACTTAATTTATTTAAGTTATATAAACTTTCTTTCTTATTAAATTTTTATAAAAAGTTATAACTTATATGTTTATAATATTGACGATATATATTACTTTGGAAATTTTAATCTAATCAATTATGTTGTCTTTCATTTATATATTACCGCTTATTTTTGCTCGAGGACGATCAAAAGCTAAGTGGGGAGTAATTTGATGTATTATTTTTATATGATTAAATTTACGTGATTTTATTATGTTTTATGGACGAATTCTATGTAAAATATATGAAATATGATATAATTAGTATGAAATATTAATCTTTATAGTTTAGTATAGTTAGTAGTAAAAGTTAGTATTTTATAGTAAAAAGTTATGATTTTGCACCGGTTTTAGTGACCGGAGTGTTGTGTCTATTTTACACGGGTATTTTGTGTTTATTTCATTGCAGAATCCTAAGATGAACTGAAATCGAGTAGCAACACTTTTTGAAGTCAATACAAGTTGTTGGAAGGAAGTTATAAAGCGTCACTGATGTAAATGGTCAAGGGATAATTGTTTCTTAATCCCGAGAACGATATGTATTGGGAATGGCTCGTAAAAAGACATTTTCTGGGAAAAGTGTTCTTCATGAAAGTTGAAGATCTTCATATGAGCTTTGTAATACACTTTGAATCATGAAGATTAGAGGTCTACAATTCAAATGGTGATCAAGTGGTCATTTGAGTTCAATTAGAAAAGGATCCCGTAAAAGACGCGGGGTACAAATGGATTGTCGAGAATGCGTTTTCTGAAGAAATGGTCTTGATGAAAGTTGTGGAGAATTCAACAAGCTTTCCAATGGATCTTGAATCATGTCGTTTGGAGTTTGGAATCAAAAGATATGAATTTTTATAAGTTTAATATAATTATAATTATAATTATAATTATAATTATAATTATTCCCTTGCACATGCTAGTGATGATTAGCGTAACATGGGGCAATCATCACACCGGACCGATCCGGGATGTTTCAGGACCGGTCCGGGAAGGACCAATTTGCCTATATATATGGCATCAGTGCAGATCGAAAAAAGGGTACCAAATATATATAAACCATATCATATATATATGAGACTTCTTCTTTTCTTTTTAATTTTTAGTAATAGTTGTAAATAAGGCCTTACGCCGTAATAATGTAGTTTTAGTATCGTTATAATGCTCGGGAAAATCTCGGAAGTTGGTTTTGCTGAAGAAGTTGTAATGTCCGGAAAATACGATTTACGAATCATTGCCAGTATTCGGGTAACTTTCTTAAGTATTTATGTTTGTTTTTATATTTTTCATTGTTATAATGTTTTTAGACTAAATATAATACTGGCCAAAACTATGTAGTCGGTTTTATTTCGATCTTTTCGTTAAGGAAATGTTGTTAAGTTAAATTGACTAAAATTGAGTTAATTGAATCTTTTTCTATTTTAATCGTATTCGTATTGACATATTTAATCAATCTGAGGAATTCATAATCTAATTATGAATTGACGCCTCGTAGTTAGGATACGAAATAAAAGATAGAAAAACCGGAGGGTAAAATTGGCCGTGTGAATAACGTGATAACGGAATCCGATTTCCTACCCGGGGGTAGATTTGTTTTGGGAGAAATGAATCTTATTATAATTTGTACTCGAGATCGTAATAATGTTAAATCATCAGTTTAATTGAAACTTAAACCGGAAAGTTAAATCGTCCGGCTTTGACAACCGGAGCCTTTAAAATAAAATTGACCGTTTGACGAACGAAATGACTCCTTTTTATCTAAAGGTAGATTTGTACTCGGGACCTGTTCAGAAAAACCGTAATGATTGTGGACCTTGGGTGATGCAATGGACATATGACAATTTCATACCTTTCGAGTGAGGAGGAATTGTTTACCTCGTGAGTGCACCGTTTCATTTACTCAATTGGACCTAAAATAAAGGAGAGATCGAACACATTTCATTTAATTGAAAGATCGTATAAACCAATTATATAAGTTTTGGCCAGTTATCTAAACTTATTTGTTTAATATTTTGGTATCTATATATACTTATATCTATATATATAAATTGCAGTTTATGCAGATCTATATATATTTATGTATTTATATATATCGTGTTAGTATAGTTTTTAATTTTCATATTTATTTTATGTTGACTAGAATAGTAGTGATTGGTGTTATAAAATTGCGGTTTAGATCGAGTTAATAACAGCTCTTTGGTGTTTAACCACACGTAAAAGAAATTACCAAGTTCCCTGAGGATTCGACACTCTGACTCACCATACTAGCACCACAATTTGACCCGGTACACTGCCGGTTAGAATCGTTTAACCCGGGAATTGTCTGTCAGATTTCTGGCACCATTTTCAGGGATAGGTTTAGGGTTCGTCATATGCTTAGATATGACAGTAAAACACAAGTTTATCACAACCTACAGTGGTGTCACTGTAAGAACAATGATACTTTGTCTATTTTATTATCAAGTCTCTGTAATTACCTTAACGTGCTCTTTACTTGTTGTAATTGCTCACATTGCTTATTCACTATGTTAGCACGAAGTCTATAAGGCTTTTATCTGACTGTGGTTATATGTCTTAGTAATGGGCACAGGTGGGTACGAGTTTAGCAATATCCATACCCATTACAAATTTTCCGTACTCATACCCTACATATTACCCGTGCGGGCATAATTTTTAAATTTATACCCTACCCATGTGGATGTCCACGTATCCATGGATATTTGATTTAATTATTAACTTAATTGCATGTAATAAAGAAAGAGACTCTATTGTCGCCACAAAAATGCTTCGTACGCCATTTTTATCAATTTTCTAAACTACATATACACTACAAAATTACTTTTAGCACACTTAAACTGGAGTTTTTTTGTTCAGTCAATTTTTTTATTATTAAAGTTAATTGCGTAACTCCCCCTGACCCGGGTCTGGTAGCGCTAACCCAAGTTGACAATACATTTATATCTCACATTTATATTGTGGTGATGCACTTCCCCCGCTTCCAATGTGGGATATCACATTCTCCCCCCTTATAAGGAAGTGGCGGAGTTGTCTCTGGGATTTCCCTACCAGAGGAGGATCTAAAGGTGGCCCACCGACGCACAAAGATATCTTGTGGCACTTAGATCCGTCGATAATCGGCTCGATACTGAATTCTGTAACGCCTGCACTCGGCACAGTAGCGCTTAAATAGTCACAAATGGTCGGTCAATTTGCTAGACACCGCCGTTAAAACAGTGCAAAAAATTTGCTTGAGTTGACAAAACATTTATGTCTCACACTTATATGATGGTGATGCGCTTCCCCCACTTCCAATGTGGTATATCACAGATTTAAAAGTCATAGTAGTCACGGGAATATAAAATACATCTCTAACAATTGCTTGTAATAACGAGTACTTGATCTTGTTTGTCTTTTATATTTCAAGAAAACAAAAGGTAAGAGATTTTGGAAAAAAACATCACCATCTAAATTGTGGTATAACTTGGATTAAGATAACTTCACTTCATCTTTTGACAACTGAGAAAAGTAGTTGTGAGATTTCGTTTCGGTGAATTATAATCCTCTAATTTCCATGTACTTACTCAACTGCTTTATGTACCAACTCTATTAGTTGCAAGATTTTTTTTCCCATCAAAACGAAATTAGAGGACTATAACTCACATATGCATACGGTGAAATTTAAATTCGTAATTACTTAATCATAAAGCATCAGTTTAACCATTGAGATAAACCTCGTTGGCATGCTAGTTGCAAGACTAAAAACTTGTTTCCAAATACAAGTTTGACGAATTTTATTTTAATTCACGTGAGAGGCATGTGAGGTAAAATGTCACAACAGAAATTGGCTCGTCTTATTCTCAAGTCCACCGTCAATGAATCACATGCTCGTATGATTGCAGACTTTGAAATTGAACATTTGACTTTAAGAAATAATGAATTATGTTGAGGAGGAGCTGTTTTTGAAATAGACAGGAGACTATTCTGGTACCAAACAACTGATCGTTTTTTTTTTTTTTATTATTATTATTATTATTATTATTATTATTATTATTATTATATTTTCTTAGAAATTAGCTTAAGTATATTTCTATACGAAATTTAATCAAAGATAATCTATATTTTTATTCATTTTTGTTTCTGTTTAAAGCTCCTAGACAAACTCACTCAACTAATCCAGAGTTCGATTTGGGTCAACCTATAGAGCTCTTGTAAAGCTAGACTCAAAATTCTTTCAACATTACATTACAAAGATGAATCGAACATATGACATCTCTAGACATTTTCAAGTTACCACCTGAGTCAAGTTCAAGGACAGAACTAAGGGGCTGGCTAGGGTGGGCGCAGCCAGCCTGGTGGTTTTTTTTTTCTTTTTTTTATAGTTTTAAAAAAAATTAGGGTAGTTTTTATTTTTGATACATCCAAAATTTTATATAATTAAATCCAATACACTTAGTTGTCTTAATCTAGTTCATCCGATTATACAATATAGTACATTAACCCAACTGACCACCAATTCCTGGTTCGGTCAAGCTGTTGGGTTAAATGTAAGCCGGTGCAGATAATAAGGGATCTTTGACTAATTAAACATAATTCCTTAAACTAAGAGCTGTGCTTATGCGAGATCAATGATTAAGAGATTTTTGTTATTATGATACAATTTAATATGATATTCCTTTTATCTGAGGCAGTTGTCAAAATCACACATATTATATAGGTGAGTTAATGCATTAACTTTTACAATAAAATGACTAGAATGTCCTTAGATATAATTAATGTAACATTCCTTTTTATATCTCCTAGTGTAATAATTAATGGTAAATCAAGTAAAAACACAACAAATGTTGCATTGAAAATTGTACTGCCTCATAAAAAATTGAACGAAACTTTTTGACAACTGCCTCAATTATTGTGGAACGGAGGGAGTATTCAAATTATATAGAGTTTCATATCGAATTTCATAAATGTCACCTATTGTGAATAAAAAATATAAAAAATATAGTTACTCTATTTAGAAGAAATGAAAATATTTAATTTAATTCAATTTGAATCAGAAAAATTCCAACCCAAACAACTTTTATGATATTTCAAACAAATATTTATCGTATTATTACGACTTGTCAAGTGGAAAAGGGAAATTCTACCGATTTTTTATCAAATCCTCTTAAATACATTCAAAAACACTTGTGTTTTAATTTTTATTTAATTTATATTGGGTAAAAGTAGTACTTTAAAAAAAATGATGTTTTTCACTTAAATTAAATGGACTCCGTAAAAGGTAGTCTCTACGGTGGAATTTCACGTGGTTAAATGATGGTTCCATCCAATGGTTGACCAAGACTAAGCTACCCTTCAAAGCAATTCGATACATATGCTGAAGAATTGAGGAACACAGTAGAGAGATACAATTGTATGTGTTATGATCATCATAGACCGAAAGTATTACATCCTTTAAATAGGGAACTACCAATGTAGGAAGAAACCCTAATTGTAACCTAATTGTGGTAATGACAATTATACCCAAAATAATTAACATAAGACAATAAATATAAATTACATAAAATATAACTTGTAATCCTTATTTCCTTTTATTCGTATTTGCCACTTTTCCTTTTTCAGAAGCATTACTGACCGCTTCATCTTCCTCAGGTGGAGATGCAAGAGAGTGCTTCCGATCCAGCTTCATCTGGTTAACATCCCCCCGCAATCTGACGTGGGAGGCTGGCCAGACACGAAGATTGGTGCGAATGAGCTGGAACGGAGCCTTGGGAAGCGCATTAGTGAACACATCCGCCAGATTGGAAGAAGAAGAGATATGACGAGTGACGAGTTGTTTCACAGCAACCTTTTCGCGAACAAAATGGAAGTCAAGAGCAAAATGCTTGGAACGAGAGTGGAGAGACGGATTCACGGTCAGGTACACGGCACTGAGATTGTCACATAAGAGCTGAGGTGGTTGGAACAATCCGACCCCCAAATCCCACAGCAGATACGTAATCCAGGTGAGCTCGCAGTGGCAATAGCCATAGATCGGTATTCGGCTTCGGCACTAGATCGGGAAACGGTGGGTTGTTTCTTGGAAGACCACGAGATGCAGTTGGAACCGAGAAACACACAGAAACCCCCAGTGCTCCTTCGAGTGATCGGACATCCGACCCAGTCAGCATCACTGAACGCATATAAAGAAGGAGAAGAGCGAGCAAGGTAATGTTACCCATAATCTGGAGTCCCATTTACATATCTGAGTAGGCGTTTAACTTCTTTGAAATCCTTCACTGTAGGTTGAGAAAAATGTTGACAAACTTTATTCATTGCATATGTAATGTCTGGTCTAGTAAAAGTTAAGTACTGTAGAGCACCCACTAGACTTCGATATGTATAGGGGTCCACTGGTTCTGAGTCATTTTCAAGGGCTTGCATTTTGAGAGCAAGAGGTGTTGATGTAGGTGTACTGGTTAACATCCCTGATCTAGATAGAACCGAATTTGCATACTTAGACTGACTGAGAAATATGCCATCCTTAGTGTATTTGATCTCCATTCCAAGAAAGTAATGAAGTGTGCCCAAGTCCTTAACTGCAAACTCCCTGCTCAATGTATCAATTAAGGTGTGAATAGACTGCAAATCATTTCCTGTAAGTAATATATCATCCACGTAAATAAGTAGGGCAAGGATGATATCAGAACGATGCAAAGTAAAGAGGGAAGGATCTGCCTTGCTGCACACAATTCCCAAGTGTAACAAACAGAGAGACAATCTGTCAAACCAGGCCCGGGGGGCTTGTTTGAGTCCGTATAAGGATTTTTTCAGAGAACACACATGATCAGGGAACGTCTGATCCACAAAACCAGGGGGTTGCTTCATAAACACAGTTTCCTTAAGTGCCCCATGTAGAAACGCATTCTTGATGTCAAGTTGCCGCATAGACCACCCTTGTGATAGTGCTACAGCTATAACAAGTCTAATAGTAGTGGGTTTGATAACTGGACTGTAAGTTTCTCCAAAATCAACACCTGGGAGTTGTGAGTAACCCTGAGCCACTAAACGTGCCTTGTATCTTTCAATCTCTCCATGTTCTGTAGTTTTAACCTTGAAGACCCATTTAGAACCAATAATGTTGCCATTAGAAGGTTTAGGCACTAAATCCCATGTGTCATTCTGATATAAGGCCTCCATTTCTTCCATCATAGCTTGTTTCAGTTAAGTGCGCCAGGCTTCCTTCCAGGTGCTTTGGTTCGAAAGTCGTATGTGTGGCCAAGATTGCATAGTCTTGGAGATATGCGGTGGCCTTACATTTCAGCAGTGCCTTTGAGGTGGTACATTATGTTGGTCAACAGGATCATCATCAAGATGTTCAAGTTCTTCATTATCCTGATGTTGCTCCACATGGTCTTCACTTTGATGTTCAAATTCTGTTTCTTCATTATCTTGGTGTTGCTCCTGTGTCTGATCATCAATTGTTGGTTCCTCTGACCGAACTGAACAGGGAAGTTTCGTACAACACCCGAGAGAGTAATATTACGATCAGTGTTGTATATTCATTTCATCCGAATCAGGGGTAGGCAAACATTTCAAAAATAGACTCGGTGTCCACAGAGAGTAGTTCCTTAAAAGGAAGACTTGTTCATTAAAAACAACATGTCCGGAAATATACACCCGCTGGAAATGGGATCCAGACACCTATATCCCTTATGTACTGGACTGTATCCTAGGAAACATGGATAGCTTTTCTTCTCAAACTTAGAGTGTATCTGGTTCCTCAAGGAAGGGAAACATTGACATCCAAACACCCTTAAGCCACTATAGTCAGGATGCCTTTTATACACTTTGTAGTAAGGAGTCTCAAACCTTAAGATGTAAGAAGGTAACTGTTAATGAGATAGAGTGCAAGATTGAAAGCTTCAACCCCAGACTCAAAGGTGTGCTGCATCAAACATTAGTGTTAAACCGGCCTCAACAATATGCTGTGCTTTCTTTCACCCACACCATTTACGCTCGGTGTGTAAGGACAAGATATGTTCAACTCTATGCCACGATCCTCAGTAGGTGATCCAGAAAGGAATGGAACTGAATTCACCACCACCATCACACTGGAAAATCTTAATTTTCTGATCCAGCTGGTTTTCAACCAGTTTCTGAAACCTGACAAACACATCAAAAAAAATCTGATTTCTTTCTTAAGGGGTATAGCCAGGAGAATCTTGAAAAATCATCAATAAACACTGCATAGTATTTGTAGTTTTGATTAGATAAAACAGGGGCAGGTCCCCATAAATCACAGTGAATTTTCTCCAAAGGAAATTTGGAAACAAAAGTACTTTTATTAAAAGGCTGTTTACATCTTTTTCCTAACTGACAACTAGTACATAATCTTTCTTTATTCTTCCATGAGCTAAGATCTATCTTCCCTGACTTCTTTAGCTTGATCAACAAGTTCTGATGTGGATGTCCCAACCTTTGATGCCATACAGTAGAGGTAGCCTTCCCTGACCTGACAGCTGCTAGGGCTTCCTGAACTCCTTGATCTAGAGCATATAAGTGGCCTCTTTTATGTCCCTGAGCTATGACCTTCTGGTTTTGATCCTTAACAACAAAACTAGACTTATTAAATACAAAGGAGCACTGATTATCAGTAGTATACTTGCCAACAGACATGAGATTCTTAGTTAATTCAGGCACAACAAGAACATCATTTAAATATAAGTTACCAACTTTTGCATTGCCAGAGTGTGAGATATCAAGTCTTGTGCCATCACCCACAAACACCTTATCATAACCAGTATATTTATTAGCAGAGATTAAATTACCTTCTGAATTTGTCATGTGTGAAGTGGCACCGGTGTATGCAAAAAACTGTGTGTCAGTCTGATCTGCTGTTGTGAGTGCAGCAAAAGCCTTTTGTGTTTCCTCTGACTGATAGCATAGTCAAATCTATGCCAACAGTCAATAGCTGCATGATTGGATTTTCCACAAATCTGACATACAAGTGGTGGAACTGATGACTGGTTATGTTTGTTGTCTGATGTGCTCCTTCTATTCTGTTCATCAAAGTCAGATCTCCTTTGGTTTCCTTCTGAGTTTCCAGATCTTCCAGCAGGGGCAAATCCTCTTCCCCTGGAGTTGTACTGGTTTCTACCTCCCCCTCTTCTACCTCTGCCACGGCCTCTTTGTGTGAAGAAGGCCTGCAATTGATCAGTACTGTCTTCTCTTGGAGTCTCTGGGTTTGCTGAGTCTGTTCATGCCCTTGGAGAGCCATGACAAACTGTGTGAAGGTAGGGTATGGAGGTTTGTTAACATGGCTGTACGGAAATTGGTGTATTCATTCCCTAAGCCATGAGCAAATTGGAAAACCTTGTCCATGTCTGCCACTGGTTTCTTAATGGCTGCTAGATTGTCACAAATTGACTTGAATTCTCTTATGTACTCATCCACTGTTTTTGTACCCTTTTTGATCCCCATCAGCATGTTCTTTAGGTTGCCCTCCTTTTCAACAGTGTGGGGAAGGAGTTGTTGTTCAAGATTCTGCCAGAGTTGATGTGCAGAAAATTCTTCTTCATGTATCATGCTGATAACTTCCTCCTTCATTGTTCCAAGAAGCCATGAAGTCAGGAGACCATCATTGATCAACCAGGTGGGATATTCTGGATTATCAATCTCCTCTCCAGCCTCGTTTTTAGTCTTTTGTGCAGGTTGTTCACTAGATGAGACATGGTGATAAACACCAAGGCTCTTGATCAATGGAATCACCTGTGATCTTCATAGTAGGAAATTCGTAAAACTCAGTTTGACTGAGATCAAACTCGAGCATTGGTGAAATTGCTGTATAGTTAATCCAGATTCTTTTGCCATGATAGTGCAATGAAGGTGGAGAAACAATGTGATCGGCTTAAGGGTTTATATCTCTGATACCATGAAGAATTGAGGAACACAGTAGAGAGATACAATCATATGTGTTATGATCATCATAGACCGAAAGTATTACATCCTTTAAATAGGGAACTACCAATGTAGGAAGAAACCCTAATTGTAATCAGAGAAATATTACTCAAAGATACAAAGATATCTTGAGTTGAGTCTCATTGAGGTTTCAGCAGGGTGCTCAGCAGACTCTACTGAGCCTCAGGATTTCGTGCATAATATTTTGTACACCTTATTTAATTGTAAAAGACATATTAATTGTGATATTAATTGTGATTCATATAAACAATTAATATGTCAAACTCTAGTTTACTTTATGTCATAGACATAACTTTTACTTTTTACTTTTGCATGCTTGCCGCCCACATCTACATACTCAAGTGGCCGCCCAAGCTAGCTAGCTAGTCTCTCTATCTCAATTGTATCTATTTATACATCCTTTTACTCAATGAATAAACTAAGTTGAAGTTTACTCTTGTGTTTATCACATTCTCAAACTCTCTTCATGGTATCAGAGAGGGAGGTCATGGGATCAATCCTTGCTACCAACATTGTTTCCCCAATTATATTGTGCAAGTGTTGGGCCTCTTTGTTGACCTTGTGTGCCCTTTATATGCCTTTGTGTGACATGTTGGCCCGGGCTTGTTATAGGCCCACACTTGAGGGGGCGTGTTAAAAGTGTTATAAGGAAATATAGTAGCACCTTTACTAACACCAATTGGTTTTAGTACAACGGTAAGCGCTTGATCCTAATGCGCTTGATCCTAATATGGTATCAGAGCCTTACTGAGTTCTAAAATCCGCCGCAAAACTCAGTTCCTTTTCAGAGAAAAAAAAATGTCAACATTATCTGAAGTTTCATCTTCTTCAGTAAACCCACAGCTGCCTCAGCAGACTGGGATAACTGAACACTCTTCTTTTACAAATCATAAACTTGATGGTAACAATTACTTGCTATGGTCAAGGTCTATGAAAATGTATATCTCCGGCCAGGGCAAGATGGGATATCCGTGCAGTTCCAAACTCCGCCCGCCAAATCGACCCCAAGTTTGAAGCATGGGACACGAGAAAATAACCAAGTCATGACCATCCTCACGAGGTCATGACAAAAGAGATCGATGAGAACTTCATGATGTATGACATCGCTAAGGAAATGCGGGACAATGCCAGAGACCTTTACTCAAAAAAGGACAATACATCCAAGTCTATGAACTCAAGCTCAGATTCAAAATTGCGGACAAGGGATATGTCTCAGAACTCAATACTTTAATCAACTATCTAAGGCATGGCAACACCTAGATATGTTGGAAACTCACCCTGGAATGATGTTAAAGATGTTGCACTCTTTAAAGACATTATCGAGAAAAAGAGAGTATTCAAATTCCTTACTGATTGAATCCTACTCTTGATGATGTCGAGGTAGAATTCTTGCAACTAAACCTCTTCCAAATCTCAAATCCATGTTTGCCGAGGTCAAACATGAGGAAAGCAAGGAGGAAAGTGATGTCTTTGAACTCCCTGCCGACACAACCCTCATCAAGGTACCGCTCATCAAGGTTAATGAGACTTACGGGAAGCCTCACGAGAAAGCCGGAAAGTCGTTTCGTGATCACCGCAAACGCACAAATCACACCAAGGACAATTGTTGGAAGCTACATGGCAAACCTAACCCCTCTAAAACCTCAAAACCAACCAGGAAAGTCAAGGCAAACTTATCGGTGAAGAGGAGAATGACAAGAAGTGAATGCTCGTTTTGTCGCCTTTAAAGCCTTTATTGCTCAAAGATCGTGAAGGTAGCTCCCCATTGAAATGGCCACTCATGCTAAAACAGTATATTTTACTCACCTCTTAGTAATGAGACTTGGATTGTTGATTCGGGGCTTCTTCCCATATGACTGTAAATAAAACCCTATTACCCAATATATGCCATGCAACCAAATTCGCTGAATTAAGGCTCAGCGATGGTTCTGTTTCTTATGCAAAAGGTGTTGGGAAGGTTAAACTTAATAATCGATATATCTACTGAATGTCTGTTTGTTCCAAAGTTAGATCAGAACCTTATATCTCACAATTAAACTCACTAAAGATCCGAATTGGATTGTTGTTTTTAATAAGAATCGGTGCACATTCAGGATCTTTCTTCTCGAGAAGTGATTGGGCAAGCTAAACCCCTCGCCAGATCGTTTGTGATCAACCTCTTTGAAGATGTAAGATCGAAGGCGAGATCGCCTCAGCTGATGCGCTCGCAAAACCTAGACAATATCATGTTATGGCATTATAGACTAGGACACCCAAGTTTTGGTTATTTAAAGTCTTTAATCCCTGAATTGTTTAAAGGATGTAATCTTAATGATCTTCAATGTGATATTTGTCAATTTGCTAAACTCACCAAATCTGTGTATGCTAAGTTACCTCACTTGCCCCTCTTCCCTTTCACCCTAATTCACGGTGATGTATGGGGACCTCAAGAGTGAAAAGTATAACAGAAAAAGGTGGTTTGTAACTTTCATTGATGATCATACCGTAAACACTTGGTCGTTCTTAATGAAAGACAAATCAAGTTGGACCTATCTTCCAAGAATTTTATCACATGGTCTCCACCCAATTTGATACTAAGATCAAGATCTTAAAGACCGATAATGCTCGAATACTATGAGTCTAACCTCGGTGAACTTCTTGACAAACAGAGGAATTGTTCATATCGGTAGTTGTGTGGAAACACCTCAATGAGAATGGGGTTGAAAGAAGAAAGAACAGCATCTGCTTGAAATGGCCAGATCAATCATGTTCACTACACATGTTCCTAAATACATGTGGGGTGAAGCTATATTGATCGCAACATATTTAATCAACAGACTTCCCAACAGAGTGTTAGGTTTCAAAACTCCTCTCCAAACCCTCGCTAACCACACACTCGCTGCTCTCATCTTATTACCCAATTGCCTCCAAAGATCTTTGGTTGTACTTGTGTTTGTTTATATCCATGCTCAACATGTAAGTAAACTTGATCCTAAAGCTCATAAGTGCATTTTCCTTGGATATGCAGGGACAGACAGAAAGGTTACAAGTGTTACTCTCCCACGAAAAGAAATTTTACAATTCTATGGATGTGAAATTCTTTGAAAGGACTCCATATTACAAGCAAACCTCATGAGCCGATCATCGATGGAAACACGATTGAGATTCAACTAAGTCCGTTCCTCAAGAAACCATTTACCCTCTCAGAGTCCTAACCTCGGCAGACTCATAACCTTCAAAGATCCTGCGGATACTCACTTTATCGACCTCGGCAGATCTGGCGACCCAGTCTCGCCGACCCGAGTCTGCCGACCCAGAGCCTGGCCGATCCGTAACCTCAAAGAACTCATCGAACCAGAGTCTGGCCGCCTCGCCCATCGACTCTCGAGCTTCATGAAGTGGGATGACAGACCTATTGCTCTAAGGAAAGGGAAAAGATCATGCACCGATCATTCTATTCATACTTATTTATCTTATGGTCGATTGTCTCTCTGTCTTTTCCATGTTTACATAGGACTGGACTCTCACTCTATCCCTAGAAATATTCTGGGAGGCCCTTCAAAATGATAAGTGGAAGGTGCTTTGTTAAAACAGAGATGATCGCTCTCTGGATAATCATACTTGGGACCTCACAACTCTTCCCAAAGGCAAGAAAACAGATTAAGCTGCAGATGGTTATTCACTATCAAATACAATCTCGATGGTAAAATTGACAAGTATAAAGCCGATTGGTAGCAAGGGATTCACTCAAACTTATGGCATTGACTATAAGGAAACTTTTGCACCAGTGAGCAAAGCTCAACACCGTCCAGTGTCATCGATTTCCCTACTTTGTCCAACTTGTCGGCCTCTTCACCAATTGGACATCAAAATGCCTTTCTAAATGGGGACCTCACCCGAGGAGGTTTATATGACTGCACCCCTGGTTTCATCAATCCTCATACTCAAGGCAAGGTGTGCAAACCGAGAAAATCTCTATATGGCTGAAGCAATCACCAAGGGCATGGTTTGGAAAACTCACTACCGTGGTTAAAGTGCTGGCTGGATATCATCAATGCAACTCGATCACACCATGTTTGTCAAGACAACCAACCAGAGGAGGTCCATTCTAATTGTATATGTGGATGATATCATCCTTATCGGAGATGACTCTATCGAGATCCGAACTTGAAGACTCTACCGCAAAGGTGTTCCAAGTTAAAGATCTGGGCTACCTCAAGTACTTTCTTGGTATGGAAGTAGCTAGAAACACCAATGGCATTTCTGGGTCTCCCAAAGGAAGTATGTCCCCGACCTCATGAAGGAAAGCGGCATGATGGGATGCAAACTCTTTGTATCTCAGAGAGACCCAGTCATACCTCATCGCATGGTGACATTCATTGTCGAGGAAAGAACAATATCAAAGGCTTGTAGGCAAACTCATATACCTTTCTCACACAAGACCGATATTGCATATATGGGTCAGTCGGTCAATTCATGCATTGCCCTCTTGAGCAACATTGGGATGCGAGTGAATAGGATAACCGAGGTATTTAAAATCCACTCCTGGCCAAGGCCTGCACTTCACAAAGTCACCGATAGATCAATCAAGGTCTACACCGATGTCGATTTGGATGTCACATTGACAGGAGGTCTACCACAGGCTATTGCTCATATATATGGGGAAACTGGTTACTTGGAGGAGCAAGAAACAACCTACCGTGTCAAGAAGCAAAGCTTTCGGGTTCGAACTAAGGGCACTTGTACTTGGCATTTGTGAAGCTCTATGGCTAAAAAAGTGGTATCGATCGAACTTCAAAGAATCAGATCAAAGAACCTATCACAATCTGTTGTGATAATAATTCACCTTATGCATGGCGAGAAGATCCATCCATCATGATAAAACCAAGCATGTGGACATTGATGACACACTTTCGAAGGAGAAGATTGATGCCAAGATTATACAACTCCAAAGATGTTCCCTCAAGCAGATCGAATCGCCGATATTCTTACCAAGGCTATTCCACCTCTTATGTTCAAAGAGATTAAGTAGCAAACTTGGTTGCATCAACATATACTGACCAGCTTTGAGGGGTGTAGAAATATTACTCAAAGATACAAAGATATCTTGAGTTGAGTCTCATTTGAGGTTTCAGCAGGTGCTCTCAAGACTCTCTTGAGCCTCGTGATTTCGTGCATAATATTTTGTACACCTTATTTAATTGTAAAAGACATATTAATTGTGATATTAATTGTGATTCATATAAACAATTAATATGTCAAACTCTAGTTTACTTTATGTCATAGACATAACTTTTACTTTTTACTTTTGCATGCTTGCCGCCCACATCTACATACTCAGTGGCGCGCCAAGCTAGCTAGCTAGTCTCTCTATCTCAATTGTATCTATTTATACATCCTTTTACTCAATGAATAAACTAAGTTGAAGTTTACTCTTGTGTTTATCACATTCTCAAACTCTCTTCAGTAACCTAATTGTGGTAATGACAATTATACCCAAAATAATTAACATAAGACAATAAATTTAAATTACATAAAATATAACTTGTAATCCTTATTTCCTTTTATTCGTATTTGCCACTTTTCCTTTTTCAGAAGCATTACCGACCACTTCATCTTCCTCAGGTGGAGATGCAAGAGAGTGCTTCCGATCCAGCTTCATCTGGTTAACATATGCAACGGAAAATCACATTAATAGCTTTTTTAATGTTGAAATGGACAATGATTTAGGCACCAACTTGATGCACGTAACAATACACCGACCCATCTAACACCATATACTGTGACGCCCCGTTTCCAAACACCGAGTCCTTATTCGGAAAAGAACGCCCGGCATGTATAATATCAAATAAAATCCAATATTATACATAAGCCTTACGTCATATATCATAAACACAACGCGGAAGCAAAACGACTCGGGGAAAAATTCCAAAGATCAACTAGAATACGAATCAATGCTGCACTAAAACCAAAACGGAAGGAAACTGAAACGTTTCAACATTCAAAAGAAACCAAACGATCTAGTCTTACATCAAAGGCTTCTAAAACGAGCCAAACAAAACAACATTCAATTTGAAGTAACAACATCGTTTAAAATCAAAACTAGAAATAAAAGAAAGTCTTCAAAACAACTTCAACAAAAGAAAACATCATGCATCATATGTCTTCATCGTTCTCATCTCCATCAAAAACCTGTTCATCTTCTCAAAACAAAACATATAATGGGTAAGTACATACGTACTTAGTAACGAGTAGAAGCTATTGAATAAAATATGCAAGTAAACTCCGTCTTATTATTAAACCGTTATTAAAAGATATTACATCAAACTATCACATTATATTCATAGTATAACATGAGGTCCTTAGGGTTAGTAGCTTAGCTTATCTTTGTTACACCATGTTTGCGAGGGCACTACACTTAGTGAGATATGCACTAAGACAAAAGACGCAACCCTATAGAGATAAATCTCTAGCGGTCCCGAGATAGTCATTTCACTTTATCTGGCCAACCCTAAAGAGCTGACCGGTGAATGTATATCTCGTTCGTGAGTTTGTCCGGCAGAATGATCACTACTTTATCTGGCGGGTCTAGAATCCGCAAGAATCATCACCACTTTATCTCGCCAACCATCACATTGCCGATATTTATCGCGTGCATATCCAAGCTCTCATGATGTTTAACCATTTATCTAGTCAAATACGTTTATTAAGTGATTAGCTAGCCGCCTAGGTTCATTCAGGACAAAAGCTCCCTACTCCCTCTTTTAGACCCTTAGACTCAAGTTAAGAATTACATGCATAATGATGATCTCTAGTTCATCAAAGCACAATGCCAATCCTAAGTTTCCGACGGTCCCAAGTTTCATCCATAAGAAGTTCACTTGGCGCAGTAACTAAACGCATCGTAAATCTATTTATGGGCTTTGTAATGTTTATGAATATTTATTAAGGTTGTTTAGATCATAATAGGAAGACCCCAAACCATACTCTAAAGTATACCACCACACTACAAACAAATTAATTAAACACTTATTATTCTTTTTTTTTTTTTCCCTATAGGTTATGCACATCACCTGTATCTTTTTTTTTCTTTCCATCCATTCTTTCAAAGAAAGGGAACTACGCACTACAATCACCATATTATCAATTTTTAAGCATAATAATAATATATATATATATATATATATATATATATATATATATATATATATATATATATATATATATATATATATATATATATATATATATATGTAACCACTACCTTTACATATATATTTTTTTGTTTACTATTCGAACCTGTCTGCATCTTTCTTTCTTTTTTTTCTTTTATTTTTATTTTTATTTTTAAACTATCGACAGCAACTAGGGAAAAGAATGAATATATAAAATAAACCATTCGGGGGATGGGTGGAGGATATGGTATGCGTACTAATCATTTTACTACTCTGAAAGTGACATGAATTTTTAATACTTTTAGACTTTTCCAGAATTTAAGGATTTTTTTTAACACATTAAGATTAATTAACTACATATTAGAGATAAATAATCGTTTATTTTCATTGATTCGATAGGAGTATAATGGTTCATATATATAGTAGAATACAATAGGGATAAAACGGTAAAATAATAATATAAGAAACCCTAGGTGGGATCGGCTCGATGCATGTCTTGTGGCACAAGTCAAGACGATGAGGAAGGTGATCCAATACGTCATGACCCCACAATCCCATTGGAATGTAATGGACATAAATATTGGGCTTGAGATTATGAAAACCAAGATGGCCCAATGACTTGTTGAGAATATCCGCCAATTGATCATTGGACGAAATAAAGACAACTTGAAAACTTTTTGGAGGCAACCAATTCACGAACATGATGAAAATTAATCTCGATATGTTTGGTCCGAGCATGAAAGACCAGATTCGCAGTGAGGTACATAGCACCGATGTTATCACACTATCGGAGGATGAGGAAGGGTAACAGACATCTCTTGAAGTAACGTGGAAATCCATTGGAGTTCAGCCGCAACGCGAGATAACGCCTTATATTCCGCTTCACTGCTACTTTTGGCGACAGTCAGTTGTTGTTTGAAGCGCCAGCTAATCATGTTAGGGCCAAGAAAATTGCAAAAGGCTCCGATGGAGCGACGATCATCAGGGTCAGAAGCTCAGTCCCGCTTCAGTGCTACAACAACATATGGCCGATTTGGTCTCAGCCCGATCTTGTGTTCCTTAACTAGAAAAAAAAGGGCTAGACATCAACATGATTCATTTTCAAAATGACTCAAGTCGCCTTTGTATCAATTTACCGACGTGACATAGGTCGTCGTCGGTTCCCCACAGCCGGCGTGACGAATGTCGCTCACGTTCCCTTATAACCAAAATGATGCAGGTCATCCCCATTCTCAAATAACCGTTACATATCATTAAATGGCCATCAAGGACATTACGCCACGAACTTTAACCAATGCGTGATGTTCGCCACTGCTTTAATGCACGATAACGTTTTTGCCCACGATCAGACAATATATAGAATTTCATTCTCCTCATTTTAAAGGTATGCATTCTATTATATACAGAACTCACAGTTTAAAATTTTAAATAGTAAAACACCTATACGTACCAAACTGATTTTATTCAAGTTTCGGGCCCTATAATGTCTTGTTTGTAAGCTATGATATTTTCAAGTTTTGTGCAACCAAAACTAATGTATTCAAAATATTCTGATACAAACATATACTTCATGTCTATCTCTTATGTATTACAATATAGGAAACTTGAAGAAATATGTCTGAAAAGTAAAAAGTTCGAAAAATATGTCTAGAAAGTAAATATTTGAAACTATGTTTGCTTCCGATATACGAGCGATGTACGCGCGGCACATGAGGCACGCATGACCACTGCACGACACATAAGTGACGCACAAAACACACATACGCCGAGACATATTTTATCAATTTTTTTACTTTTCACGCATATTTCTTCAAGTTTCCCCTTACAATATTTATGGATGGGGAATTGGTAATCCTAGGTAGCCGCCCTATACGATTGTTATGGACAGGCTGTGTCCTACTGTGTTGCTTCATCATCCTTCCAATAGTAGGCATATTTTTTTTATCATTTAACCTTTTTCCATTATTAAAGGAAAAATTTTATGGTGCAACCGTTGTATGAAGGTTGTACCAAGTGACATACTTTACCACCTTTCATTTCTAACCTCTCACACACGCCAAAAGTGTATTATGTGAAAGAGAGTTGAAATGAATGGCTCTAAAGTATGCCACTTGGTACAACCTTCCTACAACCGTTGCACCATAAAATCACTCTTATTAAATACTAACTTCGGTTTAAAATACAAGTCATCCTAAGAATTTTTACATAAATTAAGAAGTAACTGAATGTCATTAATTTGAAGGTTGATGTCGAAAATACCTCATTTGACTATCATTAATGCGATAGTTGTTAAGTAATAAAAAATTGTTGAATTCATAATAAATTAGGGGTAATATAGAAAAAGATTAATAAATATTATACTTATAATATAGAATGACTTATATTGTGGGATAAATAAAAAAATATCCGATGACTAATATTTTAGAACGGAAATAACATCTGTTTTATTTTTCCAGCTGGCCATGTCACACTCTGGCAGTATGTCCAACTTTAGTATACAGTGACCTATTAACGGATGCCACGACATCATACTATGATAGAGAATTTTTTTTTTTATGATAGAGAATTAGGTGTGCTTTTTTTTGAGGGAAGAGAATTCGGTGTGCTACTGCTGATCCTTTGTATAGCAGAAATTGGAAAATCGTGTCGGGCCGTGACCGACATCAGAATCGATCACGCTTTTCCGGACGTGGAAAATCATGTGAACGTAAGGATCTCTACGTTCAAACGTAAGTATCCTTACGTCCAAACGTAAGGAAATTCAAACCAAATCTCATACAAAAAACACTCAACACAGATTATACTACTTCCGTCTCTAATTATAATCTACGTTGTAGTATAGATACGGACACGGATTGTATGCATTACCTATTACTATTACTTGACACTGCGATACGGTTAATTTCAAATTCTAGGACACGACATGCCGTCGATATATATATATATATATATATATATATATATATATATATATATATATATATATATATATATATATATATATATATAATGTAAATAAATTTCAATTTATCAAAAAAAATATTCGTAAACATCCGAAAAAAAATAGACAAAATAAGATAGGTATTACATAAACTCTATGAATATCTAGAGTAGATATTCGACCTTTATACGGTGTCAAAAAAAATTATGATTGACTTTCAAAATATTATAAATTGTAAAAATGATTGTTTACCAAAAATAAAAACATATAAACTTGATACGGCGTATTATTTATTTAATTATTATAGAAATGAAACGCGTGTATTTTAACGTTTCCATTGAAAAAACTTATATAAACAAAATAAAAATTGGGTTGAGAGTGTCGGTGCCGTGTCGACAAAATGTTGTGATAATGTGGAAGCGTGTCGGATATTTAAATTTTAAATAATATTAATTTAATCACCGACACGTGTCGGAAAGTGTCGGGCGCGTGTCGTGTCGTGTCTTGTGTCGGACACGACGCATTTAACCACCGTGATTGAAATGTCGGTGCATCATAGATTATAATTAATCCTAAATTTGAAGGTTAATGTCTAATATGCTTCTTGAGTATTATTAATGCAATAATTTAAAGTAGTGAAAAATGGTTGGATTGATAATAAATTAGGGGTAAGATAGAAAAAATAGTAATAAATGTTGTATTGGTAATTTAGAATGATTTATATTGTGGGACAAATCTAAAAATATAAAATGAGTTATATTTTGGGACATACACAGTCACGCAGCATGTTGGTTTTTTAAGGGTTCAATGTATGTTTTTTTCTTTTTTTCGACAATTGTAAATGTATGTTTTATTGGGCAAGGCACATACCTTAGTGTTCACCGCTGGGGTTTACCCTGGCCTCCAATGGATGGACCCGGGTTCGATTTCCCCGTAGTTTAATTAAAAATATTTCGTATCCCACAAAAAAACAAAAAGAAAAAAAAAATTGTATGTTTTATAAGGAATTTTTTATTAGCACCGTGGGAAAGGTTTATCTCGGGTTTTCGCACGGCAAAACACACTGTCTTTATTTATTTATCTTTTTCTATGGTATTTATTATTTATCTTTGTTGAGGGAGAATCTTTATTTTTTAAACGCATGACCTGATTGTGACTAAGAGTTCTTGTTGGATTGCACCATCAGGTTATCGTCATATATACAAGTCTCTTATACCCATTTCTTGCAACTCAATAAAAAGTCTCTACGTCATAATTTTTATTTCTGAAAACAATCTTATAAGTCTGATGGGTTTGTTGTCTCTTTGAGGATGTTAAGAAAAGTGATCTGTTCGAAAAGAAAAAGAATTTTCCCACAAAAACCTACGTCATGTTTACATCCTTATCATATATTTACATATTTTCATCTAAAAAAAGTAAATATTAAAAGGGACAATTATTCAAAAGGAGCATATATGATATAATTAGTCAAAAAGGACACCCAAAACAAAAACTTAGTTATGAGGACAAAAAATAGGTAGATAGACCCAAATACCCTTAATGAAGAAAAAAGAAAAAAAAAATGCAGAACGGACGGATATCCTGAATGTTTATTTACTTTTTTTTTATTTAATGCTGCTGTTGTGTTTTGCTTTTTTTTTTTTTTTTTAAATGCAGGCGCTGAGATTTTTTTTTTTTTTTTTACCACCGCGATGGTGTGACCACCCCGACGATTGACCACCGTCCGCAGCATCAACACCGATGCATTGACCACCGCGATGCATTCACCACCCCGATCATTAACCACCGCCGCGACGCAATGGCCACCCCAACGCATTGACCACCGCGATTCATTGACCACCCCAATGCATTGATCACCGCGACGCATTGACATCGGCAATCATATATGCAGTGACATCGACAATCATATATGCAGTGACATTGGCAATCATATATGCATGACATCAACAATTTATGCAGTGACATCGGCTTGTCGCATCATCAAATGTCACTGCATCGGTGGTGATCACTGCATCGCGGTGGTCACTGCATATCTGATTGTCGATGTCACTGCATAAAATGTTGACGTCACTGCATATTTCTGATTTAATTTTAGAAAATCGATTTTTTCTTTATAAATTCGACTTCAAAAGGCTATATTTTTTTATATAAAACTCCGATCAGCATAATTATTTCACCTTAATTCATATTTTTTTCGTCCTCTTTATTTTGATATCCTATTTGATATATTTCCGAATTAATTTCAGAAAATCGATTTTTTTCTTTATAAATTCGACTTCAAATGGCTATATCTTTTGATATAGAACTCCGATCAACATAATTCTTTCACTTTAATTCATATTTTTTTGTCCTCTTTATTTTGATATCTCATTTTATGAAATGACACCTTATGCAGTGACACACAATAACACCAACATTTTATGAAGTGACATCAACACCGAAATTGCAAAAACAAAAACTTTGTAAATTGTATATGCAGTGACATCGATGTCACTGCATCAATTCTCTAACTGTAAATGCAGTGACCTCAATATCACCGCATCAATTTTATTCCAAATCATACACAAATCCACCATCAACGTATAGCTTTTCTTTCTTTGTTTCAAGGTGATGTATGTTAAACTAAATTATCATTATTACATCATGATCAAAGGTGTCGATACACGATGTGACTAATGCTCCAAAATATAAACTGAGATCAAAGACTCCAGCTACTTTTGACACTCAGCTCACTTACCTCTCCAAAAAAGACAACCCGGCCACTTACAGAAAGAAAAGTGTTTTGGTGGCTGGGCTTACTAAAGCCTGAAAGTCGCTTAACTAGGAAATGAGGCACATGGTCAAGTAAGTGCCCCAAGACCATGGATCATACATACACAAATTAGGGAAGCCTTCTGTTTTGTTAACTATACAAGAGATTCAGAGGACCTATGATGTCACACTATGAAGAAGAAGGTAGAAACAACCCAGCAGACGGCTAGGGTTATTATATTCAGCAGCAAAATATCAATGTTCTTCTTACAAGCAGCAAAAAAGAGTTTAAATACTCTAGCCCTTAAACATAACAAAAAGACTAAGTTGCCATTTTCTTACAAACAGATAAAATAACTTAAAATATAACTTGAACATCAAAACGACGCTGCATCATCTCCATCCTCCCCCAAAATGACGAACTCTTCCTCGAGTGCAATGTGTTCAGTGGCTGCATTATCAGGTGGCTTTTATGGTGTCAAATCAGCAACATTGAAGGTACGTGAAATCTTCCAGCTCGTTGGAATATCAACCTCAAAAGCATTGTCATTGATCTTCTTCACAATAGAGTAAGGCCCAATCTTCTTAGGCTAGAGTTTGTTATACATACCCGCCGGGAAACGCTCCTTCTTCATTAAAACCATAACCAGATCACCAATAGCAAAATGTTGTTTCCTCTTGTGTGCATCAGCATGTTTTTTGTAGGCTGCATTTTCTTGTTCCAACTTGTGTTTCACTTCCTCATGCATTTAGACGATGGATTGTGCCAAACTTCCAGCAGCTTTGCTCCTCGATTGTGGGATAGGAGCTAAATCGACCAGCAGGTTAGGGGGTTTTGTATAAATGATAGAGAAAGGAGATTTACCAGTTGACCTGTTCACCATGGAATTGAACGCAAATTCAGCCTGGGACAAAGATGAGTCCCACTGTTTAGGGGAATCCGCAGCTAGGCATCGTAACATGTCACCCAATGTTCTATTTACCACCTCCGTTTGCCCATCCGTTTGAGGGTGGTAAGCAGTACTCAGCTGCAGTTTGGTGGTGAACCGTTTCCACAACTCTTTCCAAAAATGAGACACGAATTTTACATCTCTATCCGAAGTAATAGATTTTCGCAACCCATGTAGACGTACGACTTCCTTAAAAAAAAGACTAGCAATGTAACTAGCATCAGCTGATTTTTTGCATGCTATAAAATGAGACATTTTGGAATACCTGTCCACCACAACGAAGATCGAGGTAAAACCCCTTACAGTTCGTGGCAACCCCAAGACGAAATCCATCGTCAGATCCTTCCATATGGATTCTGGGATAGGTAAAGGCATGTATAGACCAGTGTTGTTCTTCCCTCCTTTGCTTGCTTGACAAATCCCACATCTAGTAACATATCGAATGGCATCCCTTCGTAGTTGCGGCCAAAAGAAACGTTCTTCAAGCAAAGCCAAAGTTTTGTCTCGGCCCGTATGTGCTGCTAAACCCCCTTCGTGCAGTTCTTTGAGGAGATACTCTCGCAAGGAGCTGTGTGGAATGCACAATTTAAGGCCCTTAAACAGATACCCCTGCTGTATTGTGTAATCAGATTGGAATATCCCGTCTTTGCACTGACTCCAAACCTCACCAAAGTCTGGATCGGTTGCATATTCATCCGCCAAAGTGTCAAAGCTCACTAACTCATTCTGTAGGAGGGTCAACAGACATTTTCTATGGCTAAGAGCATCAGCCACTATGTTGGGTATTCCCAGACTTATGCCGAATCACAAACGAAATTTTTTGGATATATAAGAACCATCTTGTGTGCATGCGGTTAATGTGCTTTTGTGAATTGATAAACTGTAAAGTGCGATGATCACTATTCAGAATAAATTATTTCTGAATGAGGTAATGTTCCTATTGTTGAAGAGCTCGAACAATAGCATAGAACTCTTGTTCGTATGTAGTCCACTTGGTCCGTGCTTCAAATAACTTTTCATTAAAAAACGCAATGGGCTTGCCTTCTTGGCTCAAAACTGCTCCGATGCCCTTTTGTGAAGCATCGTGTCCACTTGGAAAACCTTATCGAAATTTGGAAGAGCAAGAACATGGGCATTGGTTAGATGCTTCTTAATGGCGGCAAAACTAGCATCTTGCAATGGTGTCCAAAGAAATTTACCTTTCTTCAAACAGTCTGTTAAAGGGGCTACCACCATACTAAAGCCCTTAATAAACCTCCTATAGAAAGAGGCCAATCCCAAAAAACTTTTCAAGTCGGTTACCGTGGCTGGTGTTGGCCACTCTTGCACAGCAGCAATCTTCTTAGGATCGGTTTTAATCCCATCAGCACTTATCACAAACCCAAGGAACAAAAGTGTAGGAGTGCCAAAAATGCATTTCTTCAAATTGATAAACAGCTTGTTGTTTCGAAGCGTGGTGAAAACTGCCTCCAAATGCTTGAGATGTTTGACCATATTTTGGCTGAAAACGAGTATATCATCGAAGTAAACGACAATGAATTTGTTGATGAACGGTTTCAACACCTCGTTCATTAGCCTAATAAAGGTACTTGGTGCTTTACAAAGCCCGAAAGGCATGACCATCCATTCATACAACCCTTCCTTCATCTTAAAACTGGTTTTCTGTTCATCTCCAGGCCGAATTCGAATTTGGTGGTAACCGTTGGTAAGATCAATCTTCGAAAAATCTGTGCCCCTGCTAAGTGATCTATAATGTCCTCCATGCGTGGTATGGGGAAACGGTACTTGACTGTGATTTTGTTCAAGGCTCTACTATCAATGCACATTCGCCATTTTCCTTCCATTTTAGGGACCAGAATTGCGGGTTCTGCACATGGGCTAAGACTCGGTCGAATGAGCTGCTTGGCTAATAAATCTGCCACCATACCCTATAGTATATCATGCTCTCTAGGGCTCAGTTTATAGTGTGGCAAGTTTGGTAACGATGCCCCAGGAATTAGGTCGATGTTATGTTGAATTTCTCGCATCGGTGGCAAACCATTCGGCAGTTCTGGTGGATACAAGTCTTTGAACTGCTCTAGAAGGGATAATATTTGGGCATTTACTTCCAACTCGGGCTGAGCAGATTCTTGTTCTTTAATCATAAGAGCAAACACTTTTGAGTCCCTAACAGCTTTCTTGCAAAGTTCTTTACCACCGGTGATCAATAAGGGTGGATTCTCTTTCTTTTTTTGCTTGTTCCTTTTGATGGATCCCGGTAATAGCACTATTTTCTTGCCTTTCCAGCTGAAGGCATAAGTGTTATCTTTTCCCCGATGTTTGACATCCTTATCGTACTGCCAAGGCCTACCCAAAAGGGCATGGCAAGCATCCATTTCAACGACATCGCAAACCACTTCGTCACTGTATGAAATGCCAATGGAGAAAGGAACCACACATGTTTCACTTACTTTGTTCTCCGGCCCCCTCTTAATCCAACCAACTCTATACGGGTGCGGGTAATTTTCAGTCTTCAAACCCAAAGCCTTCACCGCATTCTTTGCAATCAAATTATTGCTTGCTCCACTATCAACGATGACATCACACACTTTCTTGTTGATGGTGCATCTTGTCCTGAAAAGAGCATTTCTCTGCGTAGCAGTGGATTCCACCAAAAGTACCCTCTCAACTATACACACAAGTGGAGATCCCTCATCCCCTGCAATAGCCTCAGTTTCTTCACCTTCCGATTCGGTAATGTAGAGCTCATCCTCCCCTTCTCTGCTCACTAGAACAACTGGTTTTCGCTGAGGGCATTCATGTGATTTATGACCATTTTGCCCACATCGGTAACACTTCAGACCAAGAGGCCTCATAAGGGTCAGTTGTCTTAGCCTCTACTGCTTTCTGTGACTTGCCTTTGGCCCCTTCATGCCCTTCAGTTCCTTTGGTGTGTGTGATGTTCGAATTTGTAGCATTGCCCCCCCCCCCCCCCAGTGAAAAACCTCTTCCCAGAATATGATTTTGAACTCCTCATTTGAATCTGTTGTTTTACGGTCTGAGCTAGAGTAACTGCTTCACTGAGGCTATAAATCGGCGTCAACTCAAGCTTCTCCTGCAGCTCCTCTCATAATCCCCAAACATACCTTGCAATTTTGACTTCTTCTTCCTCGGGTGTGACGGCCCTAGCCCTTAAATGATAGAACTCAGTCGTATATTCGTTCACTGACCGTCTATGTGGTTTACAATTCAGAACTTGCAGCATCAGTCTCTTAGTGTAATTCGAAGGTAAAAATCGGGCAGTCATTAGAGCCTTCATTTTCGGCCACGATTCAATCTTATGCTTGCCTCTGAGAACCCTATCATTTTGTACCTGTTTCCACCAAGCATGACCACCCCCTCTCAATCTGTAGGAAACCAATTTACACCTCATTTGTGCCGGTGGGTTCATCCCTTCAAAGTAATCTTCGACTGAATCCAACCAGTCCAGGAAATCTTCAATATGCAGGCTGCCATCAAACATGGGAATTTCCATTTTTAGACGGAACCCAAATCGACCCCAATCTCTGTCATTTCTATGTAAACCTGGTGGTGGTCGGGTTCTCTCCTCGTTCCACTCTGCCGCATCAAGGTCGGAGTCGGAATCCTCTAAGTGTACTGGAGAAACTCGGGGTAGGCTGGTTCGGTGCTCAAAATAACGGTTGTGCTCCTCTTGTTCTCTCTTGTGTATGTACGGCTCAACAGTGTTCTCTACCGGTGTGCGAGGTAAGTCTCGCTCCGGCCGGTGTAGATCTTTTTTCAGACTTTCGTGACTGCGTTTGAACTCTTGGACTGCTTGATGAACGGATAACGCCACTCCGTCTATCTTTCGGTCAAGATCTTCGATTGCCTCTCACAGGGCCTTCAAGTCCCGATCTCCGTCGCGAACTTGGCTTGTTCCATCAGCGCCGGCCATCGATCACAAAGGGGAAAACCCTAAGCTTTCGTCTCTAATACCAGATGATGTCACACTATGAAGAAGAAGGTAGAAACAACCCAGCAGACGGCTAGGGTTTAATATATATATTCAGCAGCAAAATATCAATGTTCTTCTTACAAGCAACAAAAAAAGAGTTTAAATACTCTAGCCCTTAAACATAACAAAAAAAAGGCTAATTTGCCCTTTTCTTACAAACAGATAAAATAACTTAAAATATAACTTAGAACATCAAAACGACGCTGCATCAACCTACTTTCTGGATGTTGTCCTGTACAAGATGCAGCTGAATATGAATTTGGACCGACAAGGTCCAGCTGAATCTTTTTAATTTAAGATTCAGACCAACAAGGTCCATTTCCTCCTACTAGCTGATACCCATTACTCTTGCAACTAAATTCAAAAGTTTAATATGGAAAGAATGCATCATTATAACTATTTCTTCTTTCAATTCTCCTTTAGTAAAAATTATAAGATAGAAAAAAAAAATCGTTGTAATGTTTTCGGATTTTTCTTCCAACTATCATTCCAAATCAAATCACCTTGATATAAATTACACCCATTTCCTTCTTCACTTAAAAATTCAATCCTTTTTATATACAGGTATAGGAGGTTCAAAGATTGAAGATGAGCTTGAGGTTAAACGGAGAGTCACCATAAAAAACACCGATAGACCAAGAGCCATTGCCGTCTTTTCTGCAACCAAATGTCGAGAGACTTGCGTGCACGTTTGGAGTCAACATCAATTTCAAATATAAAGTCGCAACCCATCGATCCCAGTAGCACAAATGATATCAAAGAAATACCCAAAGAGAAAAAGTAGATTGCTATATTAATCAAATATATTCATTGTTTGTTAACTGAAAGTACTGCAGTACGGGCAAGTCATTCATAGCGCAATATGCTTATTATCACCCAGCCAGGTAGGTAGAGACCCGGGTTCGATTCCCCCTTCCCCCAACCTTTCGTTTCAGTGGAAAAAAAAAAAGAAAGTACTGCAGTACCATACATACATATACTACTACTATCTTGGATAAGAATCTAGTGATAAACCTTATCCTAATAAACTCTCTAGGCGGCATCAAATCTAGATGCCAAGTGGCACAATACACAAATATATCTTTCTATTTTTTTTCAGCCCCTCTCAAACTAATGTGAGGCATAGTCACATTGAGTTTGTCTCTAAAACAAGTGAATGAGCTGACTGGTTGAGCCATGGTGAAATAGTATGCTATCTGATCTCCTGTAGGTATATAGCAGACAACAACCTCCTTACTGAGAACTTGATTCCTTATGTAATGGACATCAACCTCTATATGTTTTGTTCTTGCATGGTACACATGATTCTATGCAAGAGAGTTTGCCCCTGTGTTGTCACACCATAATGTTGGAACAGTGTCTAACTTCAGCTTCATTTCACTGAGTAATTGCTTGATCCACTTAACTTCTGAAGCTAAATTTGCTAAGGCCCTGTATTTTCAGATTCACAGCTTGACCTAGCAATTACATCCTGCTTCTTTGAGCTCCAAGAGACTAAGGAATTGCCCAAGTACACATAATAACCCCCAATAGACTTTCTGTCTATGGGGCACACTGCCCAGTTAGCATCAGAAAAGCCATGTAATTCCAGTGAACTAGATGGTTTGAATAACAATCCCAAATCAAGTGTTCCTGCCACATACCTGAATAATCTTTTTAGGTCCTGCCAATGTACTATATGAGGTTCTTGCATGAATTGGCTCAGAGTGTTGACAACAAAAGCAATGTCTGGCCTAGTTAATGTAAGATATTGTAGGCCACCAATAGCACTCATGTAGATGCTTGGATTTGACATAGGCTCTCCCTGTTTGGGAAACAATAACTTCCCAGTTACCATAGGTGTAGGACATGGCTTCAAGTGATCAAGCCCCAATCTATGTAATAGCTGAGTTGCATAGTGTGACTGTGTGAAGTGCAGTCCATCTTTGTTCCTTGTAACCTGCATACCCAAAAAATGTGACATATGACCAAGATCCTTCAAGAAAACTTGAAGTTCAACATATTAATGAACTTCTGAAGCAGTTCTGAGGAGTTTCCTGTTAATAGGATATCATCAACATATACTAAAGCAAACAATACTGCATCATTTTGCTGAAGCATGAATAAAGAAGTATCAGAAAATGTTTGAGTGAAGCCCCAACTGGTCATCTGGTTACTAAGGGCTTCAAACCATGCCCTAGGGGCCTGCTTTAGACCATATAGGGCCTTTTTAAGTCTGCATATATATCTTGGCTTACTTGGATCTTTGAATCCCTCTGGCTGCTCCATAAACACTGGTTCCTGTAAAGGACCATTCAGAAAAGCATTATTTATATCAATTTGATGTATAGGCCAGTTCATTGACACTGCAATGGCTAGGACAACTCTAATGGTGGAGGATTTGGCTACATGACTGAATGTCTCTGTAAAATCAATCCCATAATGCTGACTATAACCTTTAGCAACCAATCTTTCTTTGTGTTTTAAGATTGTCCCATCTGGTTTGACCTTTAGCTTAAACACCCACCTGCTTCCAACTATATTCTGTCCAGGACATGGATTGACCAGGTCCCATGTCTGATTATTCATGAGAGCTTTGTATTCCTCTACCATTGCCTCTCTCCATTCTGAGCTCCCCAATGCCTCTGATACATTTGTTGGTTCAGTAGGAAGTGGTGCCAAGTTAGTGACTGCAGCTGAGTAGGTTTTAGGTTTGAAGATACCACTTTTAGACCTAGTTTGCATATGGTGAGGCTGTGGTTGAGGAGGTTGTGGTGGTGGTGATGGAGATAAAGTGTGTGGGGACAAAGGTTGTGATGGTGGTGATGATGAATGTGAGTTGTGACTTCTAGATGGTGATGATGTATATGACATGGTTGTGTTTGATGAATTTTGTAACAAAGGTGATGCATTATGAGACAAAGGTGTACTATGTGACAAAGGTGATGCATTATGAGACAATGGTGTACTTGAGACATCATTGAGACCTTCAGCAGGGGAACTTACCTGATTTGCAGGATCCACAGGAACATCAACAGTTCTTCTTGAGTTTGGATCTGGCTCATACTGGTCATAGGATTGACCCTCTGGATGAGACAGAGTAAAAGGTAGGAGGTTAAGAGGTGGTGAGGCAACAAGGGTTTGTCTAGAAGGATCTTGATTAAAACCTTCAGAAAAAGGGAACTGAAGTTCATTAAACACAACACTGTTAGAGATGTAGATTTTGCCAGTAGAATCCAGGCATTTATAGCCTTTGTGAACAGGACTAAGGCCTAGATTAACACATTTGATGGTATGGTATTGAAATTTAGTGGTTTGAAAAGGTCAAAGATACGGATAGGCAGCACAACCAAAAGTTTTGAATCTGGAATAGTTAGGTTTACTATGATGCAGACATTCATAGGGTGATTTCATCTTAAGGACAGGAGTGGGAAGAGCATTTATAAGAGAAACTGATGCTTGAAAACTGTGCCACCAAAAAGATAAGGGCATAGAGGCTTGTGCTAAAAGAGTGAGGCCAAGTTCCACTATGTGCATGTGCTTTCTTTCTGCTCTTCCTTGTTGAGCATGATCATGAGGACAGGAGTGTCTAAATTGGATGCCATGTTGATCTAGGTAAGGTTGGAAGACCCTATATTCACCTTCCCAGTCAGACTGGAGACACTTAATTTTTGAATCAAACTGAGTAGCAATCATAGTAGAAAATTGGATAAAAGCAGACAGGGCTTCAGACTTAGATTTTAGGGCATAAATCCAGGTGAACCTGGTATGGTCATCAAGGAAATGAATATAGTAGAGGGTGTCCCTCTGTGGATTTTGTAGGAGAAGGTCCCCATAGGTCACTGTGAACAAGTTCAAAAGGTGCAGCAACATGTGAAGTGGAAGCAAAATAAGGCAAAAAATATGATTTGCCAAATTGGCAAGCATCACAAAAAACAAGATTTTCATTAATATACAAGAGGTGATTACAATCCTTCAAAGTCTGACTCAAAATAACACTAGAAGGGTGGCCAAGTCTCCTATGCCACACATTAGGATCACTATCTAGACTGATGCTCTGACACCGCCTAAACCTAACCTTGAAAACAGTGCCAGAAATCTGACAGACGTTTCCTGGTTTAAACGATCCTAACCGGCAGTGTACCGGGTCAAATTGTGGTGCTAGTATGGTGAGTCAGAGTGTCGAATCCTCAGGGAACTTGGTAATCTCTTTTTACGTGTGGTTAAACACCAAAGAGCTGTTATTAACTCGATCTAAACCGCAATTTTATAACACAGATCACTATTATTCTAGTCAACATAAAATAAATACGTAATTTAAAAGTTATTCTCATATAATATATATAGATATATAGATATATATAGATGTACATAAATTGCAAAGTATATATATATATATATAAATATATAGGTACCAATATATTAAGCAGATAATTTTAGAATCGCCAAAACTTATATAATTGGTTTATACGATCTTTTCGATTAATTGAAATGTGTTCGATCTCTCCTTTTATTTTAGGTCCAATTGAGTAAATGAAACGGTGCACTCTCGAGGTAAACAATTCCTCCTCAAACGAAAGCGTATGAAATTGTCATATGTCCATTGCATCACCCAAGGTCCACAATCATTACGGTAAACGAATTAATCTCGAACAGTCCCGAGTACTAATCTACCTTTAGATAAAAAGGAGTCATTCCGTTCGTCAAACGGTCAATTTTATTTTAAAGGCTCCGGTTGTCAAAGCCGGACGATTTAACTTTCCGGTTTAAGTTTCAATTAACCGATGATTTAACATTATTACGATCTCGAGTACAAATTATAATAAAATTCATTTCTCCCAAAACAAATTTACCCCCGGGTAGGAAATCGGATTCCGTTATCACGTTATTCACACGGCCAATTTTACCCTCCGGTTTTTCTATCTTTTATCTCATATCCTGACTACGAGGCGTCAATTCATAATTAGATTATGAAATCCTCAGATCGGTTAAATATGTCAATACGAATACGATCAAAATAGAAAAAGATTCAATTAACTCGATTTTAGTCATTTTAACTTAACAACATTTCTTTAATGAAAAGATCGAAATAAAACCGATTACATAGTTTTGGCCAGTATTATATTTAGCCTAAAAACATTATAACAACGAAAAATATAAAAACAAACATAAATACTTAAGAAAAGTTACCCGAATACGGCAGTTGATTCAGAAATCGTATTTTCCGGACATTACAACTTCTTTAGCAAAACCGACTTCCGAGATTTTCCCGAGCATTATAACGATACTAAAACTACATTATTACGGCGTAAGGCCTTATTTACAAACTACAAAATAAAAAAAGAAAAGAAAAGGAAAGAAAGAGAGGAGATATATATATATATGAGATGTATATATATATATTTGGTACACCCCCATCGATCTGTGATGAGCTTCTATATATAGGCAAAGTGGCAAAGGCCGGACCGGTCCGGTATTAGGCCGGCTCGGTCCGGACTAATGATTACTCCCACTGACTTGATCTCTTCAGCATGTGCGTAGATTATATATAATTATATATAATTATATATAACTTATAAAATTCATATCTCGAGTTCTGGATCTCCAAAAATTGCAAACGAAATGCCAAAATTAAGGTCTCGAGAAATTCTACAACTTTCATGAAGGACTCTTCTCCAGATAACGCCTTCTTGATAACCTCGTGTTCTCCCGAAGCTTTTACGGGATTTTTCTTAATCCAAATCGATTAGCCACTTGATCACTGTTTAAATTGTAGACCTCCAATCTTCATAATTTAAATTGCATTGGAAAGCTCTCGGAAAAATCTACAACTTTCGTGAAGAACACTTTCTCTCGAAAATGTTGTTTTGATGAAGAATTCGTTTGTCGAAGACATTTTCAATTATTACTTATCCAGATTGGTTGGCCACTCATTCACTTAAGCTATTCAATTGACCATTTAAGCTCGTGGCACTCTCTAAATCATTCCAGAGATATTATTATACTTCAATATTTCGATTCTCGGGTCTCGGTTTATAAATCCGCAATAAAATACCACAAATACCCAAATAAATCGACATTTACACCGATTTACTAAAATCGGTACAAAATTACAACTTTTTTATTATTATTATTACTAAATACTCTAAATTATAAAGACTAACATTTCATACCATAATTTCATATATTTTATATAGAATTCGTTGATAAAACATAATAATATAACGTATATTTAATCATATAAAAATAATACATCAAATTACTCCCCACTTAGCTTTTGATCGTCCCTTGAGCAAAAATAAGTTTGGTAATAAAAGATAGTATAATTTTTCAGATTATAATTTATATTGTCAATATTATAAATATATTATCTATCTTAATTTAAAATCTTAAGAAGACAGAAAGAGTATATAACTGAAATAACTTAAACATTAAATATTATTTAGATAAAATTATATATGTAATACTTAATAAGTATAAATAAAATATCAGAATTATTTTTAATCGCAACTATTATGAAATGCGGAATCGGAAACTTGGTAAAGTATTCGACAAAATGGCTTATAAAGTTCAAGATGTTGGTTAATCGGAAAAAAGAAATCAAAAAGAGAAAGATAAAGTCGACGCATCTACATCTTTATATTCTTGATCAAAAATAATCATCGATTAATAACACTTTTTTTTTTTTTTTTTTTTTGATTTTTGATTTTCTTCTTCTTCTTTTTTTTTTTTTTTTTTTTTTTTTTTTTTTTTCAAGATTAAGAACTAAAAGCGTGAGTGTGTGTAGAAAATCAAACTTACAGCATTGCTTCATCAAGATTGATCGGAGTACTACTCTTTCGATCGAAAATTACAAGTCCGGTTTCTTAAACTTGTAATAATTCCCGAGATCTTATGATTCAACTTTTCCTCTTTCATTTTATCTTTGTGCCTCATTCCCAAAGAATAGGACATTTCGTGATAATACCCTAATTGGACTACTATCATCAGGCCATCGGGAGCTTAATTACCTCATAGTGATATAGGACATTTCGTGATAATACCCTACTCACTCCAATCATTGGTAGCTACAACCGATTTGTTCTTTTTATTTTTAAGTTGTTAATCACAGATAAGGAAGATACCTGATATTTGATTAATTCTATGTAAATATGGTGCTTCGTTCTTAATTCTTTTATAGAATATTAATATATCCGAACTTATTACCAAAATCGACTATGTTGCAAGTGTCATGAGGTAAGATCGAATATACTACTACTTATCTAATCTTTCCAATCTCAGCATATACCAAAACTTAGCTTTTATGTCTCCATCTCTCTTTTTATAAGACGTATAAACTTTATGTATTTCAAGGAAATGTAGACCAAAATTAGCTAAAGCTCGGTTATTTAATCACAATTGACAATTTCAAGTGAGGTCTTGATCACTCTAATCAAGGCCGAGGTAGGTTATTTGGCTATAGTTATATTTTGTGGTGCCAAAATCAACAAACTTAGTCCAATTCCAAACTCATAATTCATATTGAAAATGATTCTAAAAATTTTACTTATAAATATCAACATACTTATATAATTTTATAAAAACAATATCTAATATTAATTACTCAATTATATAAACTTAAAATCTTATTAAAATCTAAAATTAAAATCATATTATATAATTATTGTTTTGACTATTTTTCTAAAATTTTAATGAATTTTCTAACCTAACTCTACTCCCCACTTACTTAAGTGGCATCGTCCGATGTTCAATAAGTAGTAAAGAAGTAGGTTCGAAAATAAAATTAAAATTATCTATTAACGTTATTTTTTCGATTTTATTTTAGCGTATACTAATTAAAACAAACTTAAAAACTAAGACATATATATTAAACAAGATACATTATTACAAACTTAAAAGAAAAACTTAACTTAACTAAAGAAACTTCAAACTTAACTTAATTTAACTTATTCAAATTTAAATAAAACCAACAAACAACTCTCTAAATGGTAGATTTAACAACCCGGTGTATCAACCGGTATCAAACCAAACCGACTATCTCTAGACGGAAAAATTTCATCCGTCTCAGCTCTTCCACTCCATTCATAAGAATACACAAACGCGAGATCATCCATGAATTAGGCATAGGTTTCCCCTACTACCCGCTATTGCAAAGTCCGACACATTTCTCTCGAATCAATATACCCTAGTCAACAAATTCACCAAATGCCAATGCATAGAAAGAGAAGCATTTCTTCTTCGTAAAGGCTAGCAAATCCCTGTGGGATAAACTCGAGAATTTATAAAATGCTTCCACGCCTTTAGATGTGGAAGTAAAGCTCGTGTTGACATGTCGTGATTTGTATCAAAAGCGGGAACAGACATTGGAAAGACTCGTGTACTTTATTCAAATGATTGTATGCATTGTCTAGTCCCCATTTTATTTCAAAGTGTCGATCGTGAATCGGTGGTATTTCAAAAAGTTGATTTATAATAGATGAAGAGAAGAGGAACAACCACTTCTCTTACCATAATGATTTGTGTAGACTCTATCGCGAACGTTGAAAGTAGGCCGAGTAAAATTCCCTTACAACCGTAATATTAACTCGCCCTCGTGGTGTACTTACAAATTTCTTCCAGCCACAACTACGGATCATAGTTTTTCCCCATTGATCAAGCTTATCTAAATTTAAACCTTTCTCCAATAGGATTGGAGAATTTGCAAAACGATGGTGTAAAATTATACTCTCGTTAGAAGCTTGCGATTCCGGATGATCCGGTGTATGAGGCTCGTAAGAATTAACCGACGGTGAAGAGTGGTTCGACATTTTTAAAACTTGATAAAAAGTGAAAGAAATATAGTGTAAGGTAGATAGACAGTGAAAGAATGAGCATTTGTTGCTCCAGCCCTTACTTCTATAAATAGATGGTAAAATTATACGTACGTGGCTGCATTAGACAGACTCCAAAATGACTCAGCCTTCTTTTCTTCACGGCCCGGTCCGGGAATATGCCGGATCGGTCCGGCCTCATCCTGCTTTTACTGAGGGGACAGAGGTAAAAGACAACTTGTGTTTTGTTTTTTTACTTCACGTGTGAAGTTTTGGTTATCTCCTCGAAGCAACTTCATAGTGGTTAATTGATTTTGTTATGAATGGATAAAACGACACATTATATTTTTGAAAAACGACGTAATAATAATATGAAAATTATTTTTAGGTTTTTTTATAGTTTTTATAAAAACTAAACCAATTTAAAATACAAACCAAATTTTGATAAAAACGATTGTAACATCAAACTAAACGAAAAATGAAAACAAACCAATATTTAAATGACAAATGTCGAATAAAAAGCGCAATAAAAATGTTTTAATCAAAAATTATTAAATTCAATCTTCATCGTAGTCTTCCTCAGGATCAACTTGAAAACTCGAACTCGAAACGATCGAGAAGTCGATGGTCGAATCGTAGTCGTGGTCCCGATCGAACTATCAAGACCCATCGAACTCATGCCGCCGTGACATGTGCAAACTCGTGAATCCTCCCCAACTCGACATCGCCGGTCTCTCGAACACCGTTTAAAATACACTGCTCCACTAGATTGGCTTCCAAAAGGATATGACGATGGATGAAAGCTCGAAGGTGGTGGAACCGGTGTTTCCCATCGTGGTAAGGTATAAGAATCGATCGACAAGGTGGATAGGCGGGATCATGAAAAGTAGGTTACGGCAACCGCCGTTCCTTCTAAACCTCTACGAATATCATCACACCAACGCTTGCTAGTACTCTCGGTGAATAAAGCCACATTGGCTTGACCACATGCAACATCTCATCACTAAAGATTGAAACATGTCATATGTGATAGTGTTGGAGAAAGGAGTTTGTTGAGGCCGACTAGAAAAAGATGGAAAAGAAGAAGATGTAAAAACTGGTGGAGCTGGCTGAGTTTGACGTCTTCTAAGCAAAGAGCTAATACTACCATCCGGAAGACTAGTCAAACCAGTCCAATCGATTTCCATCACCAGAGATAACTTGTCATTAGGCAGAATGGTACTCCCAACCTACGACATAAATCGAGATAAAACAAGGGAAGTATAGATGACTCCCTGGTCTGGCGATGACAATACTCTCAAAAATTCTTTTAAACATGACCTTTCCAACATCCACTCTAACATCGTTTACCATTGCCCAAGCGATACAAACATCTTCCTTTCCAAAAGCAAGATGTTTACTAGAAGGATAGAGATTATGGCTAATAAATCTTTTAATTGCCCTCAAACCTCTAAAAAGCAGTTCCGTAATTAAACCGATTTTCAACCCACACCGCGGTCGGGTCAAAACAGTCTGGGCTCTCAGGCGATCCGCTTCAAAACTAGCAGGATCATCTAAATTATAAACTACCCCGTAATCCTCCTCATCAGAAAACCTCAACTCCTAAAATTGCATTAATGACGGCAGGTTAAAAGGAATATTTCTCGTTCGTAAGGGTACAGATTTCCGATCGAGTAAGTCGTTCTTCCGACAATGTAGATAAAACCGAATAAAACTCGCCTACTATAGTCGTGTTAATCTCCCTTCCTTCTCGTCGCTAAATCTAACCACCGACGCTTTTAAAGATATTTTTAACTTCATCACCTAAGTCATCCAAGTCTAACTTTTTTCAACCGTAACATCACACTTACTATAAATTTTCTTATACGCTTTCTTAGCCTCGGGTGATGCGGTTTTTTCAAAGCTTACGGCTTCTTCCTCGATGATAAAATTATCGTGTTTCTACGACAGAGTTGAAATTGGAATTTTGATTTTTCTTTTTAGAGACTCTAGTACTGACTCACCATTCTACGATATTGGTAATGCCAATCAAAACAAAAACAACAACAAAACAAAGAATAAATTGAAAATGTCACAACACACTCAAAAATCAAAACAGCTTAAAATTAATTTAAAAATTATGAAAAATACTTAAATTGACAACTAAATAAACTAAATTATACCTTAATATGTAGAAAACGTTGAAAAGTAGGCCGGAAAAGTTGAAAAGTCGCCGGAATGAAATGGAGCTTGTTTTTGACCCTTTTTGAATTTTCCACTTTGTGTTGAAGAGAGGAGATGATAATGAGAAGAAATTAAGTAATGGTGTAGTGTGATATGAATTTTTGTTGAAGAAAAGTGAAAAATTTCAGTAATGGTGGGGTTTGGTGTGTGCTGCGGCTGTAAAAAAAAATTAGGGAAGAAGAAGAAGAAAAAGAAGGGTCCCCTGTTTTTTTATGTTTTAGACCCGGACTGTCCGGGTTAAGGCCGGATCGGTCCGTGCCCAAAATTTTCATTTTTTCGATTTTTTTTTACTTTTTATGATTTTTGAATAAAACTTATACAAATCCTAATAAAACTTAATTAAAACTTTAAAAATAATTTTTAAAACTTACTAAAAATAAAATTTGAAGGAACTTTTATAATTTTATAACAATTTCTAAAAATTTAATAAAATCTTTATAACACTTTAATAAAAGCTTATAAAAATTTAATAAATTTATATCAACTCTTATAAAACGCTTAAATTAAAACTAAAAACAACTTTTATAAAACTTTTATAAAACTCCTCAAATTTTCATAAAGATCCAATTATAAAATTCTCGAAGTTATGCTAAAATTTTATAAAATAAAATAAAAGACTCAAACTTAAGGGTTCCGACTCTTCGATTTCTAAATCTTCCAAAGTTACGATATAACGCCCAATCAACCTAACTCCTAAAAACGAGGCATTTGAATTATCTCTCGAATTCCTTCGGGATTTTCGGATAACCACCTAATCGCTCCTTCCTAACAATATTCAAACACTCATCCGGGATTTGGTTGTGTTTTTCCCACAGTCATTCAACATGTTCACTTTTTTTTCCACAGATTCGTGATCTCATTAGAAACTTTGCCCTTCTTTTATCGCACTTCTTGATGTTCCATTACATACTTCTCTCAACTGATCTCTCTCAACAATTTCTTGTTTTGTTCAAAAACTAAAGCTTCTATAGAAAACGCGACATCTTTATCAAGGCCTAATTTCAAAAGTAAAATAAAAACTCCTATTCTATCTAAAAGACATCCATTCTTTTACGCTCTATCCGGTAAAAGATTTAAAAGAGTTTAAACATAATTAAAATTACGTAAAAGTAGAGTAAAGATAGATAGCACTGGTATTCGGCCGATTCCAGTTTCTACTTTCGCTTTTTTCATTTTTCCTCCGCTTTTCAATTTGTTTGGGATCAATCAAGAGCATTATTTCTTCTTCAAGTGTGATTCCTTCTCCTCCACAAATAATTTTACTCTGTGGCCATTGGCTATAAAAGTTGTATTTCCATCGCTTAGTCCAACACTCCAGCTTTGTAAACCCGTGTTACTTTAAATGGACTCGCCCATCTTGATTTAAGCTTACTCGAAACAACTTTAAACGTGAATTGTACAAAAGCACTCGATCTCCTACATGGAACTCACGCTTAAAGATTCTCTTATCATGGAAAGATTTCGTATGCCTTGTAGATTCGAAGCGCTTTCATAAGAATCGAGACGAAATTCTTCTAGTTTCATCAATTGAAGCAATCTATGATCACCGACTTGACCTTAGGATCGAAATTTAGAAATCTAATAGCCTGTAAGGCTCGGTGTTCTAACTCAACTGGGAGATGACATGACTTACCAAAGACTAGCTTATATAGGAGAACAACCAATTGGTGTTTTAAAAGTCGCTCAGACGCCCATAACGCATCATCTAATTTAATTGCCCGCTTTTACGATTTGAATCAACTGCTTTTTCTACGATTCTTTTAATCTCTATTTGACACCTCTACGACCGACCAACGGTTTCATGGATGATAGTATGCCTCTAGTTTATGTGTTACACCATATTTCTCAACTAACTTAGTAAATGGTCTATTACAAAAGTGTGAACCTCTATCGCTAATGATCGCCTCGAATGCCATATCTAGTGAATATGTTCTTTTAAGGAATCGTATGACAACCTTGGTATCATTAGTGGGAAGAGCTTCAACTTTCTACCCATTTTGAAACATAATCTACCATTACAAGAATAAATCTTTTTCCAAACGATATAGAAAAGGTCCCATGAAATCTATACCCCAAACATCAAATAACTCACATTCTAAAATAGGTTGCATAGGCATTTCATGTTTTTAGATACATTTCCCATTTTTGACAAGATTCACAAGATTTAACATACTTATAAGCATCTTTATATAGTGTAGGCCAATAAAACCACATTGTAAAACTTTAAAAGCAGCTTTTCCATCCTCCATGATGACCTCCCGCCTCACGATCATGACAAAACGATAAAATACTTAAAATTTCATTATCGTGCACACATTTTCTCGATTATCCCATCCGAACATTTACGGAAAAGGTCCGGTTCCTCCCAAGAATAAAATTTTAAGTCGTGAAAAGAATTTCTTTTTTGCTGCCAAGTCCAATGAGACGGAATATAATCACAAAGTTAAGTAATTAATGATATCTCCAAACCAAGGTGAGATTTCCTTAGAAGGAATTCTATTTTTAATAACTGCATGGTTGAAGGAGTATCTATTCTAAATAGTTGTTCATCAGAAATGAATCTTTAATTTCATTCCCTATCTCTTCCTCGCCTCCATTCTACTTAGATGATCCGCTACTACATTCTCACTTTTTTTTATCTTTAATTTCAACATCAAATTCTTGAAGTAGAGAATCCATCTAAGAAGACGTGGTTTCGCATCCTTCTTACTCAGTAAATACTTCAGAGCTGAATGGTCTGTGTAGATTATTACCTTAGAACCAACAATATAAGATCCGAACTTATCTAAGGCAAAAATTACAGCCAACAGCTTCTTTTTCAGTAGTTGCATAATTAAGTCGAAGTTTGCGTTTAATGTGTGGGATGCATAGTAAATAGCTTTGAGAATTTTGTTATACCTTTGACCTAAAAAAGCGACTCCTACAACTAAATCGCTTGCATCACACATAATCTCAAAAGGCAAATCCGACCTGGTGCTACCAACATCGGTGCAAGAATCAACTTCGCTTTTAAGGTCCGAAATGCTTCCATACATTTACTATCAAAGTTAAAAGGTACTTCTTTTTCAAGTAAATGACTTAGAGGCTTTGCTATCTTTGAAAAATCTGCAATAAATCTCCTATAAAATCCTCGCATGTCCAAGAAATCCTCTAGAGTCCTTAGATTAGCGGTGGTATGTAATTTTTCAATCACCTCGACTTTAGCTTTATCAACTTCAATTCCTATTTCAGAGATTCTATGACCTAGAACAATTCCTTCTGATACCATTAAATGACATTTTTCCCAGTTTAGAACTAAATTGGTATCCTCACAACGTTGTAAAACTCTTTCTAAGTGCGACAAACATTTACCAAAAGAATCTCCATAAACACTAAAGTCGTCCATAAAAATTTCTAAGAATTTCTCAACCATATCGTAAAATATAGACATCATACATCTTTGAAACGAGCAGAGCATTACATAAACCAAACGGCATTCTTTTATACATAAAAGTTCCATAAGGACAAGTGAAAGTAGTCTTTTCCCTATCTCCTACGCAATGAAAATCTGTAAATAACCTGAATAACCATCTAAGAAACAGTAATACTTATGTCCACTTAAACGTTCCAACATCTGAACTATGAATGGAAGCGGATGATGATCTTTCTTAGTATGATCATTTAGTTTTCTAAAGTCAATGCACATTCGATAACCTGTAATTTCCCTTGTTGGAATCCATTCATTCTTATCATTCTCTTTCATTGTGAAACCTCCTTTCTTTGGTACAACTTGAGTTGGACTCACCCATTCACTATCTGATATAGGAAAGATTATTCCCATTTCTAATAGCTTAATCACCTCTTTCTTAACGATTAATCAGAATTGGTTGAGGCGGCGCTATGTTGAATACAAGGTTTAGCATCTTCTTTCAAAATTATCTTATGAACACAAATCTCGTGGCTAATACCTCGAATATCGGCAATCGTCCATCCAAAAGCTTTCTTATGCTTTCTTAACATTCTTATTAATTGATCTTCTTGTCGCTCATTTAAAGTTGATGAAATAATAATCGGTAATAGATTATCGATTTCAAGAAAAGCATATTTCGATTTAAAGGTAACGGCTTCAATTCCCATTCTTGGCGGATCTTCTATTGATGATTTAAGAACCGGTCCTTCTAGTTCTAACTCCAAATACTTATGCCATGGTGGCTTAAAAGTAAAGCTTCCTTTATCTAGAGAAAGGATTATCTTTTCATTTCAATGTCTTCCTCATCTTCTTTATAGATAGACAGAGTTAAGCATTCTTCTAATCTGTCTTTAAAAGTTGGTAATCGATTATCATAGATGTAATGAATATCTTCTATAAAAGAACATGATTCTCGTGATGTATATGGATGGTTCATAGCTTTGAAAATATTGAAAGCAACTTCATCTTCATTGACTCTCAAAATTAACTCTCCTTTATGAACATCGATTAAAGTTCTTCCCCGTAGCTAGAAATGGACGACCTAGAATAAGAGGCGCTGAATATCCTTCTTCCATTTCCATAACTACAAAATCTACTAGAAAATAGAATTTGTCTACTTTAACCAAGACATCCTTAATCATTCCTTTGTGGTACTTAATCGATCTATCCGCCATTTGCAGAGTCATTTTGATCTTAGTAAGCTTTCCTATGCCTAGCTTTTTATAATCCTCATAAGACATGAGATTTATACTAGCTCCAAGATCACATAAGACCTTCTTAAACAGTAAATCCTCCAATTTCACATGGAATCGTAAAACTTCCAGTGATCTTTCGTTTAGGTGGTAACTTATGCCGCAGAACTGCGTAACATTCTTCATTCGTGCATATATTCTCATATTCCTCTAATTTTTTCTTATTTGATAGTATATCTTTCGTAAACTTTCCATAGGCAGGTATATTAATCGAGCTTCAATAATGTGGATATTAACATGAAGATGACTTAAAAGTATCAAGGAAACGAGCATACTTCTTATCGCTTTTGCCTTTTGATTTGATCTTTAGGAGGGTAAGGTAAAGATTCTAAATCTATAACCTTTGGCTCCTTAGTCAATTTCTCTTTTCCTTTTCCTTAAACCTTGAGTATTACTTAGTCGCCATGTTTCAGGTTCTTGAATTTTTTCCTTTAAATTGTTCCCTGAATCAATCTCTACTTCAGACTTTTTCGGTTCTTCCTGTTTCTCATCTATTCTAACATGTTCCTTGAATAAATTCCTTAAATCTTTATCCATAGGGTCTTTCAAAATCCTAGGGATTTTTACCCAATTTTCACCTTCATTTTCAGGTTCCAAACTTCTATTCCTTTTCAAGAAATTATCTATAACTTCTTCTTCCTCATCGCTGAATTCAATTTCATCTTTAGCTTCATCATTCTTTCCATCTAAATCATTTTCTACTTCATTATTCCCAAGTTTTCTACTCCATTGCTTCCATCGAGCTTCCTACTTCTCGTGAACTCACAACATTTACCTCTCTTGGGTTTCTTTCGGTGTTGCTTGGTAATCCTCCTGGGGGTCTCACTGTTGTTACGCTCACCTTCCCTACTCAAATGATCTTCCATATTCCTCAACGAGGCTTCTATTGTTCTCATTCTCGTATCATGTCCACTCATAGATGTTTTTATTGTACTCATATCTTTTAGTGATCGAACCAATAGAAGTCATCATTGTTTCCATATTCTTAGCTTGAGTAGATACTACACCCATCATATTTTCCATTAGTTTTTCCCATTTTTCAACTCCTTCGCAGTTGAGTTGAACTCGAAAGTTCGTGGTATACTTTGAGTGGTATGTTGAGGATAGGATCTTGGTAATGACTCAGAATTTCGATTAGATGTATTTTCTTGATAAACTTGGTTATTATTCCTATATGGGATGGATATGGCGGTTGTCCTGGCTTACTAGGGTTTTCGCACCATCGATAAGTAGGATGATCTCTTCTAATAGCATTAAACGAGTTTGAGTATGCATTGTTCAAATTCTATCTATGTCAAGAAAACTCACCTCCTCTCTTGAATATCCCGTTGGTTCTTCACTCCCTAATGACACATTATCATGACTTGACTATTCATTTGGTGTACTATTTTTCGAATTTTGGTTCTTATTCTCGTTGTAAACCATCAAATTTCCTACTCAAATTCTCCAAGTGTGCTAGAACTTCCGTATTAGACGTACATTCTCCTCGCAAAAGCTACTTTTACGGTGCTAGAACCGGTTTCCCACATTCTCGTTATTTTTGGAAATCTTTTCTATAGCATCGTGAACTGCTTGAGCTTCACTCATCATTAACTAACCACCACATGCATGATCTACATCCGCACGTGAATCTTTTCTCAATTTACGATGTAAGAGTTGAATTTGCATATCTAAGGAATAACCATGATCGGGACACGCCTTAACAATTTTTAAACCTTTTCCACGCATTCCCAAGAGTTTCCTCAGATCCTTGTCTAAAGTTAGCAACCTCGACTTTTAATTCCAAATTTCGCCCAGAGTGAAATATTGTTTTGTAAATTCAGTTTGAATCTCCTCCCAACTAGTAAGTGAATGATGTGGAAGAGACATAAACCAATCTCGGGCTCGCCATTTTAAAGAAAAAGGAAACATAGTCATCCTCGTTAATTCCTTATGAGCACCTTGACTTTTGGTTTGATTGCAGCTTCTTCAAAAAGATAGAGATGATGATGTGGATCTTCATCATCCTCTCCTAGAAATTGGGCTCTTAAGGCGTCAATTAAACCAAAAGATGAGACTTAATTTCAAATTATTCGCTCCTTCATTAGGTAAAAGTATGGGATTATTAGTCCGGTTTCTTCAGACGGTTTGATCACGAGATAGGTCTCGGGTTTGGTGGATTATTACGATTATTCTCGGTTCCGATTCGATTATTTCTATTATTATTATTATTATTATTATTAGGGTTAACAGGTTTTGTCCATGCCCAGAGCATGTTCCAAAGCCCTTGTTCGGTGTTTCATCACCGATTTGACCATTCTCGTATTTTTCGTTTGAAGATGATTCTTGGTCGATTTCCGACTAGTATGACCGCTTACTCTCTACTCTTAAGCGGCTTTCGTAAGTGTTTTATGTCAGCTTATAAGGGGTGAGAGGGCCTTACCACTTCTCGGTCATCAACTAACGAAAATAAAAATAACTAGAAATTGATAGTAGTAAAAATTGGTAATTTACCTATAAGGTAACAACCAACGAAAAATAAAATAGAAATGGGATAAGAAAAGTGTTGACTTATTCTCGAGAATTTTGAGCTAATACAAGTAGTAACCATAGACACATAAAAAGAAATTAGCGACGTTCCCCGGCAACGGCGCCAAAATGCTGACACCGCCTAAACCTAACCTTGAAAACAGTGCCAGAAATCTGACAGACGTTTCCTGGTTTAAACGATCCTAACCGGCAGTGTACCGGGTCAAATTGTGGTGCTAGTATGGTGAGTCAGAGTGTCGAATCCTCAGGGAACTTGGTAATCTCTTTTTACGTGTGGTTAAACACCAAAGAGCTGTTATTAACTCGATCTAAACCGCAATTTTATAACACAGATCACTATTATTCTAGTCAACATAAAATAAATACGTAATTTAAAAGTTATTCTCATATAATATATATAGATATATAGATATATATAGATGTACATAAATTGCAAAGTATATATATATATATATAAATATATAGGTACCAATATATTAAACAGATAATTTTAGAGAACTGGCCAAAACTTATATAATTGGTTTATACGATCTTTTCGATTAATTGAAATGTGTTCGATCTCTCCTTTTATTTTAGGTCCAATTGAGTAAATGAAACGGTGCACTCGAGAGTAAACAATTCCTCCTCACACGAGCGTATGAAATTGTCATATGTCCATTGCATCACCCAAGGTCCACAATCATTACGGTAAACGAATTAATCGAACAGTCCCGAGTACTAATCTACCTTTAGATAAAAGGAGTCATTCCGCTCGTCAAACGGTCAATTTTATTTTAAAGGCTCCGTTGTCAAAGCCGGACGATTTAACTTTCCGGTTTAAGTTTCAATTAAACTCGATGATTTAACATTATTACGATCTCGAGTACAAATTATAATAAAATTCATTTCTCCCAAAACAAATTTACCCTCGGTAGGAAATCGGATTCCGTTATCACGTTATTCACACGGCCAATTTTACCTCCGGTTTTTCTATCTTTTATCTCATATCCTCGACTATTTAGGCGTCAATTCATAATTAGATTATGAATTTCTCAGATCGGTTAAATATGTCAATACGAATACGATCAAAATAGAAAAAGATTCAATTAACTCGATTTTAGTCATTTTAACTTAACAACATTTCTTTAATGAAAAGATCGAAATAAAACCGATTACATAGTTTTGGCAAGATTATATTTAGCCTAAAAACATTATAACAACGAAAAATATAAAACAAACATAAATACTTAAGAAAAGTTACCCGAATACGGCAGTTGATTCGTAAATCGTATTTTCCGGACATTACAACTTCTTTAGCAAAACCGACTTCCGAGATTTTCCCGAGCATTATAACGATACTAAAACTACATTATTACGCGTAAGGCCTTATTTACAAACTACAAAATAAAAAAAGAAAAGAAAAGGAAAGAAAGAGAGGAGATATATATATATATGAGATGTATATATATATATTTGGTACACCCCCATCGATCTGTGATGAGCTTCTATATATAGGCAAAGTGGCAAAGGCCGGACGGTCCGGTATTAGCCGGCTCGGTCCGGACTAATGATTACTCCCAATCGACTTGATCTCTTCAAAGATGTGCGTAGATTATATATAATTATATATAATTATATATAACTTATAAAATTCATATCTCGAGTTCTGGATCTCCAAAAATTGCAAACGAAATGCCAAAATTAAGGTCTCGAGAAATTCTACAACTTTCATGAAGGACTCTTCTCCAGATAACGCCTTCTTGATAACCTCGTGTTCTCCCGAAGCTTTTACGGGATTTTTCTTAATCCAAATCGATTAGCCACTTGATCCTTTGTTTAAGTTGTAGACCTCCAATCTTCATAATTTAAATTGCATTGGAAAGCTCTCGGAAAAATCTACAACTTTCGTGAAGAACACTTTCTCTGAAAATGTTGTTTTGATGAGCAATTCGTTTGTCGAAGACATTTCTCAATTATTACTTATCCAGATTGGTTGGCCACTTGTCCACTTAAGCTATTCAATTGACCATTTAAGCTCGTGGCACTCTCTAAATCATTCCAGAGATATTATTATACTTCAATATTTCGATTCTCGGGGTCTCGGTTTATAAACCGCAATAAAATACCACAAATACCCACGTAAATCGACATTTACACTCCGATTTACTAAAATCGGTACAAAATTACAACTTTTTATTATTATTATTACTAAATACTCTAAATTATAAAGACTAACATTTCATACCATAATTTCATATATTTTATATAGAATTCGTTGATAAAACATAATAATATAACGTATATTTAATCATATAAAAATAATACATCAATCCTATTGACTTAAGAGATCGAGTTTGAGCTTGACTAAGGTGCACAAACTTTATTGTTGGAGTGAAGGAGGTCCGACATGTCTCAAAGATCAGATTGGCTATCTGATAGAGCTCATCCTTGAGTTGTCCCTTGAGAAGAACTGTCCCTATTACTGATAGCAAAATACTTAACCTCTAACTTTCACCGACAGAGTATCGGGTCAACAGGAGTATAGTGGTCACAAGGTCGAATCCACAGGGAGTAATGTCTAAGTACCAAAGCTGACGTTGAACTTAGTTCAGGCCAAAATATGGTGGAAAGATATTATACTAATGCAGAAATAAAGATTATACTAATGGTTACTTCTAGATATTAAAAGGTATAGCCGAACTATGATCCCACGAGCTACTTTTACCCCTAAGGAAGGACTTGATAGGGAGCGTGTCTTAACCGACCTACCTATCCAATGTAGTTTAACGACATCCACGGGTGCCAACTCCTAATTCTAGTGATTAGACTGAACAACTCGATCTAACCACCCTATGTGAAGCTAACCGACTCTCCTTTTAGAAAACCGATTATCCTAACATGATTAAGGTCTAGAGTTGTTCGAACAACGATGACAAACCTCTATATTGGAAATGGACCTAACAACTAGGCCGAATCTACACAGCGATTCTAAAACCCCTTATCCCACATCTCACCGCAAAATGCATCTATAAGTTCGATGTGTGTGACAGTGAACTAGGTGATCAATCTAATTCAAAGATGTTATAATCAGTTTTCGGACGTGGATTAATCGTTTAAACATTAAATTACGCACTACACAAATCCCAATCTCATCCCCCTTAGGGTTTTTGCTCGCTTTCACATAATTCGACTACACAAGCAATTAGATATTCATGATTATACTAATAAACAAAATAAGAATTGGAATCAAACTCAAGACAATAAATAAAAGAGACGTCATTACCATATAACTTGCAGAATATCTGATCCAGAAAATATGAAGAAATAATTGCACCAAAAAGTTGAATCTTTTGTTCTTGGAATGTAAATCTAAACTATAAAAAGTATGTAGAATCGAAGGATGTAAACTAGGGAATCAAAGGATTGAAGGGTGATCAAACTACACTAAAATCGCACTAACATCGCCTAAGAAGAGTCTAAAGTCGGCCAAAGATATTCAGGGGCTGAATGAGCTGCGTATTTATAGTGCAGGGTGAAAATCTGCTTCTGTCGGTCGCAAACGCCAGTTTGGATCCTTTCAAACGCTAGTTTGCCTGGAAATCTTGATGATATTAGGGTTTCGTCTTCAGTGAACTAGCATTTGGCTCCTCCTAAACGCCAGTTTATGGATCATACCTTGAAGGCAAACGCCGCTTGATTCGCATGAACGCCGATTTGGCTTGAATTAGCTTTCGATTCGGTCGAACCCATCCAAACGCGGCGCGTTTGGGGTTATTTGGATGCCCGTTCGTCTTAAACTCTAACTTTCGTGATCAAGTGCTAACTCTGTGAATGCCAGTTTGACATGTCCAAATGCCAGTTTGGGCCTAAGCTTGATTCAAACGCCAATTTGGGGTAAGGATTGGTTTTCCTTCCACTTTCATTCTACTTTCGTGCCACGAACATGTCTCTCATTCAAAACATCGCCTCCCGGGTTCTCGAGTCACATAAGTCATGCAATAACATATACAAACAAACACCATGCGTAATTCCACAAGACAAAAGTGCTCGAAAAAGAGTTAAATATCGTTAAAAGGCGGAGTTTACGATCGATATGACAGTTTAACTCCCCGTGCGTACAACTCTCGATATTACTCTTAAGCAGGCCTATAACTACCCAAAACATGCCAATAACGTGATAAACGGGGGTTAAACTGCGCACCAATTACAGTAAAGTTGACTCCCATCAACCACCCCACACTTAGCCTTTGCTCGTCCTCGAGTAAATTAGGCGCCTAAACCAGACTGGCGGATCAACTTTATGAAACATGCATAGCACTCACGACATCAAGGTGAACGTAAAGCAGACACTGAATGTAAAAAACTTGACTCTATCTTATCACGAAAACGAAGAGTGTGTGTGTGTGATATAAACCGAAGGCTACACTCAAAATGATTACCGGCTTTGAATACCGGCCAAATGACTAAACACAACTTATACCAGGCTAGAATCTTCACTAATCGAGGCACAAGGCTAAATACGGTCAAGTAGGACTTGAAGGGTTATAATGTTAAGCTCGGGACGGGGTTAATCGAAAGGAAAATTTGGGACTGGAGAAAAGAAAACGCGAGTGAACTTAATCATCTCATTTACTTTCTATTTGAAAACATACTAAACCACACCAAACTCCTTCGATCTTTTTATACTCATTGATAAACAACCCCAACTTTATCATCATACTTTTATTCATTCAAAACACTCATTCTTTGACTTATTATTCTTGAACTATATTCAAACATTTCTTTTTTTTTTTCTTTTTTTTTTCCTTTTCCTTCTTTTTTTTCGAAGCAACAAACCTCACAATAGATTTCTCGAGCTCCTCCCCTTCGTTATACTAGCTCGTACTAACCAACTCATCTCGAAACACGCACCATCTCCCACCCCACACTTGATTCAGCAAGTGTGTCTAAAGCAACGACTAAGTCCACTCGTAGGGTGATCAAAAGGAACGTGACCAATAATAAAGCTCAGGGTTAGGGTAATACAGGCTAAGTAATCAAAATGGCTCATTTTCGGACGGTGGTCAGACCGTCCTATCAAGGCTTAGAGGGGGTATGAGGGTAAAATGTTGGGATTTTGGCTTATTTGGCTCTTGTCGGGTCAAAGAAGTGCCAGGACTCTCATCTCATATCCGACCTAGGTAAACCTCTCTATTTCGCCTCGAAACTAGTGGTATAAGTGTGTATAGCAGCCAAGCTAAGCATAACCACGGTTCTATGTGCACTAAAAGGGTCGTATCATGATAAAGTAAAGTCGCCCTGCACACATTACTCGACTACTAAGACATTTACCAACTCCATCGGGAGAAACATGCATATAACGCGGTGTTAAAACCGTGAAAAGTTTTAAAATTTTAAGCCACGAATTGACTTGAAAATAGTCATTAACGAAGCATACACAATGACTGGCACATCCCACAAAACATTGTAAAGCTAAGTCGTATCCACCCCCCACTTCGAATGGCTAATCGCCCTCGGTGTGTGAATGAGATAGAAAAGAAGACTTGGCTCAAAAACCCGGCAGAAATGCGCTATCAAATCCCGTGGCAGCCTTGTGTAAGCACAACCCGAATCCCTATATCAAAGTAGACAGAAAACAACGAAAAACATGCATGGGACATGGTCCTCGTACCAATATGTAATAGGGAGATGGGGTATATAAAGATTAAGGCCTTACCACGTCAGAAAACTCGATACGCAATATGTAACGCATAAAATGGATTGCTATAGATGGATAAATAATCCGTACGGGTAAAGCACAGAACATCTAAGAATAATAGAAAGGCCACAGAGGCACATAATAGAGAAACAAAAAACCATGACACGAATGAAAGTAGTAGCATGCCTTAAGGCTTACAAAACCAACCAAAGTAGCATCTCAAAACTGAAAGTAGCATCAAAATAGTACAAACGTAGTAAATAGGCTAGACGGCTCCTAACCAACCCTAACACCTGACACAGACTACAAAAGGAACAACATGTATAACAAAAAAAATCATGTCTGTCTGGGTTCATCATCATCAGCAGTAGCATCAGTAGCAGTCTCGGTCGCCGGCTCTACAGTATCCTCGGTCTCCTCTGCAGACGAAGACGCGCCTCACCCACAACTGTGTGATGGCCCTCTCAATATCCTCTCGAAAAATGGTAATCCATGGTACTCTGGGCTTAACGCTTTAGATCCTTCGGAGGTCGACCCTCACTCATCAAGAGGAGGATAGTCGGAATATTGTCCTGTTCGCTTCGATCCTCCATCCGGCCTAAATGCTGTTTGCCATACTCAACCTCATCCTAACAGATGGAGAAAAAGAAAGAACTGGTGGTGCCTGACTAAGGAGAAAAATAAAGAACTAGGTTAGGAGAAAAAGAAAGAAAAGGGTAAGACTCCGGCTCAGTTAGCTCAGATGAACTAGGTTTCCCCGACGCCATATGAGCTAACTGAGCCGGAGTCTTACCCTTTTCTCTTTGCAGCACGCGGGGATTCTTGGGCTTGTGATCCTCCATGTACTTCGGTACCTTGGCATCCCGACATAAACTGGAGATAAGATGGAGGCATATCAAACTACGGGTGTAAACTTTTTGATTGGTGGCAAACTCATCATAAAGTGCTTGGCCCATGTTCACATTGAGCTTAAAGTGGAGGTCATACAACATCCCAAGATCGGCAATGTGGAAATGAGTCAAGTTGTTCTTAGGTAGAAGCCGGTTTTGGATGAACCGGCATTGAACCTTCCAATCCTCACCCTAAGACGAGGTGACCAAGCGCGCTCCATGCACCACCATCCCCAAGTGTCCACGGAACATCCGGGCACACCAACATCCGGAGATTTTCCAACGGGTCCCCACCCGTATCTTTCCTCGCTTTAATCTCCTCCTTATAATCCAAACCCTTAAAAAGAGCCAAACCGCACTTCTCATTGATCGCCTTAGCACTAAACGGGACCTTCACCCCCGAACCTTTACCCCGCCTCTAAGCTTGCCTCGTAAAAGTTCACGTAAAATTCACGCACCATGGTGGTATTCACTTGCAACTCCGGGGTAGTCATCAATGCCCCCACTTTCGATCAACGATTTTTCACAAAATTCTTGTCAACATTATAGTCGTGGAAGGCCCTCTCTATGAGCATCGTGCGGTGTGAGAAATGCTTGTTGTATATATCTAATGCCTTAGGGTTAGGAAACACCTATCCAATGGGGCGGGGTCCTATAGATCTGTCTCATCGAGGGCCTAACAGGTGCTCCTCTACTGGTTCACCCTCCTCGATTCGATCTTAGGTGAAACCCCAGGTTCTCCCAACGCTTGCTCAACCCAGGCCTCGGCTCAACTGCCCTCTTTCTCACCAAAAGGTATGTCATCCGTGTTAGAGTCCGATTCATCTCTTAACGACGCCCTAGCTTGACTGCAGGTTGCCCTAGGAGGCTTTTGTCTCTCTCTAAGCTCTATCCTGGTTGGGATTGACCGTCCCAGTTCTACCACCTTCTTCTTTTACCAAAGCATCCCTAGCTATCTCTTTGCCATAACGTTTCTACCCCGAGGCCTCCTCTTTACCACCAGCACGCACCATGATATCTCACACTGATAACCAAAACCAACCCGAAAAACAAACGAAGCAAATAACAACCCGATTATCGTCCAAACGGGGTATCCCAACAAACACCAACCAAACCAACCCAAAACCGTAATGCAGACGTCCACAACCAGACAACACCAACCACAAACCATCGCCAAAGCAAAAACAAAGCAAAACAAAGAAAGATAAGCCTAATCAGTGAAAGTTCGTTTAAGGTTCGAGTCGAAAATCGAACCTAAAAAATGTGAATTAAAACCCAAAAATCTTAGTGATTCTTTCCAATATTGATGCTAGCATGATGATGGAGTTGATGAAATGTCCGGGTGACGCACGAATCGGCCAAAGATCGGATTTTTGAAAACTTGAAAACCGCCCTAGAAAGGTTCTCGAATCCGGCCAAAAGAGGTTTGTTGAAGGATTTGGGTTGGTGAAATGAAAAGAAGAGATCAATAGGGGTTTGGGGAACTTGAAATCGCTCCGATCGAATAAAAAATGAAGAAAATAGGTGGAAAGGGCGTGAAGAGTCAGTTTTTCTGATTTAAAATCCGATTTGGATAATGAAGAGCAGGCTGGGGGTATTTATAGAAGGAGAGGCAAACGAGCGTTTGCCCCTGGTGAACGGGCGTTTACCTGGAATACGATGAATTGGACGAGCGTTTGAGACATGCTAAACGCTCGTTTGGCTTATTCAGAATCACGTACGGAGAGTAGCGATTTTAGACGAACGTGCGTTTGAGTGGGTTAAACGTCCGTTTGGGGTCCGACTGGTGCAAAACGTGCGTTCGCAGAGAGCAAACGCCTATTTGACACCAGATTTTTGCAAAACTCAGAATTTTGATCCCTATTCGAATCCAACCTCCGTTCTCACACTTTTATTAGAAAAAGTAATCAGAAAAACTCAGAAATGGTGGGTTGCCTCTCCCCAAGCGCCTTTTTACATCGTTGGCTCGACAAATGACTTATACTATACCGGTTTTTTCAAAGTTATACTACCGGCACGCACGAGGAAATAAGGGAAGAGAGATAGGATGGTGGATTGATAAAATCAGAATTGCCAAGATTTTAAGTCCATGACGAGACTCAGAAAAGATCGATCAAGGTTCGGGATCAGTTAAATGCACAATTTTGAGAGCCTCATCGAAGGGTTACTTCTCATATTTCTTCAGATGAAGGCCGTTTGTGATGAACGTCCTGTGCTTTGGTGAGTTACCTCGATTGCTCCCGAGTCGAAAACTCTCAACACCTTATACGGTCCTCGACCACCTCGACTTAAGTTTGCCTGAAATAAATGAAGGTGAGTGTTATAAAGAAGAACCTCATCACCTATGTTGAAAACACGAGGTTTAATCGACTTGTCGTGAAGCATCTTGGTCTTCTTCTTATACTTCGCCGAACAATCATAAGCTTGCAGGCGAAACTCATCTAACTCGTTCAACTGGGCCAAAATTCTTGATAGAAAAATACTTAACCGCTAACTTTCACCGACAGAGTATCGGGTCAACGAGAGTATAGTGGTTACAAGGTCGAATCCACAGGGAGTAATGTCTAAGTACCAAAGCTGACGTTGAACTTAGTTCAGGCCAAAATATGGTGGAAAGATATTATACTAATGCAGAAATAAAGATTATGTACTAATGGTTGTACTTCTAGATATTAAAAGGTATAGCCGAACTATGATCCCACGAGTTACTTTTACCCCTAAGTAAGGACTTAACAGAGAGTGTGTCTTAACCGACCTACCTATCCAATGTAGTTTAACGACATCCACGGGTGCCAACTCCTAATTCTAGTGATTACACTGAACAACTCGATCTAACCACCCTATGTGAAGCTAACCGACTCTCCCTTTAGAAAACCGATTATCCTAACACGATTAAGGTCTAGAGTTGCTCGAACAACGATGACAAACCTCTATATTGAAACGGACCTACAACTAGGCCGAATCTACTTGGCGATCCTAAAACCCCTTATCCCACATCTCACCGCAAAATGCATCTATAAGTTCAATGTGTGTGACAGTGAACTAGGTGATCAATCTAATTCAAAGATGTTATAATCAGTTTTAGGACGTGGATTAATCGTTTAAACATTGAATTACGCACTACACAAATCCCAATCTCATCCCCTTAGGGTTTTTGCTCGCTTTCACATAATTCGACTACACAAGCAATTAGCTAATCATGATTATACTAATAAACGAAATAAGAATTGGAATCAAACTCAAGACAATAACTAAAAGAGACATCATTACCATATAACTTGCAGAAAATCTGATCCAGAAAATATGAAGAAATAATTGCACCAAAAAGTTGAATCTTTTGTTCTTGGAATGTAAATCTAAACTATAAAAAGTATGTAGAGTCGAAGGATGTAAACTAGGGAATCAAAGGATTGAAGGGTGATCAAACTACACTAAAATCACACTAACATCGCCTAAGAAGAGTCTAAAGTCGGCCAAAGATATTCAGGGGCTGAATGAGCTGCGTATTTATAGTGTAGGGTGAAAATATGCTTCTGTGGGTCGCAAACGCCAGTTTGCATCCTTTCAAACGCTAGTTTGCCTGGAAATCTTGATGATATTAGGGTTTCGTCTTCTGCGAACTAGTGTTTGGATCCTCCTAAACGCCTTTATGGATCATGCCTTGAAGGCAACGCCGATTTGATTCGCTCAACGCCGATTTGGCTTGCATGATCTTTCTCGATTCGGTGAACCCATCCAAACGTGCGTTTGGGGGTTATTTGGACGCTCGTTCGTCTGAAACTCTAACTTTCAGTATCAAGTGCTAACTCTGTGAACGCCAGTTTGACATGTCCAAACGCCACTTTTGCCTTGAGCTTGCCATAAACGCCTGTTTGGGGTAGGGCAAACGCTAGTTTGCCTTGATTTCACTCCAAAATTGATTTTCCTTCCACTTTCATTCTACCTTCGTGCCACGAACATGTCTCTCATTCCAAAACATCACCTCTCGGGTCCTCGAGTCACCTAAGTCCTGCAATAACATGTACGAACAAACACCATGCGTAATTCCGCAAGACAAAAGTGCTCGAAAAAGAGTTAAATATCGTTAAAAAGGCGGAGTTTACTATCGATATGACAGTTTAACTCCCCGTGCGTACAACTCTCGATATTACTCTTAAGCATGCCTAGAACTACCCAAAACATGCCAATAACGTGATAAACGGGGGTTAAACTGCACACCAAAGTACGGTAAATTTGACTCTCATCAGTTACCTTGTCCTTAACCAAACAAACAGTGGAATTAAACTCAACAATAACATTATTATCAGAAATCAGTTTAGAAAGACTAATAAGATTTCTAGTAATCTGAGGGACATGAAGGATTTCAGTAAGGAAAAGTGATGCAGTTGGTGTGTGCAGAGTGTTGTGTCCAGTATGTGCAATCACTAAGTTTTCACCACTTCCTACTGTCAATGTATCATTACCATTATAAGGAGTGCTCATACTGAGATTGGCCAGATCTGAGGTGATATGATTAGTAGCACCACTATCCAAATACCAGGCATGATCGTAAACCGAGCTTGGTGTGGCAATGAAGGTTGAATTACATGCCTAGGTCTAGCTTGTTGTTGCACATCTACAAGGTTGAAAATTAGTTTTAAACCTATGCCAACATATTCCAACTGTGTGTCCACCCTTTCCACATAGTTGACACACCATCTAGGACCATTCTCGATTATTGGTAGATCGCTGATCTTCCACCACTTCTTCCTCTACCTCTACCAATTCTACCACATTTGCCTCTGAAAGAGTTTGAACCAGGATTGGGTGGCCTAGGACCTGATCTTTGGCCACTAGGATAGGAAGCAACATTAGCACTGATGTTTTGCTGAGACAGATGCATTTGAGCAATGGGATTATACCTGGCTAAAAGTCTCTCATATGTAATCAACTAAGATTGGACGTCCTGCCAGTTCAATGAGCCAATTCTTGCTGTAATGTTCACAATTATAGCTTCATAGTCCTTGTCAAGCCCACCAAGAGTAGCTAAAATGAGCTCAGATTTAGAAATAGGATATCCGGCTGCCGTCAGGTTGTCACTATATGATTTCATCATAGCAAGATAATCTGCCATTGTCTTACTTCCATTTTCAGCTTTAGTCAAGGCACTCTTATACTCTAACATACGAGCTTCTGATTGATTATTAAACAGCAATTCAAGAGTAGACCAAATCTCATGAGATGTAGAACAGCCAATTACCTCAGTGACTGCTTGTTCAGTCATGGAGCCAAGCAACCACCCCATCAGCAGTGAGTCAATCGAATCCCATTCATCCACAGCAGCTCTGTTTAATGTTCCAAACTCAGAAGGTCTTGGAGTTGTACCCAGAAGATGTCCATCCAGCTTATATCCTTTGATCATCGGCAGAATAGTATATCGCCACAACAAGTAGTTATATCTGGTGAGTTTGACAGTAGTGAATTGATTTAGATGGCTATGAAACGGAGAGGGTGATAATGTACTGAAGGGTAACATAGATCCTGTGGATCGAGTTTGAAGAGCTCTAGATCTAGCTGGAAGACTTGTGATGGCCGGAGGTATGGGAAACAGAGAGGATTCCGGCAGCGAGCTCAGAGAGCTGAGAAACGGCAAGGTAGAAGTGAAGGGTAAGCTCTGGTTTGTAAATGATGGAAAATGAGAAAGAGATATCCCTGTGACTATTTGGGAAGAGCTCAAAACATCTGTTGTTGAAGGTGGTATAGAGATTGAAGAAGTAATGGTAGAAGACGGTGGTGATGTGGTGGAAGACGTTGGTAATAGAGGATCATCCGCCATAGCTCCGGCGAGGAGGCTCTGATACCAAGAGAAAAAGTAGATTGCTATATTAATCAAATATATTCATTATTTGTTAACTGAAAGTACTGCAGTACCATACATACATATACTACTACTATCTTGGATAAGAATCTAGTGATAAACCTTATCCTAACAAACTCTCTATGTGGCACTCATATCTAGATGCCAAGTGGCACAATACACAAATATATCTTTCTATTTCTTTTCACCCAAAAATCTGGAACAAGACAGAGGAAGAAGAAGAGGGAAGGGGGAAACAGATCGCAGATGGGGGAGGAAGAAATAAACGGAAAAAAAATCTGGAACAAAACGGGGAGGAAGAAGAAAAAGGAAGAAGGGGGGAGGGTGAGGAAGAAAGATCAACATTGCAGGTTTGTTTTGATTTTAATTTTTTTTCTTTTTGCAATCAGCATTGGTTTAGCAGGGGTATTGTAGGAAGTTTATTTAAATTTTGTCCTTATAAATAATGATCTTTTTTGGATGTTCTAAATGCCTAATTAAGTCCCAAAACACGTCCTTATAAACAAACAACACATACTAAAAATTAAAAACATTAACAACATTCACACTTCAAGATGGCGTTGGATGTAAAATGATGTAGTCTTTTTGAAATGATTATTGTGGTAAATGGATTTGAGGAGTTACCACACATGACTCCATTTGCATCAATGTTTCTCATTTTAGGTTCACAATGTGTGCTTCAGAATAAGCCAAATGTGATAACTCCTACTCCTTCCGTTTTTTTATCTGTCGTGGAGAGAAAAATCACACTGTGATTAAGAAAATAATTAATATATCTAAAATATAGTATAAAAGAACTAAGTTGTCCTTTGATTCTTTAAATATATGCATAGGTAATAGTGAGTTAAATTTTAGAGTTTAGTATTGGAAATATAAAATCTGCGCCACATGAAAAAGAATGGAGATAAAAGTTATCTTCCTCACCGCACGGTAAAAGTTGTATCAAATATACCGCCCATGGCTTTCTTTAGTCTTAATTAGGGATGGCAATGGGTCGGGTAGGGGACGGGTTTAGCTCTACCCGACCCATACCCACTCCTAAATTTTTTTACCCATACCCGACCCATACCCGAACGGGTATAAATAAAACCCCCCCATACCCACCCCCAACGGGTAACGGGTAGGGTACGGGTACCCAACTTTTACCTGAACATGTATAAATAATTTTTTTCTACGCCGCGGTGACACCTGCTGAGATAATTAACCCTGAAATTTTACTGCTAATGTTTTTTAGTTGTTTAGTTTTTTTTATCAGTTCTACTAACGTTAGGTTTAAGTTTTATTTATTTGGGACATTCGATTGGGTAGAATACATATCGGGTGGGTGACCTCAAAGAAAAAGCTACGGGTAGGGTAGGGTACATGTCGGGGAATGGGTCGGGGACGGGTAGGGTAGGGTTTTATGCTATACCCGATACCCGAACGGGTACAGAAATTTTACCCATACCCGACCCATTACCCGAATGGGTAGTTGAAAATCATACCCGAACGGGTAGGGTAACGGGTAGGGCAGGGTCGGGTTGGGCAAGATTGCCATCCCTAGTCTTAATTCAAAGCAACAATTGAATATTCAAATGGAATCATCAAATATCAATATCAAGTACATGAGTAGGAATCACACGTGAACTCCAAATTTTATCATTGCATAAACTACAAACCATTGAATAAAAATAACATCAATTTGTTTTCTTCAATTTCCATGTATGCCTTTGGCCATTGAATTTAAAAAGAAAGAAAGAAGAAAGAGTTAAGGTTGAAGAAGAAGGAGTTCTTCATTTTGATCATCTTCTACTACTTGGATTTGTAGATCGATCACACCAAGAGGATCATCAAGAAGAGGGCTTCACATTGACCCAAGAAACTTCTTTGGGTAAGATTTAAGAAGAGCATATTTCCGATTCTTAAGCTTTTTAAGTGTTCTTAGTTGAATAGTTGAATAGATGGTTACATGAGGTTTAGAATCATGTTCATTGTTGTAGGAATTGAAGGATAGAGCTTAGAGTTGTGAGTTCTTCAAAGCTTGGAGCTTGCATTCAAGATTGCTTGAAGAATTTGAGACAGAGAGGTGTTTAATTGAATATATTGTTGTGTTAATTCATGCTTTAGACTTTTGTACTATGTTATGTATTGGTATGGTAGTGTTTTGGGGTATGCTTTTAGCATGATTTGGGTAAGGAATTGAGGGTTGCATATGGTGGAATAACCCTGGAATTGAGCATAGAAAATTGCAGATTTTCTAGGCCGCAGAACAGTTAGGAGCACGCCTGATACTTTATAGGGGCGGGCCTAGCAGAACAAAGAGTTGGACAGGAAATAGGACTTAGGCGCACGCCTATCCCCCATAATGAGCAGAATTGTGTTTTGTTCCCTATAACGAGCGTGTCTTAGTATGGAAACCTTTTGTGGTGATGTGAAGTAAGATGCTTGTGTTCTAGTGGATTTGGCTCCACACCGTGACTCACGGGAACATTGAAACACATCTTATTTTGCCTTACGTGATGTTGACTTTGATGGTCTTCTTGTTATGTGGCAAAGTTAGGGGTTCGGTTTCTGGTGGATTTGGGTCAGCATTTTATGGAGACCTTCTGCGGGGAGAAGATCAAGATCATCGCAAACCTTATTCCTTAGACTTGGGGGTATTAGATTAGAATCCAATATTTATGTGACACATGCTAGGTAGCGTAACATAGAGATTTCTAAGGTCTAGTAGTCCGCATAAGCTTTTTTACGTGCAATGAACTTGGGTGGCTAGTTTAAACGTTTAAATATATACTTGAAAGTCTAAAAGATATATAATTATGGTCCTTGGTGAGGCACGTTATAATATCACAGTCAGAAGATTTGACGCCCCAGGGTCAGGGAGACTTAGGGCCTTGGACTTCACGTAGGGCGGGAAGCCCTACGCCTTTTAGGGGTTGAATGTGTCGTGGTGCAGTTTTCACCTCGCAAAATGTCCTTGGACTTTTGTGCAACTCATTTTTCCTTGTGTTGTTGAGTTTTACTAGTTGGACTAGTAGATAGTTGTGAGACCTTGAACATACATGGCTTGACGTTATTGTCTACTTATTGTTATCTCGTTACTTGCCATTGTTGATTGTATAGATTTGATGCTTCTACTTCATACTAAGTGCGTTTGTATTTATCCATTTTGTTATATTATTTCCACCCTGAGAAGGTGATACAAGTTTTGTGGATGATTGTTGGTACTGCGAGGAGTGACCTCGGGGTATTTGGAAGTGCTTTTGTTGATGCTTTCATTTTGACTATGTAATCGACTAAACTATCTTGTTTTAGATAAGCTTTTCAATCTGTAAAGTTTTGGACTTGTGGACTATCGTTCACTCTTGGACTTGTAATGGACTCAACATTTGGTTTTCCTATTCTACCCCTAACTATGTTATGTTTCCCGAGTCATTATTATTTCCGCAATTATACTCTGATGACGTATTTGTAAGATTTACGTATATGAATGTATATAAATTTTTATATATGTGTCACACGGTCATTTCGGATCTGAGACCGGTGTCCAAAAGCGGGCGTCACATTAGACTTTTTGCAAAGTGATTTTTAAGGGTTTTTTTTTTTTTTGGGGCGGGGTTGTTATTATTTTGCTAACTCAATCAGAGATTCCGGTGACCATCCGTCTCGGATTAGCGTTTGTCTCATCTTGCTCTCTGCATATTCATAAACTTACCCTCAATAATCTGCAGAGTTGAGTCATCAATGATGTAGGAACAATTAGTTAGCGTGACTAAAAAAAGAGTATTTTATGAGTCACGATCCACTCAAGTAATAGTCTTAAGTGATCTCTCTTATACAAGTGATCTAACCACTCTCAAAATGTGTTGAATCCCGTTAGGGACAAATAAATAAAACAAAAAAAAACAACTCTCAAAATGTGAAAACGATCTTCTTTGTAGATTTCTTTTTTCAAAACTACGTCGTTTAGTTGATAATAACAAAAAAAAACTTGTACTTGAGAGATCACTTAAAACTATTATTTAAGATGATCCTTGCTCGATATTTTAGTTTCGATTCTGCTTCAGTCTCTACTTGGTTGCTAATGGAGGGATCAACCATTGTCCTCACCCATCCGACTATGGGAAAGTTTTTGGGTGCATCTTTCATATGCGAAGTGAAGTCGTGGCATGATCTGCACCGTTTGTTTTCGAATTTGATTCAAACGTTATGATCCATATATATTTATCTGTCACTTCACCACAAATAGAGACACCACCTAAGAAATTCCCCGACTATAAGCACAATGAAACTTTCTGCAAGATAGCTAATCACTTTTCAAAGACTTCTGACATCTTGTGACTTCATATTACCATGGGTGTGATGGCATGAATTCAATTTCTCTGCAAAAGAAGCTTGGTTAGGATAATATTTGCAATCCACTTAATATTTACTTAATCAAGTATGAGAATGATTAATTAATTGATCATCTTTTTATTTATTTATAACTATTTCAAGATCAAATTTCTTCCCCTTAAGAGAATCAATTTCGCAAACCATTACAGTAACATTGCTAGTAAGGATGTCAACCTCTTTCGTTTTATTTGAATATATCGACTTGTCACAAACGTCGCAAGGAAGAAGGGCACAAGAATGACACCAAGCAGCAGCAGAATCATGGAAGCACCAATCATGACGTGTCTTCTTAGTAACCTAGTTCATGTGGGATTGACGTCCCAAATACTACTCGATAACCCGTGCGTTTGCTAGATAATTTATTTTAAATTCACACACACACACAAAAAAAAAAAAAAAAAAAGGGTTGTGTTAATAACGAGTTACAATAACAAATAAGCATATTATGACATTATAGTTTTGATATATTTAACTTGCCCTGATAGGCAGTTTTCAAACCGGGAGACTTTTGGCCTAATGCATTTTGCTGAATTAAAATACTCCCTCCATGCAGGGAGCATGGGAAATTTTCCTTGTCACAGATAATTTAAAAGGCAAAAATTAAAAAATTAAAAAAAAACAATAAAACGTGCAACTAACCTTAACAATCACAGCAAAGTTTTTAATTCACATGTTCACATAGAGATAATATTATTTATAAAAAGAGAGAGCCAACTTTGAAAAATGATCATTAAAGTGCTACAATTCTTTACCTATTTTAAACTGCATACACTGCAAAAGCATCTTTATCCAAACAATGAATATTTCTGCAACTGGATTCCTAATGCTTCTATTCATCATCACATGCACATCTGGATCAGCTCAAACTATCACTACTTATACTGATGACTCAGCTTTAATGGCATTTAAGTCCCATCTCAAGTTAGAGACAGACCATCTTCTGTTAAGAAACTGGAGCTCAAACACACATTTCTGCAACTGGTATGGAGTTTCATGCTTGAATCGTCGAGTCACGGTTTTGCAGCTTTCGGGTTTGGGTCTTCAGGGTACCATTTCCTCAGACATTGGAAATTTGACTGAGCTAGTTGAAATAGACCTCAGCAGAAATGGGCTTGGAGGGTCATTGCCTAGTGAATTAGGCTTCTTACAACATTTAAGGCATTTTTCGATTGGTGGGAACGATTTTACTGGATCCATACCGGGTTCGATATTCAACATATCATCGTTAGAACCTGTTGACATGTCCATAAATGTGTTTTCAGGGACATTGCCTGATGATATGGGAATGACACTTCCAAATCTTGAGAGTCTTAATTTGGATGGCAATAGAATTAGTGGAACCATCCCTGTTTCTATTGCGAATTCAACGAAATTAACCTTCCTTCGCTTGAATGAAAACGATCTGGAAGGAGAGATACCAAGTGAATTTGGTAAGCTGAAGAATATGCTGTGGTTTGAATTTGAGTACAATCGAATATCCGGAAATATTCCAGAAAGTATTTATAATATATCCTCCCTTGAAATCCTTGAAGCCAGACATAATTACCTTAAAGGAAGCCTTCCTTCTGACCTTGGCCAATGGCTTCCTAATCTTCAAAAACTTTTCCTTTCACATAACCAATTCAGAGGAGAGATCCCATCTACAATATGCAATGCAACAAAGCTAGTGTATCTAGAGTTAGCAAACAACAGTTTTAGTGGTTCAGTTCCCCAGATGCTGGGAAACTAGTTAGATCTTCAACACCTAGTACTAGAAAGCAATTCATTAGTCAATGAACCCCATGCCAAATATCTGCATTTCCTTGATTCATTAGTTAACTGTAAGAGTCTCGAATACCTAATAATTTACGCCAACCCTTTGAATGGGATTTTGCCAGAATCTGTAGGGAACCTTTCAGTGAATCTCAAGGTTTTTGCAGCAGCTATTTGTATGATCAAGGGTAAAATCCCAGAAGGGATCGGAAATTTAAGCAGCCTAAAAATTTACTGGATTTAGGATATAATAATTTGGAAGGCAACATACCCGCATCATTTGCTAGACTACACCGGATAGAAAGGATTTATCTTGATGGGAATATGTTAACCGGAACTGTTCTGGATGATTTAGGCAGCTTGACAAATCTAGGGGTCTTGAGTTTAGGAGAGAACAAGTTCACAGGAGACCTCCCTCTTCCCATAGGGAACTTAACTAACATGGTAGAACTATATCTTGGTGGTAACAGTTTTAGTTCCCAAGTGCCTCTAAGTTACTGGGGACTGGTGAAGCTGGAAGCTTTGAACTTGTCAATGAATCAGCTACAAGGAACCTTAGATCCTAAAGTGGGAAATTTGAAAGCGATCGTCATGATAGACATTTCATCAAATAATTTCTCAGGTGAAATCCCAAATTCTATAGGGAATCTACAGAGTCTTATTTCACTTTATGTATCATATAATTCGTTCGATGGTCCTATCCCAAGTGTACTCAGCAACCTAATAGTTCTTGAGGATTTGGACTTATCTTTGAATTCTCTAAGCGGTGAGATCCCTACATCCTTAGGGCTATTAAAAGATCTCAGTTTCCTGGACATTTCTTATAACAGACTACAAGGGCCATTGCCCCATAGAGGAGTGTTTGCAAATCTCTCTTACCTATCTGTAGTTGGTAACAGTGGACTCTGTGGTTCTCCCCTCAACCTGAACCTTCCTCCATGTAAGAGAGTTAAACAGTCATTCCCAAGAAACGGAAAGTCCAAACTCATTCTTCTAAAGATAACAATTCCACTTGGTTTTGTTTTTCTTCTTGTGGTTCTAACCATTCTCATCATTATACGGAGAAAAAAGCGAGGTTTGAGTACAAATGTTGCAGCTGATTCCTCACCTAGTAAAGGACATCAAATCATTACCTATTATGAGCTTATAAGAGCAACAGATCATTTTAGTGAGTTAAACTTGATAGGAAGAGGAAATTCTGGGACGGTATACAAGGGTACCCTATCTGATGGCACAGTTGTTGCTATCAAGGTATTTAATATGCTTAATGAGAAGACCATGAAAAACCTTTGATGTTGAATGTGAAGTCTTAAGCAAGGCGAGACACCAGAATAATCTCAACTTGTTCTAACAATATTGATTTCAAAGCTATGATACTACAGTTCATGCCTAATGGTAGCTTAGATGAGTGGCTGCATATCAAGTATTTGACCCTAAAACAAAGAGTAAATATTTTGATTGATACAGCTCAAGCTGTGGCGTACCTTCATCACGATTATACAACAACAATTCTACATTGTGATCTTAAGCCCAGTAACATTCTTTTGGATGATGATATGACTGCCCATGTGGCAGATTTTGGAATCTCCAAGATATTTGATCAAGACCAACAAGTAGCACATACCAAGACTCTCGGGACTATCGGGTATATCAAACACTAGAACTTGAGAAAATATTCCATCTTTCCTGTAGGTTTAGACAAGAATTGTTTTTAAACAAAATAATGATGTTTTTAAATTTATTCTAGTATAATATAAAGAATTTCTTTTTGATATCCCTCACTTTTCTCCTCATATATACAGATAAACCATTGTGTTGAGCAATAAAACAAACAGGTTGTGTGCGATTTTCTTTAGCGGTTATATATCAATGATCTTATTTGTTTTTCATGCGAATCTTTTGTTGCAACAGAGTATGGGGTACATGGGCAGATAACTACAAAGAATGATGTGTATAGTTATGGGATTCTGTTGCTTGAAACCTTCACAAGGAAGAGGCCAACAGATTCTTTATTTAAAGAAGACTTGAACCTGCAAAAATGGGTGTCAAGATCCTTACCAGGTGCTTTAATGGAGGTTCTGGACACACAACTTTGTAATGAAATCCATCACATGAGAGATGCCCACGCAAAGATCGACAATCAGATTGACAAACTCTTGGTTACAAGTTACAACCATCAAAGTTGGTCTATTATGTTTGATTTTTTTTTCCCTCACTTGTTCCACCCTAGAACTTTGGAGTCACTTTGATTTCATTTTGGTGCTACTTCCGGTGTTTTTTTGCAATTAAATAGGCATCCATACCTTTTGAAGCATCACAATTGATCACTTGGCTAATTAATACTCATTACACTGGCTAGTTGAGGGCGAAAGAAACACAGATTTTTACGGGAAAAAACCTTTTGCCGCCATTGGTTTGTCAATTAAAGTTTTTACCTTTTGTGGGTTTAAAATATATGGTATATGGTTCACTTCTTTCTGAACTTTGCAATTAAACCCCACTCTGTTTGGTTTCGGGTTAGATTGAGATTGAATGGATTCATGAGAGTGGAAGTAAAATAAAATAATGCCAAGTAATAATTATAAAGTTAAAATGTTGTATTGAAATTTGTGTAGATGAAAAAAATGATTGGTGATAAATTTTAATAAATATTATATTGATAAAGTAAAAGTTAAATAGTGTAGTATGTAAATAAAAGTGAAATGATTAATATTATTTTATTTGTTGATGGTGAAATGATTGATGAGAGAAATTATAATAAAATAATATAATTAATAAAATAATGGCAAATAATATAGTGGAGTGAATAAAATATTGAGTTGAATCCAAATGGATCCAACCCAATCCGAAATCAAACAACCTTATACTTTCACAATCACACAAGTACGACATCCAAAACCGTAGGTTAAAGAATGGCATACTGGGGGGGGAGGGGCGACATACCCCATCAACAATAATAATAAACAAAAGATAACTCGAAAAAGAAATGCAGCAACAAAAGAGAATTTTTCATTACCGGAAAAGTTACAATACAAAAATTTTCAATCAAACATAAAAACCTCCTGTAGCTCTAAGAGTTTGAGGTCGGATTCTTTGAAGGCTCGGACGTAGGAACCGAGCAGGAGGCAGCAGAAGGCCAGGTGGCATACTTGGACACAATGTCCACCCCAGCCTTAAAGTCCCTGACGCGCTCATTGTAAGCTGCACCCATTCCCGGTTTGTAATAAACCTTCTTAAAAGGTTATCTGATGGGAGTCAACTTTACGTGACTCCGGTGCATTAATTACCCCCGTTTACCACACTTTCAGCACATTTTTGGGTAAATTAGACCGTTTTCGAGGTGATATCATGAGCTTATGGCACGGGGAATGAATCCGTCACCTTGATGGATTATTACCCCTTATTTGTTGATATTAACCCCATTCCCGAGCACGTTTACCCTCCGGAATTGTTTGGATGCTTGTGGTTGTTTATGATATTGAAGGGTATTGGTGTCTCGAGGACCCGGAAGGTGGCGATTTGTGGTGAGAAAACATGATCGAGGCAAGACGAGGGCCCAAAAAGAAAGAAAAGTGAAGATTTGGGGAAACATGGGTTCAAACGCTCGTTTGAACCCTCCAAACGCGTGTTCCAGAAGTCCAGATTTGATTCAGAGTTGAAGCCCTCAAAACGCGCGTTTGAAATCACCTTAAGCGCGCGTTTGAAACTTCGAGAACGACGTTCCAAGTCATCCAAACGCGTTCGGATGAAGAAACAGTCAAGTCCCCGCCTGAATTTATGCGAACGCTTGCTTAGCGTTTCAATTAAGTTAAACGCAGCGTTTGAAGATTCCAAACGCCTGTTCCAAACCCCAAACGCGCGTTTGGACCGATTTTTCAGCAGATTTTTCCTCCCCCTTAGACTATTTCTTGGGGAGAGCTAGCTTTTCTTAGCAAAACTCTACCCATTTTCTTGCTTGAATTTTGTAATAGCTTAGAATACCTTCTCTTAGTGTAAATCAACAACATCTTAGCTTAATATTTCCATTTCTTAGCTTATATTTTCATTCCAAACACTAAGAGACCACCTTTTAATTACTTCTTTATTTTGTACTTTTTGGATCTCAACTCAATTTCTCGCAATTTTATGGTATATTTCTCTTCTCTTTTACTTGTTATGGCTCTTATTCATCGTCTCTCGACGCCAAAATAAATCGATGCGGGTTCACCGGGATTGGGAGAGGTCGGGTCCGTTTTCTTGTTTTGTGCATGTTTTGATTAGTATAATGAGTAGCTAAACACCTACATAGTCGAATCTTGTGAAATTTGGTGAAATCACCCTTTGGGTGATGAAATTGGGAGTGGGTAGTGCTTTTTATTGTTGTATCTTGCATGTTTCATGTCTTAGAACTCGTTATAACGGATTTGGGCTAGATTGATCACCTAGGTCAAAATCACACACATCAATCTTGAGAGTTGTTCAAGATAGAGGGTGTGGGAAAAGGGTTCTAGGATCGCATTGTAGTGTGAGGTTACTCGTTTTTAACGTTTAAACGGCTCTCGTGCATAATTGTCTTGTGAATGAATCTCTCTTAGGAAAGGTTAGTTGACTTGGCATAAGGTGTTGGGGAAGAGTTGTTCAGACCTTAGCACCGGGATTAGAGTAACGCACCCGTGAAATTGAATAAAAGTCTCATTCGTTGTTGCACACTCCCGGTTTTGTCATTCCTTAGGGTGAAACTAGCTATTTTGATCATGGTTCGGCTATGTCTCTTTAACTATCTCTAAAACCTAGTAGTTTAATCTTCTTTCTTTCTTTTTATCTTTAGACTTGTTAGTTAGAATCACTTAGTGTCGTTGTAGTAAACAAAACTTTAAGAAATTGATCACCTAGACTAAGCATCACGTTCACTTTGGTACTTGCAAACACGATTCCTTTGGGTTCGACCTCGTACTCCTGTAGCTATTTTAGCAATCGACCCGGTACACTGCCGGTTAGAGAGTTAGTTTACCCACGGTTTCGAGTCTTTATAAATTGTTTTTGTTGGGTGGACTTTAGCTCAATCAAAATGGCGCCTTGCCGGGGAATTGTGTGCTATTTGTGATATCTTGTAAGTGAACCGAAGGCTTGGGCCTAGGTTTTATTTTACTGTTTTCTTGTTGTTTGCTTTTTGTAGTGCATGACCCGGAGATCTCAAACACCACTCGAACCTTACATAGACGGAATTGAAGCTTACGCAAGGCATAGAAATAGTCAAAGAAGAAGAGGTCGTCAAGTAGAGGAGTCGATTCCGGTCGTTGAAGAGAATAGTTTGGGTGAGTTGGGAGAAGGATCCGACTTGGCACAAAACGGTGGACAAGGATTGGAAGGAAATTTGGGGAATGATAATGGACTCCCGAATCAAAACCCGCCTCTTGTCAATAACATCGCACAAGGAGGTGGGAATGGACAAGGAAACAATGTAGCGAATGCGAATGGGCCTATACCTCAAAATGTTCAACACCAGACCCTAGGGAATCAAATGGATCCCGCTCTTATGCAACAGTTCAATGCATGGATTTTGAATCAGTTTCAACAGAATCAAAACCAAGCTCACAATCAAGGTGCAAATGCTATGCCTAATTGGTTTAACGGTCAAAAAGAGCAAAATCAAGGTGGTTTGACTTGTAGGGATTTTGTGCTAGCTCCTACGGCAAACATGGGGCATAGTCCAATTCGAATGCCGCCGGTGGCCTCCAACAATTTGGAATTGAATAGGAATATCATACATTTGTTGGGAGACAACGCTATATTCAAGGGAACCGCTCTAGAAAATCCTCACTTATTCATTGATCACTTTCTCCAAATAGTGAACTCAACAAAGATCAATGGAGTGAGTGATGAGGCGCTCAAACTTATGCTTTTCCCGTTCGCCTTGAAAGAGCAAGCTAAGAGGTGGTATGATTCGTTGCCTAATGACTCTTTACACACATGGGAAGAAGTGGTCAAGACTTTTCTACTCAAATATTACCCCCCATCGAAGACCATGGATATGAAAGAAGCTATCATGTCATTCAATACTTATGAAGGAGAAGAGCTACATGAGTCATGAGACCGATTTAAGGCTTTGTTGAGGGAGTGCCCGGGGCACAGATTGAGATCTTATGAGGTAGTACATGCTTTCTTCCGGGGTTTGGACCAAGTACACCAAAGTACCTTGCATGCTTCATGCAATGGGGATATTATGAGTATGGTACCCGAAGTATCCATGAACCAAATTGAGAATATTTCAGAGACCTCGAGGCAATACATATCGTCGAGTAGAAAGGGTACAAGAAGCAAGAAGCCCGGTTTGGTTGAAGTGAAAGAAGTAGAGGCAAATGATCAATACCATGCTCAAGTACAAGCGATGGAGCAACAGTTGGGGAGATTGCAAAAAGAGGACGAAAGTGCTAAGCTTTTCCAAATTTGTAGTGGACCACACTCGGCAAAGGATTGTAGGATGACAACCAAAGCTCAAAATATGGCTTACCCTCAATCCTCAACTCATGGGCAACCTAGTACTCTATCTCAAGATAACATGAATGAGTTGGCTAAGCGGATGATGAGTATTTGCTCGATGGAGCAATGGAATACGAGGCCCCAATATCAAAATCAATTGCAAAGCCCCTATCAAGGCCAATATATGGGGGAGCAACAAGGTGGGCAACCGTATGAAGAATCCCAAGATGTGAACTATGTGGGACAAGGTCAAGGAGGGAATTATGGAAATCAAGGTGATGGTTCTTGGAGGAATAAAAACAATCAAGGTTGGAACCGTAATCAAAACCAAGGCCAAAACCAAGGTTATAGACAAGGCCAAAATCAAAGCCAATCTTCACAAGGGCAAGTCTATCAACCTCCACACCAAAGGCAGCAACAAGGTGGGCAACCGTATGAAGAATCCCAAGATGTGAACTATGTGGGACAAGGTCAAGGAGGGAATTATGGAAATCAAGGTGATGGTTCTTGGAGGAATATCAACAATCAAGGTTGGAACCGTAATCAAAACCAAGGCCAAAACCAAGGTTATAGACAAGGCCAAAATCAAAGCCAATCTTCACAAGGGCAAGTCTATCAACCTCCACACCAAAGGCAACAACAAGGAGGGTATAATCAACAAGGTTCTACCAATTATCAAAACCCTCCTCCTTTGGCTCCTATACCTCAAAAGAGTGCAACCGATGTCATCTTGGAACAAATGAACAAAAACTTTGCGGAGATAAAGAAAGACATGGTTGAGATGAACTACAAGCATGGTTCCGCCATAAAATATCTTGAGACACAATTTGGTCAAGTGGTGGAACATGTTCAGTTGAAGGGCGGTTTACCGAGTAACACCGAGAAGAATCCAAGAAGTGTAAACGCCATCTTAACTCGAAGTGGTAAAGTGTTGATAACTAGTGGAGAGAAGAAAGTCCTATAGGAGGACAAAGCTAGAAAAGCTCCTATTGAGACCGAAGCGGAGTGAATAAAATAATATAATTAATAAAATAATGGCAAATAAGATAGTGGAGTGAATAAAATATTGAGTTGAATCCAAATGGATCCAACCCAATCCGAAATCAAACAGGCTAAACCATATATTTTTAAACCACGGGAGGGCAAAAGTTTTAAGGGCATTGTTAATGGCACCACACCCAATATACTCGGGCACCACACCTGTGCAAAATTCGACTTTTTAGGGGTCGAAATAACACATTTCGACTTTGATTATCTCTTAAAATTAAAGGATTGACACGCTAAGAAAATCCTTAGTGGTTACGAAATAGAGTCCTTGAAGGACAAGACACACGCATGCCATGGACGAGATGTCCTCTATATAAACGATCTCATGAACTACGAAGATACTTAATTTCTGAATTATCATAGGATACATAGGTAACTCGGGATTCATAATCTAAAACTCAGTCTAAATCACATAACAAATTTTCCTATTTTAGGGTTTGATTCTTGCTTCAATTGTCTCTAGGGTAATTTTGGCCCGGATAATATCATAGACGGTTTCCAGCATCGTCAATCAACTATTAAAAAGACTGCAAAAACGGCGCATCCTTTGTTTGAAAGAAAATGCTGAAAATCGAACCGTTGATCATGAGAAAATGCAGAACATGCCTCGTATAAAAGAAAAGGTAGTTTTCATTCTTTTCGTTTTAACTCGATCTTATACAACACTCACTATATGTTAAACAAAACCCCACATACACCTCAAATAAAATTTAAATTAAAAGTTCTCATTACATATGAAAAAAAACACGAAAAATCTCCTAGCACAGATGAAGATTTTTCTTTATTTCTACACACAACATCAGTTGAAGGAAACAAACAACGAAACGATACCGTTGCAGAAATCGGCATCCAGAAAAACAAGGGAAGAACACGGAAATGAAAAGAAAAAGAAAAAACACACACACGCACATATGGCGGTGTCATGAAATTCTTGAATGAAGAATGTATGTTGCATCACATCATTAGATGAATGAAATAAACATAAAAAGATAAAACATGATTTTATCATTTTATATAAATGACATCCATACAGACACTGTACTGCAATCCTTCCGATTATTTAACGAATATGCTAGTGCCGTTATAAAATTAGGAAAAGCGACTACCACAACGTTTGGTCATAACGAGTGACAAAATATTTCTTTGCGTCAATGATCATGATGTCGAAACCATTGAACGATTTACGCAATCATAATATTCAAAGATGCAAAAGTATATATATTGTTTCACTAGTTATACCATAAACGTTAAGATAGTAGAATAATCCTACAATTTTTCACAACAAAGTGACACAATACGCTTTTATACTCTTGATCATTACGAGACTTGTATAAATCAATCGATCTTATATCATAATCAAGGGGGCAATTATTTGCACAACAGCCGTTCTACCTGCTGCACCTCACGTACTCGTACACCACATCATTTCCATAGAATCAACCTTGTGAAAGTTGATTCTAGAGCTAAGAATCAATTTTTCCAATGTCGATTCATAGTTGACTCTGCGGGAAAGTCGATTCTTGGCTCGATCTAAAGGCGACTTTCACAAGGTCAATTATATTGTGGTGCACCGGTACATGAAGTCATTGTGGTGCAAATAAAAGCCTCCATAATCAATGACATAAAAGAGTGTTGTGACACTATTATGTATGTTGTGGCGGCACTAGCAGTATTTGTTTACTTGACAAGAGTACACTCGACTCCGCCGCATTCACACTTGTGATTTGTGAAATGTCCACAAAAATCGATGCCTTCGTCTAAATCACAACCGTATTCGTTGCAATCCTCTTCGGTCATAGCTTCATCAGGTTCTTGGTTTAATATTCTCCAAGAGTTCAGAGGAGGAGCTGGAATATCAATTGCTTTTGCTACAATGTAGAGAAAGAAGTCTAGCATCATGACATGAGAGTTACAACAGCTAGAATGGAGTGTGTGCGAATTCATATGTTGTACTAAAAATTTACGGAAAATCTGTGGCGGATCCAGAAATTTTGTACAGCGGGGACCGTAATATTGTTCCAGGATAAACCTATTTTAATTTTGTGTGGATCCGGAATATTTTCTCATAGGTAAAATGTAGAGTTTTATTATATTTAACGAGGTCTGCAGACCCCATTTAATAAAGAGTGTATCCGCCCGTGTACGGAATCAACACAACATATTATTCTAACACAATTCGAGTCACAAAACAAAGTGTGTTCTAACCTTATTCCAGCCAATTGTTTTTATACCCAATATCTGTCAGAATGACTTTTTAACTAAAAACAAGTTAGGAAGACTTCTTACCTTTTGTCTACGATTAATTCAATCAGAATCAACAAATGCGAGAAAAATATTAATTAGAAAAAGGGGAAAAGTGGGGGGAAAAAATGTTGGAGCGTGAAAAGACCCCTATATATATAGCCGTAAGCTTAATTAAAAATTTAAACTGAAAGTTTCAGAGAACATGATATGAGCTTTTCTTCTGCAAATCAATTTCCTTTAAGCAAAAAATATTTCCAAGAACTTACCTGCCCAGTGGAAATGATTCGCAGTATCACTTTGATTGAGGAATTGCGCAAAGAAAATGAAGGAAAAGATGAGAAAGAAGTATGCTGATGACTTTACCTGTTTAATTAGCATATGAAAATTGGGGGTTAATTTGATTTTTAGTCCTCTAACTTTACCTGTTTTTGTAAATAGTCCTCTTTTTGCTCCGGTAGCATTTTTAGTCCTATAACTTTCTTTTTTTCTGGATTTTTAGTCCTTTTTGCCAATTCATCACCGGAGCTCCGGCGAAGTGCTAATTTTCAGTCCTATAACTTTCTATTTTCTGGATTTTTAGTCCTATAACTTTCTATTTTCTGGATTTTTAGTCCTTTTTATACACTTCGCCGGAGCTCCGGTGATGAATTGGCAAAAAGGACTAAAAATCCAGAAAATAGAAAGTTATAGGACTGAAATGCTACCGGAGCAAAAAGAGGACTATTTACAAAAACAGGTAAAGTTAGAGGACTAAAAATCAAATTAACCCCCAATTTTCATATGCTAATTAAGATTCCTCTAATTGGGAGAAAAGGCTTAGGAAAAACAAAATAGCCCTCCATCGGAGCGTTTCCCTCTTCCTTGAAAGCGCCACCCTTTCCTCGGCGGTGCCTCGATCGATCCGATCGATCCCCAGTACTCCGCCATGGAAAAAAGGGAGTGATCGAGATCCTTTTGCAATCTTTGTCTCTAACGGAGGAGGAATTGAACCCTCTCATGCGATCATTGATTCTGGTTATCGAAGCAGAGAAGAAGTTCACTGCCGTAGTCTCATGGGGACCGCACTGAGATATTGGGAGACGTGGATTGAAGACGGCTTTGGCGGTATGAATGCTTGGGTTGCACCTCCTTTGCTTTGATCGATTGGAACGGAATATCTACCCGATCATCTTTGATCATGAAGATGACATGATTAGGGTTTTATCAAATGGGCCATGGTGTTTTGTGGCTTTTAATTGTTAGTTGTTCGACGCTGGAAAAAGACGATTGGAAGATTCTGACTCGGAGACCACGGAGTCACATAACTCGTCGTGTATCGTATCGTTTCGGGCGAGACGGGTTTTCTCCCGTATAAAATGATTTAAAAAATTTGAAAAAAATCAAAAAATAATATGAATAACTAAACACATCATCAAAATGTCTCAAAACAATCATCAATAACTGCCACGTAAGCGTTTTTTAAAGATTTCGGTGCCCAGTCAGCTATTTCCGGCGGATAGGACTATTTTTCCAAAGGTTAAAGGTTGTAAAGGACAGGTTTTAATCTAAAATGGTTGAGAATGACAAACATGTAGTAACACATGTACAAAAATGTAGTAACACATGTAGTGATTGTCCTTCTCAACCATTTAAGTTTAAAACATGTCTTATGGACTCGACCCTTTTTCCAAAAAAACAAGTCGAGGACCATTTTCCTCACCGGAGCGAGGAGCAGGACTAAAATCCAAAATATGCCAAGTTACATGACTAAAATCCTAATTTTACCCGTGGTAGCGCAAGCGTTTAAATTTCCATATGGAGCATGGTGGGGTGGCTCGGCGTTCACACCTTTTGGATGAGATGGAATTAACGCAGTGGAGGACCCGTTCTTTGCGTCACACTCCGAGGTCATGCAATCGATGGAGACGGCGTCTAACAGTTTCATGGACCTATAAATTGTTCCCTATTTAGGTTGTGGATCAATCAACAACTATTGAGAAAGACCTTTCCGGCCTTGTGAATGTCTAGGTTGAGGTGGCACTGAGGTTACTTGCTGCCCAAGTCAGCTGCATATAGGGCGGGTTGAAGCATAAAACATCAGCAATGGTGTGGCCAAATCTCACTGCCCCGAGGATAGGGTTATTACTACGAATGCTAGTAGGGGAGGCCATACAGGGAAGAACATGTTCCGGAGGGTCACCCGTATGAATGGCCGGCTCTGGCTCTACATATGCCCTAGCGGGTGCCGCCGACCCCCTAAAATAAAAATATTATGTACAAATAGTAGATACTTTTTTTTAATAAACACATATATATGTGAAATTGACCCCCTTATTTTTATGTATCGACCCCCTGTTTTTATCTTTTGCCTCATAATTACATGTATAGAATTGAATATCCAAATATATGTGTGATACAGAAAACAAAATTGATAAAATTCTGATCCCCAAGTCAAAAATCCTGGAGCCGCCCATGCCCGTATGAATGGAGATCTTGGTAATAACATTCAACAACTAAGTATGGAAATGAAGATAAAGGCCGATGGTGATATGGAAGGGAAGGTGCCCAAGAAAAGTTATGTTATTTACTTGCCGGAGTCTGCGCAGCAGGCCGCCAGTCTTATATTGGAACTTCCGTGGTTTGGGCTAGCCACGAGCAGTGCCAAATTAGGTTACATCTTTTTACGTTCTCGTAGGATTTTTTACTGTTGAAATAGTGTCCTAAACCCAATCGAGTTGGACCAGATCCGACCGGGTCGGGTCATTTACAGTCTGTTTAGTTCATGTAATAACTTTATTATGAGTAATAAAAAGTAATTTTGTTATTAAATATTTTGCTTATCCTTATGAACCAGTTATGTTATTGAATATATAATGTCCTTAGTATTAAATTGTGATAGAGAAACCATGATATTGATTATGTTGGTGAGATCTCTACTCACTTTAATAGGTTTGGTACTTAATTGTCTCTAGTCATATGTGTTGTCAAACAGGACATTGATAGTACGATTAAACTAGCATGTATTAGATGTCTTCTATCTTATAGAAGACAGAGATAGATCTTGTCTATCGAAGTGTAACATTTGGACTGTACGTGGACGTGTATTAGAGAATGCGTACGTCAAACTGACCCACTTACATTAAGTGTCGTAGAAAGTGGCAGTTGTGTAATTATCTTGAGATGGGAGTCTTAATGGCATCACGACGTGGATTGTCGTGATTTGATGCTATTGAGGTTTCCACAACCAATGTTCTAAAATCGCCTGGCGCGCCGCTGAGGGCGCTTCGCTGAGCCAGCGCACCTGGGCGTCTCGCGCCTGGCTCTGGGCGACCTGCTGGGCGGCAGGGTGTTGGGCGATTTTCTGGGCGCTTTTGGGCCCCTCTAGGCGCTCCTAGGCCCTTCTGGGCGCTCCTAGGCCCTTCTAGGCCCTCTTAGGTCCTTCTAGGCAATTAGGGTTTCATGACTTTCATCTGGGCGAACATCTAAGTTTTCCCAGTGTTAGACAAGAAAGAGGCATAAAACCACTAAAACCCCCTTAAAACCCTAAAACCCCCGTAAAACCCTAAAACCCCCGTAAAACCCTAAAACCCCTTAAAACCCTAAAAACCCCTAAAACCCTAAAGCGCTGGCGCCGCCTAAGCGCCGCCTAAGCGCCTGTCAGAAGCGTCGTCTTCGCTAGCGATTTTAGAACATTGCCCCTAACCATGGGGCGATCATGTGGTAGTGCTCGGGTATGATATTGAATTAAACATGCGTATGATACATGTTGTTCGAACAGAAATCGCGTATCCTAATGATAGGAGTAAATATCCGAAATGACCTCCTTATAAGGAATGTCTAGCTCTAAGTAAATAGGAGAGTACAAATATATAGGCTCGTATTATTACTAAGGAACAAGCCACGGAAGATAAATACGAAATACTATAAATACAAGAAGATAATTATTCAAGCTATGTGATTTAACTAACTATATCCTCGACATATAGCTAAAATTTAAAACTCAACAAATATGAGAGTGCCGCTACATTCCCTTTGCGTAAAATACCGAAATGGTCTAGTTTTTAATCTTAGACGTTGCGATGATCGTATAACATTTTCGTTTTAACCGTTGGATTATTTTTAACCACAACTTTGTTTTGTGTTAGTTAACTTGCCAAATAATTCTTTTAAGGATAATTAGGGATAAGGACACAATCGAAATATTTTTAAGTAACGGACGACTACATATTTTTATAGGAGAAGGACAACTGCATAATTTTATAACGAGAAGGACAAGCAGTGAATCCGAAAATCGGTGAATCTCCCGGTGAATCCCGAAATCGGTGAATTTAGGCAGTGAATCCCGAAAATCAGTGACTTTCGACAATGAATTTTGAAAATTAGTGAATTTCGGCAGTGAATTTAAACAGAGAATTTCGACAGTGGATTAATAGTTTTGTCCTTTATGCAAAAGTTTCAAAAGACTGTCCTTCTACTCAATTGATGAAATATTTCTGTCTTTCTCCTTCATTCCCCTTCTTTTTAAGCTACTAGCATAAGTATTTTAAACCAAAATGAACCGCAACAAAAGCAAAATTGTTCATCAAACTGTCAAATCTCGACAAATTCACACCACACTAAAAAAATCCTTAAACATCAAAGACACATGTAATTCTTCATCGTCGGAATGAATCCTCGCCGGAATCATTAGTTAAGAGGGATGATGAAATTCATCCTTCCCACTATTTTTAAAAAAAAATATTATTCTATTGAAATGCCTAAAAACGCGTATTACACCGTTCCACAGCTAACACTATACATCTTCGCATCACAACAACTTCACGGTTAACACTTTTTTTTTTCCATCCGAAAGATTACATGGAATAAACGCCGGCAGCCGATCGCATCACAACAACTTCATGAAAAACAAATGATTTTATATTCAGCCGATTGATTACAGGGAATAAACACTGGCAACAGATCGATCATGGCATTTTTTTTTTGTTTGAGAATTAGGCATCCAAATATTAACAACGGTTCCGTTGCCGAAGTCTACAGTAAAGACTTAATTTCCGGCCTGAACAAACAAAATAAAACGTGTTTATAACTGCAACCACTCATTATTTAGGATTTTTCAACTTGTACTACATGATCAAATTAATTAACAAATAATTATAAAGTTAGGTAGGTTGGCAGTGGATTTGAGAGCAACAAGCCAATAGTAACCCAAAAAAGTTAGGAACTAGCTTAAGGAAATCTCTTTTGACCATACACAATATCTTGTTGTGTGAATATTATAGATACACAAAATCATGGAAAAGCAGGGTGAAGAAGTGATAGATGCCATTTTTGATAAATCCCCTAAGATGGGTGTGATTGGAGTAATCTTTTACAAGAAAATAAGACCAATTAAATTCAAAGTACACGGAATTATCCAAAGCAAATTTATGTACGGATAATGAGTTTCTAGTAATGGAAGGCGTAACAAGAATATTAGATAAATGAAATGACCGGGTAGGGAATATCTGAAGAAGAGAGGCGTAATGAGTAATATGTAAACTGTACCGTCGCCTAAATGCACTTTGTCGGGCCCGGCATAGGGAGCGAGATGATGGGTGAGATTGCGGCGGTCATGAATGAGATGATGAGTGACATCGGTATCCACAATCCAATCGAGATCCGGGATGAGTGGAGTGAGAAGCGGCGTATGTCTATGGTCGCATTTCGAAAAAGCGGTGGTGAGAATGGTCGTAGTGATAAGGCGGGGAGGGAGCAACATGGCCGACTTGAGAATAAATTTGGCAAGAGGGGCACCACGATTTTGTCCGGAGTAGAAGCGGTGGGGAGGACCGAATCCTTGTTGCGCCCCCATTCTCAAAAGGATGAAAGCTGCGCACCATGTCGGAGAAGCAATATGCGTAAAGATTTGTGATTTTTTTTTTTAATTGTAAAAAAAGAAGAAGCAGATAATGAAAATCCCTGAATGGTAGTTAAAAAAAAAGGCTAAGACAAGAAGAAAATAACTTGACCCAAAGACTTCAACGAAAGGCATAATTTTAAAGGGGTTTTGGGAGAAGGATACGGTGGATGCATAGCGCAGAAGAGAATCGATTTTTTATTTATTTATTTTTTCACAAGAATTTGATTGTTAAAGAAGCTTGAATGGGCTTTGAGTATTATGGATTTGGGGAGATCGGATGGAAAAGTGATGATAATGTGACTATTGCCGGGAGAAGGATCGGACGAGATCGGACGGAAAATCACCGGAGAAGGAGGACTGAAATTCACCAGAGAACGAGACGGCTAATTTATTATTATTATTATTATTATTATTATTATTATTATTATTATTATTTATTTATTTATTTTTTTTGAAGAAATGGGTTAGGGTTTATGGAAGAATTGAGAGGGAGAAAATTGACATTCTCTGCAACCATAACATGATTTAGAATAATCGTATTTCATTGATTTAACTGAATAGTGTAGATGTAAATATATATAGGCTTAAGCCGACTTGGCCAACAAGACAAAAATAATAAATTACAAATAATAATATTTAACTAGACTCAATATTATTCTCGACAGTAATCAATCATATTTATTGTGTATTATTGCGTTTACATTATTTGTATGTAGTATAAATACACTACTTTTGTACTCAATGAAATCAATGAAAATTCAGTTTTGTTACTCTCAATATGGTACCAGAGCTATTTGACTAACGTCTTTCAGATTCTGGTCAATCGTAAATAAAATTCGTTTGGATGGGGGTTCGTTACCGTAATCTACACGAACCCTCACCCCTACAACCGTCTCCTTTCACATAGATTTTTTCCGTTGATTTTTTTAGTCATCAAAATAAATTTGCTCAATCATTATGATCTCCCACACCCTCTGCAAAACTTTCCCAAATCTTCAGGCAAGTCCAACATCCTTTCCCTTTGGATCACCAATTTGGATGTGATGAGAACATGTGGATGAATGAGAGAGGTGGCAGCAACACGAACACAACCCGCAGTGATGGAGTTTACAGTGCGAAGGAAGCCGCAATCAAATATTGTTTGAATCATGTTTTCTTTTTCTCCTTCCATCAAATTCTTTCCGAATATTTCTTCCTCTTTATTTCTTCTTCTATTCTTTTCTGCCATTTATTTTTATCTCCTAGAAGAAGTTTTATCTATCGTCAAACTTCTTTTCAAATCCGGTATTTTTTTATTTATGGTTTTTACAACCCTCAATTCCAAATTTTATTAAGGGTTCTTACAATCCACCATTTCAAATTTCCTTACTTAGGGTACAATCCTCCATTCCAAATTTAGTAAGTTTTGTCACAAACATGTGTTGATCACAAGGGTGACCACACATCAATTTTTATTACTCACCTATAAATTCTTTTTGTAGGGTATCACATCCCCTCTAAATATTTCTTCCTTCCATTACTTCTTCTATGACTCTTTAAAAAGACAAATTGAGTCATCCATTACAGATTCAATAAATAGCAGGTGTAGCTGCTGACGATTGATATGAAGAAGTTTGTTGTAGGCACTATGTGAAGGAAACAAGATTCATTCATTACGAGTCAATCTTCATGTTCATTGCATTACAATGGAATTGCGGGGGCGTGTTGAGAATATTCTAGATACACAAAATCATGGTTTATTAATCATTGTAATCAATCGTATTTATTAAGTATTATTGTGTTTACGTTATTGCTATATATAGTATAAATACACTACTATTGTACTCAACGAAATTAATGGAAATTTAATTTTATTACTCTCAATATGTACCAAAATTTTTTTGGTTTTCTGTATTTCTGTAATTTGTCCGCAAACTGTAACTTGTACCTCTTTCTTTGCTCTCTAGTCCCTTGCTAGAGAGAATTAATACAATAGCTGTTCAAAAAAAAAAAAAATATATGTACCAAAAATATCCAACGATTCTATAAACCGGATGATCAGCAGTATTTCCTAATAAATCTAACAACTATAGATTAATAATCCGTGATGCTAATTGGACCAGTGATAATCATTTTTAAGTATTAGAGCAATGAATATATCAGACTTAAAACAATTATAATGTGCTGTTTTTGCCAACAGATCCATTTTTTCTTCTATTTAACAATCAAGAAGTTTTCAATAATCAATAAGGAGAGCGGCTATAATCCAGTTTACTAATGGTCCAGTTTTTAATCTCTGCCGTTGAAAAAACATATAGATAATTACGTACGTTGGATCATTTTTTAGTACATCATAATTAATGTGTATAATAACACACCTAATCAATCTTTTTAACCTCCTAAATCGGTAAACAATTTGCCTAAAAAAATAAATATTTCTTCCGTAAATCACCACCGTATATGCTCCGTCGAAGTTAATCAAATTGCTCCGTCGAATTCTTCCTTCGTCAATCCTCAATTGTTTTTTCCTCACCAATATTATATTCATACACACAATGTGTATACACAAAGAAAAACTCCTGTGTATAGATCTATATCTCTCTCAGATAGCAACAAACTGAACAAAGCCTCCCTTCTTAATTACTTACAGGTATAGCGTAGTTGCAATCATCCATTAACTATCATCAACATATATATATATATATATATATATATATATATATATATATATATCTCGTGAATCCTCCACTCAAAAGAACTGTCCAAGGACTTGTTCAATTTCTGATCAAAAAAGTGACCAAGTCGGGTTAAAGCACGGTCGGGCCTTTCTTCTTCGCCCGGTACTGCTGCAATTTTAATGAAAAGAGAAAGGGAAAAAAAAATTTGACCAATGACATCTTGTAATTTCGCAGTCCGTTTTTCGCACCATTTGTCGCGTTGCACTACAAAAATCGAGAACTATTCAATTAGATAAATAGAAATCAATTTTAAGCAGCTTCCTGTGTCGGGTTTCTTAAGAACCATGGCTTTGATACCAATTCGTTGTGCAGAATCATCCGAAACGAAAAGTAAATCACTTCGAAATATAAACGGAAGAACAAGAATATTGAAGAAAAAAAAAAGAAGGTAGAAGAAACGGAAGAACATGAATATTGAAGGAAAAAAAAAGAAGGTAGAAGAAAAAGACGACTAGGAAAGTATAAGAGTTCTGAAATTAAAAAAAAAGTACACGAAGAAGATAGACAGGAAAGTATACGAACGGTGGGTATTAAAAAAAAAAAAAAAATCTAATCGTATTGCTTTTATTCTAATTTTTAATGATGACCGGTTACCTGTTTGACAGGTTAAAATATTTTTTTATGATACTTAATAACTAATAATGTGTCAAATCAATCCAACGGTTGATATTATTTTAATATTGATCTAACAAAGAACTGGGACCAGTCAGCTTTTTTTTGTCTTCGATTTGGATCGTAGTATTTCCTATCAAAATAAGATGTTAAAATATTACCAACAATATCAAAGTTCTAGATAAAAGCAACAAGACTTCAAATCAAACACTATAAAAAGTAAAAACCTCAAACTAAATCACCCCGCAACCAAACCATGCCACAACAAGAGCCTTGAATACCATATTCTTACAATTGTTGGGTGGATCCCTATTGTGGAGCCCACAAAATAATATAAAAATAAATAATAATAAAATAAAAGAAAATAAATAAATAATATGTCAAATATTATTTAAGGGAACAAATTGGTTGAATTTTTCTCTAATCTTCACAAAAAAGGGAGCAAAAAGGGGAGAAAATTCGCAGCTTCTTTACTCTCTCACATCGAGAGAGGTTTTCCACGTTAAAATTATGGTGTTATTTTGTTGTGTTTTCGTTTCGTTTTATTTGCGATTTAGCTTCGTTGAGCTGCCTCGTTTAATTATGTTGTGTCATTGGGAAGACTTTGTGGGTATTTGTGATATGTGTGGTATTGCAGTTGTTTGTTTTCCCAACAAGTGATATCAGAGCGAGGTTTGTTGATTTGGTTTTGAAGTATTTTTGGTGAATGCCAACTTGAATATAATGATCACTTTGAATGGGTCTATCTATGCCATATGGAAAAATAAAATGGAGGATCTTTTATATGTGAAGAATTATTTCTTGCCGGTTTTCAGTATGGAAAAATCTCTAGATAAAACAGACGAAGAGTGGAATTTGTTGCATTGGAAAGTTTATGGTTATATTAGACAATGAGTTGATGATAATGTTTTAAATCACATTAGTGAGGAAAAACATGCCAGTCTTTGTGGAAAAACTTGAAGACTTGTATGTCGGGCTGGAAACAATAAGATGCTTTTGATGTATAAATTGATGAATTTGAGATATCATGATGGAACTCCTATGACTGATAATTTGAATAATTTCTTGGGTATTATGAACCAACTTAATTCTATGGGTGTTAGGTTTGATGATGAAGTGCATGGACGGATGCATCTTGGCTCTTTACCGGAAACGTGGGAAAATTTTCAAGTACTCTATCTAATTATACCGAGATGGTACTATGACCATTGATCTTGCAAAGACAAGTGTTTGGAAGAAGAGACAAGGAGGAGGAAGGCACATGGTGTTTCATCACAATCGGATGTCTTGGTTCTTGAGTCAAGGGGAGAAGTCAAAAGCAGAGCTTCCAAGATAGAGGTCGGAGTAGAATAAAATACAAGGGCAAGTACTAAAACTTTGAATGCAATCACTGTGGCAAGAAGGGACACATCAAGAAAGTTTGCTTTAAATTGAAACGGGAGAAAAAAGAAAATAGTGAGAATAAAAATGATGAGAAAAAGGAAGATATAGTTAATGCATCTTCTTCTAAAGATTTTCTTGTGTTTCAAGAGGTTGATGATGTTATTCTTGCCGATGATATGACTAGTTGGGTTGTTGACAGTGGTGCTTCGGTCCATGCTACTTCAAGACGAGAGTTTTTTACATCTTACACTCCAGGTGACTTTGGTGATGTGGGAACGGCTCAGGATTCTACCTTAAAGTGTGCAAGTGTTGGAGATATTAGTTTGGAGACTTCTAATGTTACCAAACTGATTCTTAGACGGGTTAAGCATGTTCCAGGGATCCGGTTGAAATTGATTTCTGTTGGCAGACTGTGTGATGATGGTTATAATAGCTCATTTTCTTGTGATAAGTGGAAGCTCACAAAGGGGTCTTCAATTGTGGCTGGAGGCACACATACATCTACACTTTTCTTGACTCAAGACAAAGTTATTGTTGATGCGGTTCGTGCACTGGAGTCACGTGATGAGACCGAGTTGTGGCATAAGAGTTTATGTCATATGAGTTTGAAAGGAATGACTGTCTTATCTAAGAAAAAATTATTGTCTTGTTCTAACAGATTGCATTTGGAAAAGTGTGCTCATTGTCTTGTAGGGAAGGAAACTAGAGTTTCTTTTAAATCAAGTCCACCTTCAAGAAAGTCAGAAGTACTTGAGCTTGTTCATTTTGATGTTTGTGGTCCTATGAAGACAAGGACGCTTCGTGGTTACCGCTATTTTGTGAATTTATTGATGATCACTCCAGGAATATTTGGGTGTACACTTTGAAGACAGAAGATCAAGTGTTAGACGTGTTTAAGCGGTTTCAAGTTTCAGTTGAAAGGGAAACTGGAAAGAAAATGAAATGTATTCGGACTGACAATGGAGGTGAATACAAAGGTCCATTTCATTATTACTGTAAGCAACAGTGTATCAGACATGAGAGAACTCCTCCAAAGACTCCGCAGTTGAATGGCTTGGCAGAGAAGATGAACAAAACATTAGTGGAGAGAGTCAGATGTTTGCTTTCACAAGAAGGATTGCCTAAATCCTTTTGGGGTGAAGCTTTGAAGAATGATGTTCATGTACTCAATTTGTCTCCATGTGTTCCTTTGAAGAATAATGTTCCTCAAAAGGTATGGTCATGTAAAGATCTATCTTACAATTATTACAAGTTTTTGGTTGTAAATCTTATGTTCACAATCCTAAAGATGAGAGGTCTAAGCTTGATGCTAAGACCAAATAGTGTATTTTTCTAGGTTATGGTCAAGATGAGTTTGGGTACAAATCTCAAGGAGTCCGAGCTAACTCCAGTCACGGCACCGTTATTCAGGTTCGCCGGTCCCTCCATCCATCCTATGGGAATGGTGAGGCTCGCAACAACATTTGGAAAGGAGCCAGAGAGAAGGACTCTCATGGTTAACTATGTCGTGGTCAAGGCCTCATCAGCATACAACATCATCCTGGGGAGACCTGCCCTCATCGACCTCTGAGCCGTGATCTCTCCGGTTCACATCGGTCTGAAGTTCCCGACTGCATATGGCTCGGTCGTAATCAAGGGTGATCTAGAGGTCGCCAAAAGCTACTACGCGGCCACAATCAAAAGCAAATAGGTCGTTTTAACTTGAGTTGCTCGGCAAGTTCCTTTAATCTGTTGTTTCCATTTCTGCACCCTTATTATGCTCATCTTTCCTAGTTTTGTTATCAGCTTTAAACGTTTGATACTTTGTTGAATAAATTTCGCTCTAGGAGCGCTCAGTTCTTGAATTCTGGTTGCATGCTTACTTACATTGCTCTATTGTGTATAAACACTCATCTTAAAAACTTTCACGCGTGAAGTCAGTCCAACCTGGCCCTGCTCTCTGTGCTTAAAAAATGAGAAGTCAGCACTAGCCTGGCCCAGCTCGTCCTAAATAATTTCATGCGAGAAGTCAGTCCGACCCGGTCCTGCTCGCCTTGCTTAAAAAATGAGAAGTCAGCACTAGCCTGGCCCAGCTCGTCATCGATACCAACACACAAGAAGTCAGTCCGACCTGGCCCTGCTCGCCATACTTCAAAAAATGAGAAGTCAGCACTAGTCTGGCCCATCTCATCCTAGATACTAACACGTGAGAAGTCAGTCCGACCTAGCCCTGCTCGCCGTGCTTTAAATACAAGAAATCAGCACTAGCCTGGCCCAGCTCATCTTAAAAACTTTCACGTTAGAAGTCAGTACGACCTGGCCCTGCTCGCCGTGTTTTAAAAATGAGAAGTCAGTACTAGCCTGGCCCAGCTAGTCTGAAAACTTTCACGGAAGTTAGTCCGACCTGGCCCTGCTCGCCGTGCTTTAGAAACGAGAAGTCAGCACTAGCCTGGCCCAGCTCTTCTTCAAACTTTCATGCGAGAAGTCAGTCCGATCTGGCCCTGCTCGCCGTGCTTTAAAAACGAGAAGTCATCACTAGCCTGGCCCAGCACGTCTCAAAACTTTCACGTGAGAAGTCAGTCCGACTTGGCCCTGCTCACCGTTCTTTAAAAACGAGAAGTTAGCACTAGCCTGGCCTAGCTCGTCTTCAAAACTTTCAAGCGATAAGTCAGTCCGACTTGGCTCTGCTCGCTGTGCTTTAAAAATGATAAGTCTGCACTTACCTAGTCCAGCTCACCGCTATCTACCAAATGTCAAGTCAATCGATTCTGACCATACTCGACACAATAGAGACCAGTCCGACCTGGCCTCACTGATTGCGAGGTAAGCACTAAATTAACCTAGTTATATCTGATCTGTTATCTGACCTAAATGTGTCCGAGCTCCGTACGACGGGCTCGGCCTTATACTTTCACAATCACACAAGTACGCCATCCAAAACTGTAGGTTAAAGAATGGAATACTGGGGGCCAACATACCTCATCAACAATAATAACAAACAAAAGATAACTCGGAAAAGAAATGCAGCAACAAAAGAGCATTTTTCATTACCGGAAAAGTTAGAATACAAAAATTTTCAATCAAAACGAGAAGTCAGTCCGACATGGCCATGCTCGCCGTGCTTCAAAAACGAGAAGTCCGCACTAGCCTGGCCCAGTTCGTCCTAGATACTAACACGTGAGAAGTCAGTCCGACCTGGCCCTGCTCACCGTGCTTCAAAAAACGAGAAGTCAGTACTAGCTTGGCCTAACTCGTCCTAAAAACTTTCACGTGAGAAGTCAGTCCGAACTGGCCCTGCTCGTCGTGCTTTAGAAACGAGAAGTCAGCACTAGCCTGGCCCAGCTCGTCTTAAAAAATTTCACGCGAGAAATCAATCCGACCTGGGCCTGCTCGCCGTGCTTTAAAAATGAGAAGTCAGCACTAGCCTGGCCCAGCTCGTCTCAAAACTTTCACGCGATAAGTCAGTCCGACCTGGCCCTGCTCGCCGTGCTTTAAAAACAAGAAGTCAGCACTAACCTAGCCCAGCTCGTCTTCAAAACATTCACGCAAGAAGTCAATCCGACCTGGCCCTGCTCGCCGTGCTTTAAAAATGAGAAGTCAGCACTAGCCTGTCCCAGATTGTCTCAAAACTTTCACACGAGAAGTAAGTCCGACCTGGCCCTACTCGTCGTGCTTTAAAAATGAGAAGTCGGCACTAGCCTGGCCCAGCTCGTCTTCAAAAATTTCACACGAGAAGTCAGTCCGACCTGGCCCTGCTCGCCGTGCTTTAAAAGTGAGAAGTCCGCACTAACCTGGTCCAGCTCACCACTATCTACCAAACGTCAAGTCAATCGATTCTGACCATACTCGACACAATAGAGACCAGTCCGACCTGGCCCTACTGATTGCGATGTAAGCACTAAATTAACCTAATTTGCTCTGATCTGCTATCTGACTTAAATGTGTCCAAGCTCCGCACGACGGGCTGGGCCTTATACTTTCACAATCACACAAGTACGCCATCCAAAACCGTAGGTTAAAGAATGGCATCTTTGAAGCGACATACCCCATCAACAATAATAATAAACAAAAGATAACTCGAAAAGAAATCAAAGCAACAAAAGAGAATTTTTCATTACCGGAAAAGTTACAATACAAAAATTTTCAATCAAACATAAAAACCTCCTGTAGCTCTAAGAGTCTGAGGTCGGATTCTTTGAAGGCTCGGACGTAGGAACCGAGCAGGAGGCAGCAGAAGGCCAGGTGGCATACTTGGACACAATGTCCACCCCAGCCTTAAAGTCCCTGACGCGCTCATTGTAAGTCGCACCCATTCCGGTTTGTAATAAACCTTCTTAAGGTTTCGATGGGAGTCAACTTTACGTGACTCCGGTGCATTAATTACCCCGTTTACTACACTTTCAAAGACATTTTGGGTAAATTAGACCGTTTTGAGGTGATATCATGAGCTTATGGCACGGGGAATGAATCTGTCACCTTGATGGATTATTACCCCTTATTTGTTGATATTAACCCCATTCCCGAGCACGTTTACCCTCCGGAATTGTTTGGATGCTTGTGGTTGTTTATGATATTGAAGGGTATTGGTGTCTCGAGGACCCGGAAGGTGACGATTTGTGGTGAAAAAACATGATCGAGGCAAGACGAGGGCCCAAAAAGAAAGAAAGAAAAGTGAAGATTTGGGGAAACAGGGGTTCAAACGCGCGTTTGAACCCTCCAAACGCTGCAGCGTTCGAAGTCCATATTTGATTTGAGTTGAAGCCCTCAAAGCGCGTTTGAAATCACCTTAAACGCGCGTTTGAAACTTCTGAACGCACGTTTCAAGTCATCCAAACGCGCGTTCCAGATGAAGAACAGTCAAGTCCCTGCCCAGAATTTATGCGAAACGCGCGTTTCAATTAAGCGAAACGCGCATTTGAAGATTCCAAACGCCCGTTCCAGCCCCCAAACGCGAGTTTGGACCGATTTTTCAGCAGATTTTTCCTCCCCCTTAGACTATTTCTTGGGGAGAGCTAGCTTTTCTTAGCAAAACTCTACCCATTTTCTTGCTTGAATTTTGTAATAGCTTAGAATACCTTCTCTTAGTGTAAATCAACAATATCTTAGCTTAATATTTCCATTTCTTAGCTTAGATTTTCATTCCAAACACTAAGAGACCACCTTTTAATTACTTCTTTATTTTGTACTTTTTGGATCTCAACTCGAATTTCTGCAATTTTATGGTATATTTCTCTTCTCTTTTACTTGTTATGGCTCTTATTTACTGTTTTGTGCATGTTTTGATTAGTATAATGAGTAGCTAAACACCTACACAGTCGAATCTTGTGAAATTTGGTGAAATCACCCTTTGGGTGATGAAATTGGGAGTGGGTAGTGCTTTTTATTGTTGTATCTTGCATGTTTCATGTCTTAGAACTCGTTATAACGGATTTGGGCTAGATTGATCACCTAGGTCAAAATCACACACATCAATCTTGAGAGTTGTTCAGATAGAGGGGTGTGGGAAAAGGGTTCTAGGATCGCATTGTAGTGTGAGGTTACTCGTTTTTAACGTTTAAACGGCTCTCGTGCATAATTGTCTTGTGAATGAATCTCTCTTAGGGAAGGTTAGTTGACTTGGCATAAGGTGTTGGGGAAGAGTTGTTCAGACCTTAGCACGGGATTAGAGTGCGTGCCCGTGAAATTGAATGTAAGAGTCTGTTCGTTGTTGCACACTCCCGGTTTTGTCTTTCCTTAGGGTGAAACTAGCTATTTTGATCATGGTTCGGCTATGTCTCTTTAACTATCTCTAAAACCTAGTAGTTTAATCTTCTTTCTTTCTTTTTATCTTTAGACTTGTTAGTTAGAATCACTTAGTGTCGTTGTAGTAAACAAAACCTTAAGAAATTGATCACCTAGACTAAGCATCACGTTCACTTTGGTACTTGCAAACACGATTCCTTTGGGTTCGACCTCGTACTCCTGTAGCTATTTTAGCAATCGACCCGGTACACTGCCGGTTAGAGAGTTAGTTTACCCACGGTTTCGAGTCTTTATAAATTGTTTTTGTTGGGTGGACTTTAGCTCAATCAAAATGGCGCCTTGCCGGGGAATTGTGTGCTATTTGTGATATCTTGTAAGTGAACCGAAGGCTTGGGCCTAGGTTTTATTTTACTGTTTTCTTGTTGTTTGCTTTTTGTAGTGCATGACCCGGAGATCTCAAACACCACTCGAACCTTACATAGACGGAATTGAAGCTTACACAAGGCGTAGAAAAAGTCAAAGAAGAAGAGGTCGTCAAGTAGAGGAGTCGATTCCGGTCGTTGAAGAGAATAGTTTGGGTGAGTTGGGAGAAGGATCCGACTTGGCACAAAACGGTGGACAAGGATTGGAAGGAAATTTGGGGAATGATAATGGACTCTGAATCAAAACCCGCCTCTTGTCAATAACATCGCACAAGGAGGTGGGAATGGACAAGAAACAATGTAGCGAATGCGAATGGGCCTATACCTCAAAATGTTCAACACGAGGCCCTAGGGAATCAAATGGATCCCGCTCTTATGCAACAGATTCAATGCATGGATTTTGAATCGGTTTCATGAGAATCAAAACCAAGCTCACAATCAAGGTGCAAATGCGATGCCTAATTGGTTTAACGGTCAAAAGAGCAAAATCAAGGTGGTTTGACTTGTAGGGATTTTGTGCTAGCTCCTACGGCAAACATGGGGCATAGTCCAATTCGAATGCGCCGGTGGCCTCCAACAATTTGGAATTGAATAGGAATATCATACATTTGTTGGGAGACAACGCTATATTCAAGGGAACCGCTCTAGAAAATCCTCACTTATTCATTGATCACTTTCTCCAAATAGTGAACTCAACAAAGATCAATGGAGTGAGTGATGAGGCGCTCAAACTTATGCTTTTCCCGTTCGCCTTGAAAGAGCAAGCTAAGAGGTGGTATGATTCGTTGCCTAATGACTCTTTACACACATGGGAAGAAGTGGTCAAGACTTTTCTACTCAAATATTACCCCCCATCGAAGACCATGGATATGAAAGAAGCTATCATGTCATTCAATGCTTATGAAGGAGAAGAGCTACATGAGTCATGAGACCGATTTAAGGCTTTGTTGAGGGAGTGCCCGGGGCACGGATTGAGATCTTATGAGGTAGTACATGCTTTCTTCCGGGGTTTGGACCAAGTACACCAAAGTACCTTGCATACTTCATGCAATGGGGATATTATGAGTATGGTACCCGAAGTATCCATGAACCAAATTGAGAAAATTTCAGAGACCTCGAGGCAATACATATCGTCGAGTAGAAAGGGTACAAGAAGCAAGAAGCCCGGTTTGGTTGAAATGAAAGAAGTAGAGGCAAATGATCAATACCATGCTCAAGTACAAGCGATGGAGCAACAGTTGGGGAGATTGCAAAAAGAGGACGAAAGTGCTAAGCTTTGCCAAATTTGTAGTGGACCACACTCGGCAAAGGATTGTAGGATGACAACCAAAGCTCAAAATATGGCTTACCCTCAATCCTCAACTCATGGGCAACCTAGTACTTTATCTCAAGATAACATGAATGAGTTGGCTAAGCGGATGATGAGTATTTGCTCGATGGAGCAATGGAATACGAGGCCCCAATATCAAAATCAATTGCAAAGCCCCTATCAAGGCCAATATATGAGGGAGCAACAAGGTGGGCAACCGTATGAAGAATCCCATGATGTGAACTATGTGGGACAATGTCAAGGAGGGAATTATGGAAATCAAGGTGATGGTTCTTGGAGGAATAAAAACAATCAAGGTTGGAACCGTAATCAAAACCAAGGCCAAAACCAAGGTTATAGACAAGGCCAAAATCAAAGCCAATCTTCACAAGGGCAAGTCTATCAACCTCCACACCAAAGGCAGCAACAAGGTGGGCAACCGTATGAAGAATCCCAAGATGTGAACTATGTGGGACAAGGTCAAAGAGGGAATTATGGAAATCAAGGTGATGGTTCTTGGAGAAATATCAACAATCAAGGTTGGAACCGTAATCAAAACCAAGGCCAAAACCAAGGTTATAGACAAGGCCAAAATCAAAGCCAATCTTCACAAGGGCAAGTCTATCAACCTCCACACCAAAGGCAACAACAAGGAGGGTATAATCAACAAGGTTCTACCAATTATCAAAACCCTCCTCCTTTGGCTCCTATACCTCAAAAGAGTGCAACCGATGTCATCTTGGAACAAATGAACAAAAACTTTGCGGAGATAAAGAAAGACATGGTTGAGATGAACTACAAGCATGGTTCCGCCATAAAATATCTTGAGACACAATTTGGTCAAGTGGTGGAACATGTTCAGTTGAAGGCCGGTTTACCGAGTAACACCGAGAAGAATCCAAGAAGTGTAAACGCCATCTTAACTCGAAGTGGTAAAGTGTTGATAACTAGTGGAGAGAAGAAAGTCCTATGGGAGGACAAAGCTAGAAAAGCTCCTATTGAGACCGAAGCGGGAGCTATGGATGGTGATATAGATGGGATTAAAGATGATGAAGATCATGGAGAATATATCAAGAAGAAGGAAGTTGAGAGAAAAGAAGCTCAAGCTAGGGGAGATTATCTGGTTATCGATATGAAAGAGGAGGACTCAACTAGGAGAGAAGGGAAAGAGCCAATGAAAGAGCCGTTTTCCCCACGCACCAAAGGTAAGAAAGGTATGATCCCTCCTCCTTCTAAAGATTTTGATTTGAGTACTCTCCCTTATCCCCCTAAGAATCATAGACAAAGTTGCTTGAATAAGGCACAAACTCGATTTATTGAGATTTTGCGAAAAATTGATTTGAACATTCCTTTTCTTGAAGCACTTGCAAACATGCCCTCGTATTGTAAGTTCTTAAAAGAGTTGCTAACTAAAAAGGGTAAAATGCAAGAAGTTGTGTGTCTAAATGAAGAGTGTTCCGCTATTTTTGATGGAAAGTCTAGGATTCCCCCGAAAGTTAGAGACAAGGGTAGTTTCACTATCCGGTTACTATTGGTACAACTCATTTTCCTAGTGTCCTATGTGATTTGGGGGCTAGTGTAAGCTTAATTCCCCGTGCTATATATGAAAGTCTTGACCTAGGAGAGTTGGAGCCAACGGGGATGACCCTTCAAATGGCGGATAGGTCTATAAGGGAGCCTATGGGAGTGATAGCAGATGTCATAGTGAAAGTGGATAAGTTTGCCTTCCCGGTAGATTTTGTGGTACTAGACATGGAGATGGACTCCAAAACACCTTTGTTGTTAGGACGTCCCTTTTTAAACACCGGAAGGACTTTGATAGATGTTGCGAGTGGAGAGATTATTTTGAGAGTTGGAGATGAAAAAGTCGCGGTCAATGTTTATAAAGCCATGAAACATCTTAAGGAGAGCACCAAGGACTGTTTTTCTATTGATGCTATATATCCTTGCGTTTCGGAACATGTTGACATGCAGGTGTATAAAGATAACTCCGATGAATGCATGGCAAGAGTGAGTACGGAACTCGATGAAGAAGAAGAGTTGGAAGAGGAAGCAAAAGAGCTAGAAGAGACGGCTTTCGTGGGTGAAAAGTGGACCGAGAAGATTGATCTTGGGCTTGAAGGAGAGCTAGAGAAGCCATCAATTGAGGACCCACCGAAAGACTTGAAAATGAAGCCGCTTCCACCTCACTTGAAGTATGTTTTTCTTGAAAATGATGATTTACTTCCTTTGATTATTTCTGCTACACTAACGGCTTTGCAGGAAGATGAGTTGGTGAAGATGCTTAAGAAGCATAAGCGTGCTTTTGTGTGGAAGATGTGTGATCTCAAGGGCATAAGTCCCACCATTTGTCAACACAAGATTATTCTAGAAGATGGAGCGAAGCCGGTAAGGCAACCCCAAAGAAGGCTCAATCCACACCTCCAAGAGGTTGTGAGGAAGGATGTGGTCACGATGTTGAAGCTAGGGATTATCTATGCCATCTCGGATAGCAAGTGGGCGAGTCCCACCCAAGTGGTGCCGAAGAAGGGAGGTATGACCGTGGAGATCAATGACAAAGGTGAGGAGGTGCCTAAGCGGTTGGTAAGTGGTCATAGAATTTGCATTGATTATCGTAAGCTAAATGACCAAACCCGTAAAGATCATTTCCCCTCCCTTTTATTGATCAAATGTTGGAAAGATTGAGTGGCCATGCTTTTATTGCTTTCTTGATGGGTTTAGTGGGTATTACCAAATACATGTGGCCTTAGAGGACCAAGAAAAGACTACATACACTTGCCCCTATGGTACCTTTGCCTTCCGTAGGATGCCTTTTGGGTTGTGTAATGCACCCGCGACATTCCAACGGTGCATGGTTTCCATCTTTGCGGATATGATTGAAAAGTTTTTAGAAGTCTTTATGGATGATTTTAGTGTTTTTGGATTCCTTTGAGGATTGTCTAGATAACCTTGAGAAGGTGTTGAGTAGATGTGAGGAGACGAATTTGGTGCTAAATTGGGAGAAGTGTCATTTGATGGTTACGGAAGGGATAGTCTTAGGGCATAAGATATCGAGTAAGGGTATAGAGGTAGACAAGGCTAAGGTAGAAGCGATAGCTAAGCTTCCTATGCCCACCAACCTAAAGACTCTTAGGGGTTTTCTAGGCCATGTGGGGTTCTATCGTAGGTTCATTAAGGATTTTTTGAAAATAGCCCGTCCTCTTACTCTTCTTCTTGGAAAAGACGTCCCGTTTGATTTCGACCAAGCTTATGTTGAAGCATTCTTGATGCTCAAGCAATTTCTTGTATCCGCTCCTATCTTAGTTGCCCCGAAGTGGGATCAAGAATTTGAGCTCATGTGTGATGCGAGTGACACCGCGGTTGGTGCGGTCCTCGGTCAAAAGATCGACAAAATCTTCAAGCCTATTGCTTATGCTAGTCACACCTTGAATCCGGCCCAACAAAACTACACCACCACTGAAAAAAAGCTTTTAGCAGTCGTCTTTGCGTTCGATAAGTTTATGTCTCATCTCGTAGGTTCTCGGGTAGTTGTCCACACGGATCATGCCGCTTTGCGTTATCTCTTTGCCAAGCAAGATGCCAAGCCCCGCCTCTTGAGGTGGATCTTGCTCTTGCAAGAGTTTGATCTAGAGATCCGTGATAGGAAAGGTTGTGAGAATGTCGTAGCCGACCACTTGAGTCGCATGGAGCTTAGTGAGGAGTTGATTAAGGCACAAACTGAGATAAATGATTCTTTTCCTCACGAGCAACTTTATGCACTTGACACCCTACTTCCGGCTAAGAAAGGCAACTTTCTAAAAGTCGGTAAGGAAGGTAGTCCTTGGTTTGCTCCTTTTGTCAATTACCACGAGTGCGGTTTTGTAGATCCGACCTTGACTCAAACCAAAGGCGTAAATTCCTTAGTGAGGTTGGTAAGTATGTGTGGGAAGATCCTTGCTTATATAGGTTGTGTTCGGATGGCATTTTGAGGAGGTGCATCCCGGAAAGTGAAATTTTGAGTGCTCTTTCTTTTGTCACGACAAAGAGGCCGGGGCCATTTCTCGGGGCAAAGGACCACTTTGAAAGTGTTGCAAAGTGGGCTATATTGGCCCACTCTATTCCGAGACGCACATGCTTATGTGAAATCTTATGATGCTTGTCAACGGTCCGGTCGTATATCTAGAAGTAGTGAGATGCCTCAGAAGCCGATCATAGTGTGTGAGATTTTTGACGTGTGGGGCATTGATTTCATGGGCCCCTACCCTTCTTCGTGTGGTAACAAGTACATCCTAGTCGCGTGTGATTATGTGTCCAAATGGGTGAAGCCTTAGCCTCACCCACCAATGATAGGAATGTTTGTTATCCGTTTTCTTAGAAAGAACATCTTTTGTCGGTTTGGGGTGCCTCGTGCTATAATCAGTGATAATGGAAGCCATTTTGCCAACAAGCCGTTTGATAAGCTTTTAGAGAAGTATGGAGTGAAACACAAGTTAGGTACCGCTTACCATCCCCAAACGAGTGGTCAAGTTGAAGTCACGAATAGGGGTATTAAGCGTATCTTAGAGAGGACGGTAGACACGAATGTCAAGAGTTGGTCTTTAAAGTTAGATGATGCTTTGTGGGCCCATAGGACAGCCTTTAAGACACCCCTAGGCATGTCACCTTACATGATAGTCTATGGTAAATCTTGTCTCTTCCCGTAGAGATCGAACACAAGGCTTATTGGGCCATCAAAATGCTAAACCTTGATGACACCTTAATTGGTGAGAAGCGTATGGCCTAATTGAATGAACTAGATGAGTTCCGCCTTTGTGCTTATGACCTTTCCACGAAGTATAAAGAAAATAGTAAGTTACTCCATTATAAGTTGATTAAACCTCGTGTTTTCAATGAGGGTGACGAAGTCTTATTCTACAATACTCGTTTGCATCTTTTCCAAGTTGAAGTCTAGGTGGTCCGGTCCCTATGTTGTGTCAAAAGTCTATCCGTCCGGTGCTATTGAAATCACCCATCCTAAGTTTGGCACATTTACCACCAATGGCTTGCGGTTGAAAAGGTATGAGAGGTTGCCTTACGATGAAGCACTAGAAATAGTGCACCTTGAAGACCATGTACCTTGTGATGAATCTTGTAAGTCTTGTCACGGACTTTAAATCTTGACTCGTATAATTTCAAATCCATCTTTCCATCTCTCTACCCCTTCTCGTCTCGTGCCAACGGTATAACTTTGAAAAAGTTGGCACCGTATAATCCATCCTGTCTAGCCAACGACGTAAAACAAAGGCGCTTGGGGGAGGCAACCCACCATTTCGTAGTTTGTTAAGTTAGTTTGGTGTTTCTAGTGGTCTTGGGGTGGTTAGAATCAAGTGTGGGGTAGAAATCTTGTGTTTTCCTAGTTTACGGTCCCAAGCGCGTTTAGAACCATTCAAGCGCGCGTTTAAGACTTTTCCCGCCAAACGCGTTTAGAACCATTTCAATCGCGGCGTTTGAAGCCTCAACTCTCTGGTCGTGAATTCTCGCCCCAACGCGCGCGTTTCACTAGTCAAACAGCGTTTGAACATGCAGCAGCGCGTTCCACTCATTCCAAACGCGCGTTTGGGACCTTCTCCTTTAAATACCTGCAACCTCAACCCGACGTTTCAAAATCGATTTTCTCAACCCTAACCGGCGTTTAGCGGCCGCTCCTCACCTTTTCACTCGAAATTCCTCAATTCTCAACCGTTTTTGGCGATTTAAAGTTCAAACAACACCCCTTGATCTCTTATTTTGATTTCATCAATCCATTCCAACAACAAATCCCCCAAATTCTCGATTCAAGATTCTCTTTTTGCGGTTTTTTGCCAAGTTCGAATTTGGCCATTTGTGACGTTTCGAGGCTCGTTCTTCGCTCCAAATCATTCGTATCGTCTCTTTTAAGCATAGAACAGGTATATTTTGGTTTTACGTTTGAGTTTCGATTAGGGTTAATTTTTGCCTATTTTGGTTTTACACCCCTATCCCGTTATTTATTGGTTATTGATTGTATATCCTGTTTCTGTTTGTTTTGCTTTGTTATGTTGATCGATGTTGAATGGTGTGGCTCTCGTGGGGTTTCGTTTGGTTGGTTGGTTTGTTTTGAAATCCCGGTTGGATGATAACCGGGTCGTTTTGTTGTTAATATTGGTTGTTTGGTGATGTTTGGGTGCATTCAGAGATAATGAGGGAGACTAAACGTAAGGAAACCGAGGGTACAGGTAAGGGGAAACAGCCGGTGACGAGGCATATGCCTAAAAAACAGAAAACCCTAGTTTCTCCTCGGGTACCTACGGGTGGTATTCGAATCAGTGGTACAGTTGAGAGTAGGAATCCTTGAGCCCTTAGGCCAGCAGGACAGTTGAGGGATGAGACCTCAGACGAAGATTTTGAGCCAGATACCGAGGGAAGGAATACTAGTAGTGATTGTGAGGAGGCTAGGGACCTTGAGAGCGATGTGCCCTTGGCACATTGCAAGCCAAAACTGTAAGAACTAGTGCTCCACCTCCTCCTCAGACTACCCCTCCACAGAGTGCCCCCGAGCAAGACCCTCCTCTAGCCCCTCCTCCTGATGACATTATCCCTTTCGAGCAGCGTTTTAACTCACCGGTTGCCTTCTCAAATTATAATGAGTATATAGCTGTAAAGAATATGTGTTATGAGAGGGGGCTAGACCTCAAAGCTGTGCCTCAAACTTTCATTGATGACTTGAGGAAGAGAGGGTGGAACAATCTGATTTATGAGCGGAGGGGAATCTCAATCATCACTAGTCCGGGAGCGGTATGCAAACTTTAGTGTGGCCAATCTTGAGTCCGGGTTCATCAAAGTTAGAGGGGTTAATGTCCCGTGGTCCGTCAAGGCTATCAATGATTATTACCGGATACCGGCTTTCGAGGGTCAGGACTATATCAGTTGGTTTGCGGAGAGATCACATTGGGGTAACACTGAGACACCGGATCCGTTAGAGGAGATGAGGAAGGCCATAAATCCTGACTTACAGTGGGTTTCTAAAGGGAGCAATTTGAGAAGTCAGTTGGTGACGACGAATTGGCCGGATGTTTGGAAAGTAAAGGCAAAGTTTTCTCAGAACCGTCTACTACCAAAGGACAACATAACGCATTTCCACATCAAGGATTTGCAATTGTTGTATGCTCTACACTATAATCTGAAGGTAGATGTCGGGAAAACCATTTTTGAGGAATTTAGAGAGAACCAGAAGGTCAAGCGTCGGATGATAATGTGCCCCTATCTTATTCATGGCTTATGCAAGGGAGCGTCGGTAAAAGAGTATCCAGATGATCAGATTCTGAGGAAGAAGAATCTGCCTGTGGCACCGAGGCCGTTCAACGCCCGCATGCTTCCAAACCTCCTAGGCCCACCCCACGACCTATTCACACCGCCCCACGCCCCACCGCTGCTACTACTTCCACCACACTCCAGTACCTCCTCCTGTCATTTCCTCACACTACTACCACTCGATACCCCCACCTCCTCCTTCTACTATGGAACTTCCACCACACCTACACCTCCACCTTCTACACGTACTCACTGGGGCCGTGGCTTAGTGAGCGGCGGGGCTTTTGATTGCACATAAACAGAGAGATTGGATGGACGATCCCGAGGTGACACCGAATGGCATAGTGGAGAATCGGCGGTATTGGCTCGGAGAGAGGAGGTTGAGCTCCTGAATTGGATCTGGATATTTCACCGTTTGAGTATACCTCGGAGATTGAGGAGGATTTGCGGCTGGTCATAGAGAGTCATTTGTTGATGAGCCGACGAGGGGTTTGATGATATTGATTTGGATGATCGGACAGGCCTGAGATAGAAAGTGGGACAGAGGCGGTGGGACGGAGGCAATTAGGATATGTGTTGCAGACTCCACACACATCGAGAGTGCGGTGATGTGGTTGCACCAACATCGTGCACACGGACTCCACTCCGACGTCTGAGGACATGGAGCCGACTAGCATGTTTTTTCATGCAATTCTTATTGTATTCACTCATTAGTCTGCATCTCATTTATACTTTGATGTTTCATTGACTTTTGGCGTTCTTTCATCATACTTTGGACACACATACACGTGCACTTATTTTTGAGCCCCTGAGGCCTGCTTGACCATGTATGCTTTCCTTTTTCATTGACTGATACTTTGGGATGACGAGGATATTATTGTTGGTTTATATTTAATGCATGGATGTTCTGTTTTTATTTGATTCGATTGTATCCTTCCATTGCATATCCTGTATCCCCCCTCATTATGCTTTGATCTCGTCACTGTGGCTTAGACTCGTTATTTTATGCACCCGCTTACCCTATTGCTTGCTTTTTAGCATGCGGATTCTGTCCCGTGCATGCGCTGTCTTTGTTTCTGTTGATCTCACTCTAGGTTACGGGATGGATTCATACGAGGTTATCACGAGTTTCGAGTCACGGTTGCGCCTTTCTGCCGGGTCTTTTGGTCAAACAGCTAAGTCTTCTACGCTTCTTATCTCTCACACATTGAGGACAGTGTTTCGTTTAAGTGTGGGGTGGGGGACTTAGCCGTTTTCTTGTTTTTATTGTTGAATGTGCCTTTCATGTGGTATACTTAGCCTATGATCGGGCTTGAGTCGATTTTTCGGTAATTTTAAAAATTTTCAAGGGTTTCCGACACTATGTTGTGTGTGCTATGTCCATATTCGAGTGGTGGCCACCTTAGTAGGGCCCCGAACGTGTGCATTTCGGTTTGATTTTATCTTGAGAATAGAGTCTATTAATTTCACGTGAAGCTACACTTGGTGCACAATTTGATTACTACCACATCTCATATCACTGGTCTCGAGACGAAATAGAAAGGTTTACCTAGGTAGGACACGGGATGACGGTTATGGCGTCTCTTTGACCCTACCAAAGCCAAATAAGCCTTGTCCCGAACATTAGACATTCGTAGCCCCTCTCAGCCTTGATAGAATGGCCTGACCACCATTCGCCTATAGCCGTTTTGTTATTTAGTCAGAAACCTACCTTGAGCCTTAATTATGGTCACATTCCCTTCATTTACACCTTACGAGTGGACTTAGTCTTTTGTTAGGCCACACTTGCCAAGGCAAGTGTGGGGTGGGGGAAATGATATTGTGATGGGTTGGTGTTTTCTTGGTTTGGAGCTATAAGAAGAAGAGGAGCTCATTTGGGCTTAGTATTTGGGTTGGCCCAAAAAGAAAAGAAAAATCTGTGAAATTCTTCTCTTTTACAAAAAAAAAAAAAAATAGAAAAAGAAAAGAGAACTCAATCAATCAAAGTTCAAAATAAATTAGGAAGTGTTAGGTGTGATGCCCGAAAGACAATTTTGTAATTGTTTTATTTAATAAATGAAATGATGTTATTATTCATATTTATTATTCTCATATTCACCGATGTGACAATAGTATTTACACAATAGAAAACCCTAAAGTATATCGTTTATGTAATCACTTAACTCAGTGTATGGGATATACACAGGAGGATTGAGTTAGTGAAGATGTACTTAAAATACAATTAGCCCGTAGTGAAGTTAATCGAGAGTATCGGGTCTCTCCTTTAACGTGCTATTAATGCGCCCAGAACACAATAGGTGTGATTGTCTTATCCGGACTTTCGGTTAAGAGAACCTAATGGGGCATTTATATATGATAGATATATCATATAGAAATTTGGACCGATTTGATTAGAGTTCACGATATAATTCCGTAATCGAAGTCTTATCGAATCAATGGATGATCATATTTATGGATATATCTTAATCCCGAGGTGATCACGATCCAAGCGCTTGAATCAAGATATGAAGTTTGACTTGACGGTTAAGGATTACACCGAGTGCGTGGTCCGAATTACCCCATCTTGGCATTGTCTTTGGATTGAGTGAGTAGTACGTGTTATCACAGATACGGAATCCATTCCTTCCATTTATGGAAGTAGATAAACGATTCCACTTATTTGTTAATCCTAGAAAGCGATCGATCGTGCGAGTTCATGTTACATCGATTAGCTACCCGGTGAGTTGTATGAATTAATTGATCACTAGGGGTTAATGGTAAATAAGGATAAGAGGTTCTAAAAGGGTTAACGGTAACTTCCCGATTTGGAATGAACATTCTATGGAGGATTAATCCATATGTAATGATTATATCAATGGACGCTTATTATTATTCTCGTGAGGAGATAAATATAATCTTATAATCGGAGGAGTGCAGTCACGGGATTATGGTGGCATATTCGTGATTGATTTATCGAATATAATTATTCTATAATTATTTATTTGATTTATCGGAGCCACGATTATTAGTCCATGGTCCCCGACGTGCCTCCTAATATAGCATAGCTATTCTCGGACGTCGAATCCTAATAATATTAATTTAGTTCTTGTTGGACTTTATTAAAACGATATGTGAATTAATTGTTTAGTGGACTATTAAATTAGTTGGGCTACACATAATTAAATATGTGGAAAAGACATTTTTCATAAACTTGGCCCAATTGTGTTATAGCCCAAAAATTAATTATGACTAGGTCATGAATTAAAAGTGGCGCCCCCCTCTTATTTTTGGAACAAGAAATTAGTTTTCTTGTGATTAATAAGACATGTGCATAAAATATTTATTGGATAAATATTTATGGTAAATAATAAAGATAAATATTATTCTAGATTTGTTCTAGAATATTATGGAATTATCTTTTATTAAAGGATTTATTTTGTTTGATAAATAAAAATCCTTGGAGGCTAAGTTTTACTCTCCTATATAAAGAGAGTTCTCCCAAGCCTTAATACACACATAAATTTCGACTTCTCCTATATAGAGAGAGAAGAAAATAATTCGGCCAAGGAGATTTGGGAGAAATCTTGGAGATTTTTCCGGTAGCATATCGGAAGGGTTCGAGTCGAGAATTCCTTCCACCGGAATTGCTTGGATCACACGATCGGAAGACTGTGGTGCTCTTCACATCTTCACATTCATCCTTTGCGGTTCTTCAACTTGAATTTAGAGATTCAAGAGGTATGATCTACATCCCCTTGTAGAATAGATCTAGTTGTTTTATTACGCATATTATATAGATCTAGATCCATAAATCGCTTCCTATGCGGATGGTATTACTAACGATGGTATCGATCGCCAGGGTGATCTATATTTATACGTATAAAATATTAGATCTAGGAGTGGTAAAACATGTAGATTTTTTGTCCCAATTTTTTTAAATAGGGCCGACGCATGTTATTCTTTTTTTTTTATGTTATGAATGTCTTGGTTGAAGAGATGGATTGGGGTTGGTACTGTTTACTCGTTAGATCTATTGTAGCTCCTTTGTTTAGTAACAATTGAGCATAGGAATTGTATTTTTTTTATGTCTTTCTTTTCGAAATTTATGTAAAAAGTAGTATCTTTTATTGTAATTTTGATTATCCGGGCTGGAAAAGATGAAGATCTTGCTGAAAAATTGAAGATCAAGTCGAAACCCAAGGTATGAACGAGGAGAAACGGATGAATTTTATTAAAAATCTGCTACAGGACTTTCTGCGACGCTGAAAAGCGTCACTAAAAGTCCTGTTTAATAAATATATGCGGCTAGGGTTTTCTTTAATTTTGCGGCTGCACCAATTTTTTTTTTTTTTGCTGTGACCTAATTTTTTTATTTATTTAGATCATTCAACAACCGAATGATGAAAGAAAAAAAAAAAAAATTTATTATTGGAAAATAAAATTAAAAACAGCCGCATGTAATATAATAAAATAAAATATATGAATAATTAAAATAAATTGGATTTGTTTAATTAAAAGACCTTTTCTCTCTCTCGGTGTTCGTGGTTTCGTGTTCAGCGGTTCGAGTTCAAGATTCAAGATCAAGACTCAAGACAACAAGATTGTAATTTATTTTTCCTAGGATAGATTAGTTACGGGGTACCAACAATCCATCTCGGTGTTTAAATTTCCATAATTTATTTTTATGTGTTCGATCATAAAATAGATATAAAATCGGAATTGCCATGACATGCATCATATCATAAATCCACTCCATGCATACATGTAGAATTTTAATTTTGGTAATTAAAATAGGCATGTATACAAACTCGTGTAATTAGTTGAAATTTAATTAATACGTGGTAATTAATAAATTTAGTAACTAATTAATGATCCGAGGACGGGTTATGAAATCGTTAGGCCTTTCGGTGTGTGTTCTCGGTGAACCGCCTTAAAGCCCAAACGAGATCACGTTTTCAATTCGTAGTGTCTACGAGATTGAATGATGGTAAAAGAACAAAAATCTTGGATAAAAACGGTTCGCTTATAGGTTGGGTGGTCAATCGAGCTAGGCTCGACCGACTTAACCCCTCCTAGTGTGATGTATGCACGGGGTCCGGCAAGACTAAGCTACACCGGAGAACGGATGGGTGATTCCTCTTATCTCAATGAAATTTTTCTTGACCCGATTTCGTCCGGATCATCACATATGTTCCAACGAATAGGGACGGGTAGGCTTTCCTACGTCACCGACACCATTCGAATCCTTGATTTGATGAGCTTTTATGATAACATCAAAAAGACGTGGTTAGTTAACCCACAACCACTTCCAAATTATTGAGTGGGAGGCGGGGAGGCGACACCAACCCCACGGCCTCTACTATAGATACAAGTAAGTGAGAGAAGGGTGGCGCCTCATGGCGCTTTGATTTCGATCCCCTACGGATGGTGTTCACCCCTATCAACATTCATGGCTTGGTCTCCGAAAGGATAGGATTTACAGGTACTCGTCGGGTCACCGACCTATCCTACGACGGCACACTCGGGCGTACTGCAAGAGATCCGATATAGTAGGTCACACTCATAAAGGATATTTTTGGAAATATCTAGGCTAAAAAAGGAAGGTAGTCAATGAATAAAGGGATGTTCGATTCTCGTGGGATGTTTGATTCTCACAAGTTATTCATTGATGAGATTTAACCGTCATCTCTTTGACCTACCCTACGGCGGCACTGAAATGCGAGGTTAAAACCTTGGAATGGTAGAGTAGACTTACTTTTAGTTTACAATTCCTAAAATTTAATATAGTAGTGTTAAACTTGAATTAATACATGTCATTTTATTTTCAGCAAAATGTCTGCTCAAATTTACCTTTCTTCATTCGAAAAATTAACGGGAAACAACTTTAAGAAATGGAAGAGTAACTTAAACGTGGTACTCACGTATGAGAATGTGCAACATGTACTTACTTCTGAGTGCCCTACGCTGGCGATCCAAAAACCTGGTAAAGCTGAGATCGAACAGCGTAATCGGCTGGATCAAGTAGATAACCGGGCTCGTGGGATCATCCTGGCGGCGAGTGTCGGAGGTTATTAGGACCCAGATTGAAGAGTTTGAATCTGCAGGAGAAATCATCGCGGAAACTTACTACGATGTTTGGATCACCTAGCAACCAAGCAAGACACGATGCCATCAAGGTTGGCCGTCAACACGAAATTGAAGAAAGGTCAAGCGGTGAATGGTCATGTTACGAATATGATCGATTACTTCAATGACGCCGGTATTCATGGATCAAAGTTCGATGAAGCAACTCAAGTATCAATGATTCGGAATCGTTGACTCTCGAGTTTATCCCGTTCAAAACTCGATATCGATGGGCAAATATGAATTGACCATGACACAGATCTTGAATGAGGCCGACTATCTACGAGGCCTGCTATCGAAAGATAAGGTCCAAGTAGGGGATAAGAAAGCTGAAGCCAATATGGCCGAAGCCAGGTCATCAAACAAGCCTAAGGCCAAACCAAAGAAGAAGGGTAATGTTGCACCCGTGCTCAAGCCAATGAAGAAAAAAGGCGCCAAGAAAGTTGTGAGGCCAAGCCAAAGGGCAAATGCTTTTATTTGTAAGGAGGTAGGACATTGGCGACGCCATTGTCCCGAATATCTTCGTGATGTGAAAGATGGCAAAGTCAAGGTCATTCTTTGGGAAAGATAAGAAATGTAATTTGGAATTACTATTCTTGGAATCTTTTACGTAGCTAAAGATGTGTCCACTTGGATACTTGATCTGGAGCTACTAACCATGTATGTTCTTCATTGCATTCTTAGTTCGCAATTGATGAGTGGAAGAGGGTTCTCAAGAGATGCGAGTAGGCTTTGGGCGCGCTCATTCAAGCAAAGCAAAGTGGGGAGCTGTGGACTTGCATTTTAATAATAGAATTTTACATTTAGAAAATGTTTATTTTATTCTCAATTTCAGGAGAAATTTGATTTCTTATCTCGCCTTAGTTGAACAATCATTTTCTGCTTCAAATTTGAATGGTGAATTTGTTATTTCAAAGAATGGCTTTGAATTGTGTTCAACTATAAATGAAAACGGTTTATATTTTGTAAGACCACATAAAGCTCCCTACTTAATCTTGAAATGTTTAAAATCGCTCATCAAAGATCTCGCTAAAAGGCGAGAAATTTTCTCAAGTAAAAGAAGATAAAACATACTTGTGGCATCTAAGGCTTGGCCATATTTACTTGGAAAGACTCAAAAGACTTGAAAAGGTTAATGCCTTAGGTGAGTCATCTGTTGACACACCGCTTGCTGTCTGCGAGTGTTGCCTGGAGGGAAAAATGACTAAGCGTCCCTTCTCATCAAAGGGTAATAGAGCCACAGGAACTCTAGACTTAGTGCATTCGGACCTTTGTGGTCCGATGAACGTACAAGCTAGGCGGATACGAGTACTTTGTGACTTTCATTGATGATTACTCGAGATTCGGTTATGTTTATCTCACGCATAGAAAGTCCGAGGCTTTTGGAAAGTTCAAGGAGTTCCAAGCAGAAGCGAAAGGCAACTAGGCAAGTCATTGAAATGCCTTTACTCGGATCGTGGAGGTGAGTATTTAGATCATCGAGTTCATTGACTACTTGGTGAAAAAGGAATTTGTTTCCAACGTTCGGCGCTTAGGACACCTCAAAGAAACGGAGTTCTTTGAGAGAAGAAAGCAGGACATTGATTAACATGGTTAGATCAATGATGAGCTACGCCACTACCTATATCCTTTTGGGGTTATGCTTTTAGAAGCGGTCTACATTTTGAATGTGTACCGTCAAAGTCTCATTAAAAGACACCCATTGAGATGTGGTCGGGACATCGCGAAAGCATGCGTCACTTCCGCATATGGGGTTGTCCTGCACATGTGCTGATGGACAAGACTACCAAGATACAATCACATACGAAAGTATGTTTGTTTGTAGGCTATCCAAAAGGTACACGTGGTGGTCTATTTTACGATCCGGAAGATAACAAAGTGCTAGTCTCGACTAACGCTACGTTTTTGGAGGAAAGTTTTATGAAAGACCACAGACCTCGAAGTAAAATTGTACTAGAGGAATTACTCTCCGATGACATCAGGCCCATTGTGGTGGCGATGTTCCTGTAAACAACACTAATAATACAATGATCACTTCCGACATTCTGTTCCACCCGCACGCATCTTTGCGAGTGGTTCGGCCACCGGCTCGATGCGGCATGGATTTAGAGGCAAACGTAGTCGCCTCGATGGTGTGGAAGATGATCCTCCGACCTATAAGAAGGCCCTTTGGATCACGATAAGGATAAATGGATTGGCGTAATGAATCAAGAGATAGAGTCTATGTACTCTAACTCGGTCCGAAACTTGTAGAACTTCCTCGGGGTGAAAGGCCCATTGGATGTAAATGGCTCTACAAGCGAAAGAGAGAGAGTAGATGGGAAGGTTGAAACCTTCAAAGCATTGGTAGCCAAAGGTTACACACACGAGAGGTATAGACTACGAGGAAACCTTCTCACCTGTGGCCATGATGAAAACCATCCGCATCCTCCTTTTCGATTGTCGCATGTCCGGATTATGAAATCGGCAAATGGATGTTAAGACAACGTTTTCTAAACGGCTTTCTTGACGAGGAAATCTATATGCAAAGCAACGAGAGGATTCATTGAAGAAGGTCGAGAGCACATGGTGTGCAAGTTGCTCAGATCCATTTATGGGTTGAAGCAAGCATCTCGTTCTGGTATCATAGATTCGATCACACGATCAAGTCTTATGATTTGAACAACACTTTCTTTGAATCTTGTGTGTACAAGAAGGTTATCAAAGATAGTGTTGTATTTCTAGTGTTGTACGTTGATGACATACTCCTAATTGGCAGCGATAAGGGGATGATGTCCGACGTGAAAAGTTGGTTGACCACGCAATTCCAAATGAAAGATTTGGGAGAAGCGAGTTATGTTCTAGGGATCCAAATTATAAGGGATCGCAAGAACAGGATGTTAGCTCTGGCCCCAAGCAACTTATATAGATAAGGTCTTTGCACGCTTGATATGGAGAGCGCAAAGAAGGGTTTTCTACCAACCCGTCACGGCGTTTACCTCTCTAAGACTCGGGGCCCCAAACCCCCGAAGAGATTGAAGCTATGGGAAGAGTGCCATATGCCTCGGTTGTTGGTAGTCTTATGTATGATATGAGGTGTACGAGACACGACATTTGTTACGGCGTTGGATTAGTCGGCCGTTTCGGTCAAATCCAGGCAACCGACTGGATCAGCTGCGAAAGAACCTCATCAAATATTTGAAGAGAACCGAAATTATATGCTCGTCTATTTGAGTGGGAGTTTGGAGCTAGCGGGGTACACGATTCGACTTTCAATCAGACAGAGATGATTCTAAATCTACCTGCAGTTCAGTTTTTACGCTTGGTGGCGGTGCGGTAGAATGGAGAAGCCAAAAGCAATCCAAAGACAACCGATTCAACAATGGAAGGCGAGTTCATAGCGGCCTCGGAGGCGGCTAAGAAGCGATTTGGTTAAGAAAGTTCATCGGATTAGGCGTTGTCCCGAATCTGAAGATCCTATTACTCTCTATTGTGATAACAATGGGGCCATTGCCAACTCTAGGGAACCTCGAAAGCCCGAGTAAGTCAAAGCATATAGAGAGAAAATCTTTGGGTGATCAACGATTTTGTCGATAGAGGGACATTTCCGTCAAGAAAATCGCCTCCGCCGATAATCCTGTTTGATCCATTCACCAACGCATTTATCGATTGAAGCTTTTAGTCGACACTTGGAGACTATAGGTATTAGAGACATGTCTCATTTGCTTTAGAGCAAGTGGGAGTGATAGTTTCTTTGTATTTTAAATAATAGGGTGTGCTCTAAAACAATTAATCACATGCTTTCGTGCAAGTGGGAGATTGTTAGTGTGATGCCCGAAAGACAATTTTGTAATTGTTTTATTTAATAAATGAAATGATGTTATTATTCATATTTATTATTCTCATATTCACCGATGTGACAATAGTATTTACACAATAGAAAACCCTAAAGTATATCGTTTATGTAATCACTTAACTCAGTGTATGGGATATACACAGGAGGATTGAGTTAGTGAAGATGTACTTAAAATACAATTAGCCCGTAGTGAAGTTAATCGAGTATATCGGTCTCTCCTTTAACGTGCTATTAATGCTGAGAACACAATAGGTGTGATTGTCTTATCCGGACTTTCGGTTAAGAGAACCTAATGGGGCATTTATATATGATAGATATATCATATAAATTTGGACCGATTTGATTAGAGTTCACGATATAATTCCGTAATCGAGAAGTCTTATCGAATCAATGGATGATCATATTTATGGATATATCTTAATCTGAGGTGATCACGATCCAAGCGCTTGAATCAAGTATGAAGTTTGACTTGACGGTTAAGGATTACACCGAGTCGTGGTCCGAATTACCCCATCTTGGCATTGTCTTTGGATTGAGTGAGTAGTACGTGTTATCACAGATACGGAATCCATTCCTTCCATTTATGGAAGTAGATAGACGATTCCTTATTTGTTAATCCTAGAAAGCGATCGATCAAATGACGAGTTCATGTTACAATCGATTAGCTACCGAGTGAGTTGTATGAATTAATTGATCACTAGGGGTTAATGGTAAATAAGGATAAGAGGTTCTAAAAGGGTTAACGGTAACTTCCGATTTAGAATGAACAATCTATGGAGGATTAATCCATATGTAATGATTATATCAATGGACGCTTATTATTATTCTCGTGAGGAGATAAATATAATCTTATAATTGGAGGAGTGCAGTCACGGGATTATGGTGGCATATTCCTGTGATTGATTTATCGAATATAATTATTCTATAATTATTTATTTGATTTATCGGAGCCGCTGATTATTAGTCCATGGTCCCCGACGTGCCTCCTAATATAGCATAGCTATTCTCGGACGTCGAATCCTAATAATATTAATTTAGTTCTTGTTGGACTTTATTAAAACGATATGTGAATTAATTGTTTAGTGGACTATTAAATTAGTTGGGCTACATAATTAAATATGTGGAAAAGACATTTTTCATAAACTTGGCCCAATTGTGTTATAGCCCAAAAATTAATTATGACTAGGTCATGAATTAAAAGTGGCGCCCCTCTTATTTTGGAACAAGAAATTAGTTTTCTTGTGATTAATAAGACATGTGCATAAAATATTTATTGGATAAATATTTATGGTAAATAATAAAGATAAATATTATTCTAGATTTGTTCTAGAATATTATGGAATTATCTTTTATTAAAGGATTTATTTTGTTTGATAAATAAAAATCCTTGGAGGCTAAGTTTTACTCTCTATATAAAGAGAGTTCTCCCAAGCCTTAATACACACATAAATTTCGACTTCTCCCTATAGTAGAGAAGAAAATAATTCCGGCCAAGGGAGATTTGGGGAGAAATCTTGGAGATTTTTCGGTAGCATATCGGAAGGGTTCGAGTCGAGAATTCCTTCCACCGGGAATTGCTTGGATCACACGATCGGAAGGCGTGGTGCTCTTCACATCTTCACATTCATCCTTTGCGGTTCTTCAACTTGAATTTAGAGATTCAAGAGGTATGATCTACATCCCCCTTGTAGAATAGATCTAGTTGTTTTATTACGCATATTATATAGATCTAGATCCATAAATCGCTTCCGTTGCGGATGGTATTACTAACAGGAAGTTCTCAATGAATAAGAGTTTGGAGTTTATAAAATCAAAGTGTTGAGCTCAAAAGTGATTTTTATGATGTTGGGGTTGGGATAGTGAGATAGGTGCTAATGTATTCGACCTCACCTTATGAAACTTGAAACATAGTTGAATTAGGCAATGGGTTCGGATATGTTAGTATCCTATGGTTGCCAAAGTTTTATACTAATCAAAAGGAGTTTGGGTGGTTTGTATGGTAGAGATAAGTTGGTACACTTGTTGATTAGGTTCACTCGCACTTCTCTTTCTCCGGTTCCCAAATTACCCTTTCGATTAACCGAATTACCCTAGCCTAACGTTATAACCCTTCAAGTCCTACCCGATTGTGTCCAAACTTATTGACCTTGATTAGTGGAGAGGTGGTTGATATGAGACGGTTGGTAGACCTTTGGTCGGGATTCAAGCCCCGACAATCATTTTGAACACTTGGATGTAGCTCGGCACCACACACACTCTATTCTTTTGATAATGTTGCACCGGTGTGTGTATGTTCGTTTGTCTTACTTTGTGGTTACCTCGAGGGTGTGGATAGTAGCACCTACGTCACAATGTTGAATCACTTGGTTTGTTTTAAAACGCCTAGTTTACTCGAGGGCGAGCAAAGGCTAAGTGTGGGGTGGTTGATGGGAGTCAACTTTACGTGACTCCGGTGCATTAATTACCCCCGTTTACCACACTTTCAGCACATTTTTGGGTAAATTAGACCATTTTCGAGGTGATATCGTGAGCTTATGGCACGGGGAATGAATCCGTCACCTTGATGGATTATTACCCCTTATTTGTTGATATTAACCCCATTCCCGAGCACGTTTACCCTCCGGAATTGTTTCGATGCTTGTGGTTGTTTATGATATTGAAGGGTATTGGAGTCTCGAGGACCCGGAAGGTGACGATTTGTGGTGAAAAAGCATGATCGAGGCAAGACGAGGGCCCAAAAAGGAAGAAAAGTGAAGATTTGGGGAAACATGGGTTCAAACGCGCGTTTGAACCCTCCCAACGCAGCGCCCGTAAGTCGATTTGATTTGAGTTGAAGCCCTCAAAGCGCGCTTGAAATCACCTTAAAGCGCGTTTGAAACTTCGAACGCACGTTCCAAGTCATCCAAACGCGCATTCCAGATGAAGAACAGTCAAGTCCCTGCCCAGAATTTATGCGAAACACGCGTTTCAATTAAGTTAAACGCAGCGCGTTTGAAGATTCCAAACGCCGTTCAATTCCCCAAGCAGCGTTTGGACCGATTTTTCAATGATTTTTCCTCCACCTATAAATACCCCCTTAGACTATTTCTTGGGAGAGCTAGCTTTTCTTAGCAAAACTCTACCCATTTTCTTGCTCGAATTTTGTAATAGCTTAGAATACCTTCTCTTAGTGTAAATCAACAACATCTTAGCTTAATATTTCCATTTCTTAGCTTAGATTTTCATTCCAAACACTAAGAGACCACCTTTAATTACTTCTTTATTTTGTACTTTTGGATCTCAACTCGAATTTCTGCAATTTTATGGTATATTTCTCTTCTCTTTTACTTGTTATGGCTCTTATTTACTTGTTTTGTGCATGTTTTGATTAGTATAATGAGTAGCTAAACACCTACATAGTCGAATCTTGTGAAATTTGGTGAAATCACCCTTTGGGTGATGAAATTGGGAGTGGGTAGTGCTTTTTTATTGTTGTATCTTGCATGTTTCATGTCTTAGAACTCGTTATAACGGATTTGGGCTAGATTGATCACTAGGTCAAAATCACACACATCAATCTTGAGAGTTGTTCGAGATAGAGGGTGTGGGAAAAGGGTTCTAGGATCGCATTGGTTTCTCGTTTTTAACGTTTAAACGGCTCTCGTGCATAATTGTCTTGTGAATGAATCTCTCTTAGGGAAGGTTAGTTGACTTGGCATAAGGTGTTGGGGAAGAGTTGTTCAGACCTTAGCACCGGGATTAGGAGTGCATGCACCCATGAAATTGAATGTAAGAGTCACATTCGTTGTTGCACACTCCCGGTTTTGTCATTCCTTAGGGTGAAACTAGCTATTTTGATCATGGTTCGGCTATGTCTCTTTAACTATCTGTAAAACCTAGTAGTTTAATCTTCTTTCTTTCTTTTTATCTTTAGACTTGTTAGTTAGAATCACTTAATGTCGTTGTTGTAAACAAAACCTTAAGAAATTGATCACCTAGACTAAGCATCACGTTCACTTTGGTACTTGCAAACACGATTCCTTTGGGTTCGACCTCGTACTCCTGTAGCTATTCTAGCAATCGACCCGGTACACTGCCAGTTAGAGAGTTAGTTTACCCACGGTTTCGAGTCTTTATAAATTTTTTTTGTTGGGTGGACTTTAGCTCAATCATTATCCACCACAAGGGAAGGATGCTGGAGCATCGCCTCATCCACCCCTGGGTATAACCATGGTTTAAGACGGGAATAAGTAGCACCTTTAAGGCTTTGGCAAAGTCCTCCGAGGCCTTGTATTCTTGAACAGCCTCGACGCACCGAGCGGGGATCACAGCTTCTAGCTCGGACATCTTCGCTTGAAGATCAGCGACTTCCCGCTCTCTCCTCCTCCTCCTCTCATTGGCGAGTTCGCCAGTCAAAGACTTCAACTCAGCCTCTTGAGCTGAGAGTTGGGCTTGCAGAGCCTTTATTTCTGCATCCTTGAGTTCGGCGGCCCCTTTAAGCTCCTCCGTTGTCGTCGATCTTCTTTTTCTGGTTGGCCGAGTCCACAAAGGCCTTTCCCAGTCTCCTGAAAACTTCCCGACCAACCAAGGTCCCCTGCATAATCAAATAAAGATGGTCAAGACCTTCAACAACTTGGCTTTAAAATGAGAAGAAATAAAAAGATAGATTACTTACAAACTCCATGGCCTTGAAGCCCACATTAGCCAACTCCTCATCAGACATATTGCCGATATATTGCTGCTCGTAAGCAGCTTCTTCTTGAGGGTCAATTTGGCCCTGAGGTACCCCTGGAGCCTTCGTCTTTTCCTTCTTTATGGGCCTGTTCTCTTATGAGGTCGCGGCCGGCCTAAGCCGCCCTTCTTCCTAAGGGCGAGTGTCCTTTCCTTGTCTTCTCTGAAGGGTCTAGATCGGACTGCCCCTGCAGGGGGACAGATGAGGAGGCCCCCACCGCGGCGGCATCCACAGAAGGACCCTCTTCCACCACATTTCCGGCAGAAAGGGTTGGTTCGGGTTGACGAACCACAGCTTCACCTTCAGCTCCTGCCTGTAGTTCAACAAAGTCAGCCACTGAAAGTATAAACAAAGTATTAGCCAAACAGAAGTGTAAATATTACAATAAAAGTATAAAGACAAGACCCTACATGGTTTCCATTCTTTATAGGGGCTGGGGCCCGTATCCTCTAGCCGAGCTACCGTTATTAGCTCGTCGTACAGGTCCTACCGTTCGATAGAGTACCCAGACTTGTGGATCTTTTCCACCAGCTTGTCTCTCAGCTCGGGATGCTCATCCTTCTCCATCTCGTCCATGATCCATCGTCTTAGCCCAGGATGATCTTCATGCCAGATGAAGAAGAATCGCTCCTTCCATCTCTTGAAGGAGTCTTTACCTTTGGGGATAATGGGGACGTCGCCGGAACGCCCCATCCTCCGTGAAAAGTAGTACTTGTAAGGGTGGTCCTTCAACCCCACAAGGCGATAGAAGTACCTAAACTTTTTCACGGTGAATCGCATGTTGAGCAATCGGCACCGGATAGCAAATCCAATAATTGCCCTAATACCATTGGGGGCTATTTGTGAAAACCCTAGCTCGTAATGCTGGAGTACATCAATAAGCACCGGGGAAAAAGTCAGCATCATACCTACCTCGAAATATTCCCGGTGGACTGTACAGAACCCCTCTGGCAGATTCGGGGCCAACAGATGTGGCCCTGAGGGTAACCTCGGGGAGTGCCTCTCTCTGCTAATCCCATACCACTCGCATATCTCATGCAGATCTCCCAGACTGAGGATGGATTCAACATCCTGGCTGTCGGCAATGGCCATATCACTGGATTTAAATCTAGGGTTCCGGCAGAATGGGGCTTGCTTCCAAGGATACTGAAAATCATGCTACAAAGCTAAAAGAAGGGATGATGACTTACTTGCAAAAGACAATTTGAAGATTGAGAAGAGGAAGATAGCAATCGGTAGAGGAGGATGAATCTTCTGCTTTAATGACCGGTGATAAGTTGAAACGATTGATATGATGGGGTTATAACCCCTCACTCGCTTCGAAAAACGCCCGTAATTAGAGCTAGCAGGCAACGATGCCTCGATTCTCAAAACGATTGCAACGGTGTCATAGCCCTGCCACCTGGCATTCTAACTTCAAAAATCTGCAAGTAATGTAACCGATCCAGTCAGTAACTCCTGAGTAGATCCGAGTCAACCTCCCCAGGCCGGTGGATCTTGGGGGCTTATGGCGAGGGTCGGATCAAGACCTAGCCTTTACGGATGAGCCCTCCAGCACTCAAGCCGACTAAGCTCGCCACTCTTCCCCAACCTTCCCAGGTCGGCCAAGGGTATGATCAAGACATCGATTGCCCGACCTTACAGTCGGCCTCGGTCCTTCTCTCGACATCACTTCTTATGCACGCACCAAGTCGGATAAATACTGAAAGAATCCTAAATCATAACTACTCGATTTTGATATTCAAATATTCCATAATTATATTCTAAAATCCAGGGGATCGAATCATGGGTATCTTTTCCTTAGGGAACACGACAATCAGAGCCCGCCAAGGACACGCTACACACAATTTCTAGGGCACAAGCCTTTTTATATAAAAATCCCTAAGGAACTACGAAGACTTGATTCCAATTCATATATTGGATACGTAGGTACTTTGAGAAATAACATCTCAAGTGCAGTCTAAACCACCACCAAAACACCCCATCTTTTTATTGTTTTACCGTTCTTGAAGCTTGGACTAATTGTCATTAAAAGAAAAAGCCCAATTTATCAATCGACGATTTCCAGCATCACAAAGTGAAAGTTAAAAAAGACTATAAGGGCAATTCCCTTTCATTTTTACTCTCGTTTCCATGTATTCCTTTGACCATTGAAAACCTTTAAAGAGAAAGAGAAGAAAGAGTTAAGGTAGAAGAAGAATGGGTTCTTCATTTTGATCATCTTCTACTACTTGGATTTGTAGATCGATCACACCAAGAGGATCATCAAGAAGAGGGCTTCACATTGACCCAAGAAACTTCTTTGGATGTTTAAGAAGCCCATCTTTCCGGTTCTTAAACTTTTTAAGAGTTCTTAGTTGAATAGATGGTTACATGAGGTTTAGAATCATGTTTATTGTTGTAGGAATTGAATGATAGAGCTTAGAGTGGTGAGTTCTTCAAAGCTTGGAGCTTGCATTCAAGATTGCTTGAAGAATTGGAGGTAGGGAGGTGTTCAATTGAATCTATTGTTGTGTTAATTCATGCTTTAGACTTTGTACTATGTTATGTATTGGTATGGTAGTGTTTGGGGGTATGATTTTAGCATGATTTGGTAAGGAATTGAGGGTTGCGTGTGGTGGAATCACCTTGGAATTGAGCATAGAAAATTGCAGATTTTCTGGGCTGCAGAGCAGTTAGGAGCACAGCTGATACTTGTAAGGGCGGGCCTAATAGAACAGAGAGTTGGACAGTAAATAGGGCCCTTAGGCGCATGCCTATCCCCCAGAATGAGCATAATTATGTTTTGTTCCATATAACGAGCATGTCTTAGTATGGAAACCTTTTGTGGTGTGATGTGAAGTAAGATGCTTGTGTTCTAGTGGATTTGGCTCCACACCGTGACTCACGGGAGCATTGAAACACATCTCATTTTTCCTTACATGATGTTGAATTTTATGGTCATTGCCTTCTTGTTATGTGGCAAAGTTAGGGGTTCGGTTTTTGGTGGTTTTGGGTCAGCACCTTATGGAGACTTTCTGCGGGGAGAAGCTCGAGATCATCACAAACCTTATTCCTTAGACTAGTGGGTATTAGATTAGAATCCAATATTTATGTGACACGTGGTAGGTAGCATAACATAGAGATTTCTAAGGTCTAGTCCGTATAAGCTTTTTTACGTGCAATGAACTTGCGTGTCTAGTTTAAACGTTTAAATACATACTTGAAAGTCTAAAAGATAAATAATTATGGTCCTTGGTGCAGCACGTTTTAATATCGCAGTCGGAAGATTTGACCACAGGGTCGGGGAGACTCAGTGCCTTGGACTTCACGTAGGGCGGGAAGCCCTATGCCTTTTAGGGGTTGAATGTGTCGTGGTGCAGTTTTCACCTCGCAAAATGTCCTTGGACTTTTGTGCAACTCATTTTCCCTTGTGTTGTTGAGTTTTACTAGTGGACTAGTAGATAGTTGTGAGACCTTGAACATACATGGCTTGACGTTATTGTCTGCTTATTGTTATCTCGTTACTAGCCATTGTTGATTGTATAGATTTGATGCATCTATTTCCTACTAAGTACGATCGTATTTACCCATTTGTTATATTATTTCCACCCGGAGAAGGTAATACAAGTTTTGTGGAAGATTATGAGTACTGCGAGGAGTGACCTCAGGGTGCTTGGAAGTGCTTTTGTTGATGGTTTCATTTTGAGTATGTAAGTGACTAAACTATCTTGTTTTAGATAAGCTTTTGAATCCTGTAAAGTTTTGGACTTGTGGACTATCGTTGAGCTCTCGGACTTGCAACGGACTCAACATTTGGTTTTCCTATTCTACACCTAGATTTGTTATGTTTCACGAGTCATTATGTTTTCCGCAATTATACTGATGACATATTTATAAAGTTTACGTAACTTTTTGCGTTGATTTTTAAGGGTTTGGGGGGTTATTATTGTGCTAAGTCAATTTGAGATTCAGGTGACCGTCCGGCTCGGATTAGCGTTTGTCTCATCTTGCTCATTTGCATATTCATAAACTTATCCTCGATAATCTGCAGAGTTGGAGTCATCAATGATGTAGGAACAATTAGTTAGCTTGACTAAAGAAGAGTATTTTATGAGTCACGATGCTTTCAAGTAATTGCCTTAAGTGATCTCTCTTACACAAGTGATCTAACCACTCTCAAAATGTGAAAATGGTCTATTTGTAGATTTCTTTTTTTTTCAAAACTACGTCGTTTTGTTGATAATAACAAAACAAAAACTTTTACTTGAGAGATCACTTAAAACTATTATTTAAGATGATCCTTGCTCGATATTTTAGTTTCGATTACGCTCTTCCGGTCTCTACTTTGTTGCTAATGGAGGATCAACCATTGTCCTCACCCATCCGACTATGGGAAAGTTTTTGGTGTATCCGCCATATGCAAAGTGAAGTCGTTGATCCGCACCGTCTGTTTTTAAATTGGATTCAAATTGTATGATTCGTATTTATTTACTGTCACTACACCACAAGCGGAGACATCACCCAAGAACTTCTCCATTGTAGGCACAATGGACCTTTACGCAATATAGCTAATCACTTTTCAAAGATTTCGACATCTTGAATGACATGAATTGTCATTTCAAGTGACTTCATATTACCATGGGTGTGATGGCACGGATTCAATTTCCTGCAAAGAAGCTTGCTTAGGATGTTTACATGTTTCAATATACTCTTCGACTCTGTGTTCTACACAAAATACACAAAAATCGGTGCCAACCAAAGCAAGGGGATCTATGCGACCTAAGGGTCACATGACCCCACCGAGATCCCGAGTTTTTTTAGTATTAAAACGATATAGTTTTGTTGTTAAAATCGTAGTTTTAGACTCCGTTAACCCTACCGAAACAATCTTTTAGAGAAAAATGTTGTTTTACGGCACGGTGACTCACTAAGTGGTTTTCAACTCAACATTCCCACCATGTTTTCATTCTTAGCTCATACCCTTTTGCACATTGACATTCTTACCAAGTAGTTTCACATTCATAGCTACGAAAACTCTCCACATGTCAAGCGTTGTTTTATATGTAAAATCACACAAAGTCATAAAATACCTCATTGTCATCATTGATTCCAGTTTCAACATATCGACTTGGTATATATCGACTTGTCAAATATACGCATTTCCTTGATTCATTAGTTAAGCGTAAGAGTCTCGAATACCTAATAATTTACGCCAACCCTTTGAATGGGATTTTGCGAGAATCTGTAGGGAACCTTTCGGTGAATCTCAAGGTTTTGCAAAGCAGACTATTTGTATGATCAAGGTAAAATCCCGAAGGGATCGGAAATTTAAGCGACCCTAAAATTTCTATGGATTTAGGATATAATAATTTGGAAGGCAACATACCCGCATCATTTGCTAGACTACACCGGATAGAAAGGATTTATCTTGATGGGAATATGTTAACCGGGCTATTACGGATGATTTAGGCGACTTGACAAATCTAGGGGTCTTGAGTTTAGGAGAGAACAAGTTCACAGGAGACCTCCTCTTCCCATAGGGAACTTAACTAACATGGTAGAACTATATCTTGGTGGTAACAGATTTTAGTTCCCAAGTGCCTCTAAGTTCTTTGGGACTGGTGAAGTGGAAGCTTTGAACTTGTCAATGAATCGGCTACAAGGAACCTTAGATCCTAAAGTGGGAAATTTGAAAGCGATCGTCATGATAGACATTTCATCAAATAATTTCTCGGTGAAATCCCAAATTCTATAGGGAATCTACAGAGTCTTATTTCACTTTATGTATCATATAATTCGTTCGATGGTCCTATCCCAAGTGTACTCAGCAACCTAATAGTTCTTGAGGATTTGGACTTATCTTTGAATTCTCTAAGCGGTGAGATCCCTACATCCTTAGGGCTATTAAAAGATCTCAGTTTCTGGACATTTCTTATAACAGACTACAAGGGCCATTGCCCCATACAGGAGTGTTTGCAAATCTCTCTTACCTATCTCGTAGTTGGTAGCAGTGGACTCTGTGGTTCTCCCTCAACTTTGAACCTTCCTCCATGTAAGAGAGTTAAGCAGTCATTCCCAAGAAAGCGGAAAGTCCAAACTCATTCTTCTAAAGATAACAATTCCACTTGGTTTTGTTTTTCTTCTTGTGGTTCTAACCATTCTCATCATTATACGGAGAAAAAAGCGAGGTTTGAGTACAAATGTTGCAGCTGATTCCTCACCTAGTAAAGGACATCAAATCATTACCTATTATGAGCTTATAAGAGCAACAGATCATTTTAGTGAGTTAAACTTGATAGGAAGAGGAAATTCTGGGACGGTATACAAGGGTACCCTATCTGATGGCACAGTTGTTGCTATCAAGGTATTTAATATGCTTAATGAGAAGACCATGAAAAACCTTTGATGTTGAATGTGAAGTCTTAAGCAAGGCGAGACACCAGAATAATCTCAACTTGTTCTAACAATATTGATTTCAAAGCTATGATACTACAGTTCATGCCTAATGGTAGCTTAGATGAGTGGCTGCATATCAAGTATTTGACCCTAAAACAAAGAGTAAATATTTTGATTGATACAGCTCAAGCTGTGGCGTACCTTCATCACGATTATACAACAACAATTCTACATTGTGATCTTAAGCCCAGTAACATTCTTTTGGATGATGATATGACTGCCCATGTGGCAGATTTTGGAATCTCAAGATATTTGATCAAGACCAACAAGTAGCACATACCAAGACTCTCAGGACTATCGGGTATATCAAACACTAGAACTTGAGAAAATATTCCATCTTTCCTGTAGGTTTAGACAAGAATTGTTTTTAAACAAAATAATGATGTTTTTAAATTTATTCTAGTATAATATAAAGAATTTCTTTTTGATATCCCTCACTTTTCTCCTCATATATACAGATAAACCATTGTGTTGAGCAATAAAACAAACAGGTTGTGTGCGATTTTCTTTAGCGGTTATATATCAATGATCTTATTTGTTTTTCATGCGAATCTTTTGTTGCAACAGAGTATGGGGTACATGGGCAGATAACTACAAAGAATGATGTGTATAGTTATGGGATTCTGTTGCTTGAAACCTTCACAAGGAAGAGGCCAACAGATTCTTTATTTAAAGAAGACTTGAACCTGCAAAAATGGGTGTCAAGATCCTTACCAGGTGCTTTAATGGAGGTTCTGGACACACAACTTTGTAATGAAATCCATCACATGAGAGATGCCCACGCAAAGATCGACAATCAGATTGACAAACTCTTGGTTACAAGTTACAACCATCAAAGTTGGTCTATTATGTTTGATTTTTTTTTCCCTCACTTGTTCCACCCTAGAACTTTGGAGTCACTTTGATTTCATTTTGGTGCTACTTCCGGTGTTTTTTTGCAATTAAATAGGCATCCATACCTTTTGAAGCATCACAATTGATCACTTGGCTAATTAATACTCATTACACTGGCTAGTTGAGGGCGAAAGAAACACAGATTTTTACGGGAAAAAACCTTTTGCCGCCATTGGTTTGTCAATTAAAGTTTTTACCTTTTGTGGGTTTAAAATATATGGTATATGGTTCACTTCTTTCTGAACTTTGCAATTAAACCCCAGCCTCCTGTTTGGTTTCGGGTTAGATTGAGATTGAATGGATTCATGAGAGTGGAAGTAAAATAAAATAATGTGAAGTAATAATTATAAAGTTAAAATGTTGTATTGAAATTTGTGTAGATGAAAAAAATGATTGGTGATAGAAATTTTAATAAATATTATATTGATAAAGTAAAAGTTAAATAGTGTAGTATGTAAATAAAGTGAAATGATTAATATTATTTTATTTGTTGATGGTGAAATGATTGATGAGAGAAATTATAATAAAATAATATAATTAATAAAATAATGGCAAATAATATAGTGGAGTGAATAAAATATTGAGTTGAATCCAAATGGATCCAACCCAATCCGAAATCAAACAACCTTATACTTTCACAATCACACAAGTACGACATCCAAAACCGTAGGTTAAAGAATGGCATACTGGGGGGGGAGGAGCGACATACCCCATCAACAATAATAATAAACAAAAGATAACTCGAAAAGAAATGCACAAGAACAAAAGAGAATTTTTCATTACCGGAAAAGTTACAATACAAAAATTTTCAATCAAACATAAAAACCTCCTGTAGCTCTAAGAGTTTGAGGTCGGATTCTTTGAAGGCTCGGACGTAGGAACCGAGCAGGAGGCAGCAGAAGGCCAGGTGGCATACTTGGACACAATGTCCACCCCAGCCTTAAAGTCCCTGACGCGCTCATTGTAAGCTGCACCCATTCCCGGTTTGTAATAAACCTTCTTAAAAGGTTATCTGATGGGAGTCAACTTTACGTGACTCCGGTGCATTAATTACCCCCGTTTACCACACTTTCAGCACATTTTTGGGTAAATTAGACCGTTTTCGAGGTGATATCATGAGCTTATGGCACGGGGAATGAATCCGTCACCTTGATGGATTATTACCCCTTATTTGTTGATATTAACCCCATTCCCGAGCACGTTTACCCTCCGGAATTGTTTGGATGCTTGTGGTTGTTTATGATATTGAAGGGTATTGGTGTCTCGAGGACCCGGAAGGTGGCGATTTGTGGTGAGAAAACATGATCGAGGCAAGACGAGGCCCAAAAGAAAGAAAAGTGAAGATTTGGGAAACAGGGGTTCAAGCGGCGTTTGAACCCTCCAAACGCGTGTTCGAAGTCGATTTGATTGAGTTGAAGCCCTCAAAAGCGCGTTTGAAATCACCTTAAACGCGCGTTTGAAACTTCTGAACGCACGTTCCAAGTCATCCAAACGCGCGTTCCAGATGAAGAACAGTCAAGTCCCTGCCCAGAATTTATGCGAAACGCGCGTTTCAATTAAGCGAAACGCGCGTTTGAAGATTCCAAACGCCCGTTCCAGCCCCCAAACGCGCGTTTGGACCGATTTTTCAGCAGATTTTTCCTCCCCCTTAGACTATTTCTTGGGGAGAGCTAGCTTTTCTTAGCAAAACTCTACCCATTTTCTTGCTTGAATTTTGTAATAGCTTAGAATACCTTCTCTTAGTGTAAATCAACAACATCTTAGCTTAATATTTCCATTCCTTAGCTTATATTTTCATTCCAAACACTAAGAGACCACCTTTTAATTACTTCTTTATTTTGTACTTTTTGGATCTCAACTCGAATTTCTGCAATTTTATGGTATATTTCTCTTCTCTTTTACTTGTTATGGCTCTTATTACTGTCTCTGACGCCAAAATAAATCTGATGCGGGTTCACCGGGATTGGGAGAGGTCGGGTCCGGTTTACTGTTTTGTGCATGTTTTGATTAGTATAATGAGTAGCTAAACACCTACATAGTCGAATCTTGTGAAATTTGGTGAAATCACCCTTTGGGTGATGAAATTGGGAGTGGGTAGTGCTTTTTATTGTTGTATCTTGCATGTTTCATGTCTTAGAACTCGTTATAACGGATTTGGGCTAGATTGATCACCTAGGTCAAAATCACACACATCAATCTTGAGAGTTGTTCAGATAGAGGGGTGTGGGAAAAGGGTTCTAGGATCGCATTGTAGTGTGAGGTTACTCGTTTTTAACGTTTAAACGGCTCTCGTGCATAATTGTCTTGTGAATGAATCTCTCTTAGGGAAGGTTAGTTGACTTGGCATAAGGTGTTGGGAAGAGTTGTTCGAGACCTTAGCACCGGGATTAGAGATACGTACCCGTGAAATTGAATGTAAGAGTCTGTTCGTTGTTGCACACTCCCGGTTTTGTCATTCCTTAGGGTGAAACTAGCTATTTTGATCATGGTTCGGCTATGTCTCTTTAACTATCTCTAAAACCTAGTAGTTTAATCTTCTTTCTTTCTTTTTATCTTTAGACTTGTTAGTTAGAATCACTTAGTGTCGTTGTAGTAAACAAAACCTTAAGAAATTGATCACCTAGACTAAGCATCACGTTCACTTTGGTACTTGCAAACACGATTCCTTTGGGTTCGACCTCGTACTCTGTAGCTATTTTAGCAATCGACCCGGTACCTTTGCCGGTTAGAGAGTTAGTTTACCCACGGTTTGAGTCTTTATAAATTGTTTTTGTTGGGTGGACTTTAGCTCAATCAAAATGGCGCCTTGCCGGGGAATTGTGTGCTATTTGTGATATCTTGTAAGTGAACCGAAGGCTTGGGCCTAGGTTTTATTTCTTGTTTTCTTGTTGTTTGCTTTTTGTAGTGCATGACCGGAGAACTCAAACACCACTCGAACCTTACATAGACGGAATTGAAGCTTACGCAAGGCATAGAAATAGTCAAAGAAGAAGAGGTCGTCAAGTAGAGGAGTCGATTCCGGTCGTTGAAGAGAATAGTTTGGGTGAGTTGGGAGAAGGATCCGACTTGGCACAAAACGGTGGACAAGGATTGGAAGGAAATTTGGGGAATGATAATGGACTCCCGAATCAAAACCCGCCTCTTGTCAATAACATCGCACAAGGAGGTGGGAATGGACAAGGAAACAATGTAGCGAATGCGAATGGGCCTATACCTCAAAATGTTCAACACCAGGCCCTAGGGAATCAAATGGATCCCGCTCTTATGCAACAGTTCAATGCATGGATTTTGAATCAGTTTCAACAGAATCAAAACCAAGCTCACAATCAAGGTGCAAATGCTATGCCTAATTGGTTTAACGGTCAAAAAGAGCAAAATCAAGGTGGTTTGACTTGTAGGGATTTTGTGCTAGCTTCTATGGCAAACATGGGGCATAGTCCAATTCGAATGCCGCCGGTGGCCTCCAACAATTTGGAATTGAATAGGAATATCATACATTTGTTGGGAGACAACGCTATATTCAAGGGAACCGCTCTAGAAAATCCTCACTTATTCATTGATCACTTTCTCCAAATAGTGAACTCAACAAAGATCAATGGAGTGAGTGATGAGGCGCTCAAACTTATGCTTTTCCCGTTAAGCCTTGAAAGAGCAAGCTAAGAGGTGGTATGATTCGTTGCCTAATGACTCTTTACACACATGGGAAGAAGTGGTCAAGACTTTTCTACTCAAATATTACCCCCCATCGAAGACCATGGATATGAAAGAAGCTATCATGTCATTCAATACTTATGAAGGAGAAGAGCTACATGAGTCATGAGACCGATTTAAGGCTTTGTTGAGGAGTGCCGGGCACGCAGATTGAGATCTTATGAGGTAGTACATGCTTTCTTCCGGGGTTTGGACCAAGTACACCAAAGTACCTTGCATGCTTCATGCAATGGGGATATTATGAGTATGGTACCCGAAGTATCCATGAACCAAATTGAGAATATTTCAGAGACCTCGAGGCAATACATATCGTCGAGTAGAAAGGGTACAAGAAGCAAGAAGCCCGGTTTGGTTGAAGTGAAAGAAGTAGAGGCAAATGATCAATACCATGCTCAAGTACAAGCGATGGAGCAACAGTTGGGGAGATTGCAAAAAGAGGACGAAAGTGCTAAGATTTGCCAAATTTGTAGTGGACCACACTCGGCAAAGGATTGTAGGATGACAACCAAAGCTCAAAATATGGCTTACCCTCAATCCTCAACTCATGGGCAACCTAGTACTCTATCTCAAGATAACATGAATGAGTTGGCTAAGCGGATGATGAGTATTTGCTCGATGGAGCAATGGAATACGAGGCCCCAATATCAAAATCAATTGCAAAGCCCCTATCAAGGCCAATATATGGGGAGCAACAAGGTGGGCAACCGTGTATGAAGAATCCCAAGATGTGAACTATGTGGGACAAGGTCAAGGAGGGAATTATGGAAATCAAGGTGATGGTTCTTGGAGGAATAAAAACAATCAAGGTTGGAACCGTAATCAAAACCAAGGCCAAAACCAAGGTTATAGACAAGGCCAAAATCAAAGCCAATCTTCACAAGGGCAAGTCTATCAACCTCACACCAAAGGCGACAACAAGGTGGGCAACCGTATGAAGAATCCCAAGATGTGAACTATGTGGGACAAGGTCAAGGAGGGAATTATGGAAATCAAGGTGATGGTTCTTGGAGGAATATCAACAATCAAGGTTGGAACCGTAATCAAAACCAAGGCCAAAACCAAGATTATAGACAAGGCCAAAATCAAAGCCAATCTTCACAAGGGCAAGTCTATCAACCTCCACACCAAAGGCAACAACAATGAGGGTATAATCAACAAGGTTCTACCAATTATCAAAACCCTCCTCATTTGGCTCCTATACCTCAAAAGAGTGCAACCGATGTCATCTTGGAACAAATGAACAAAAACTTTGCGGAGATAAAGAAAGACATGGTTGAGATGAACTACAAGCATGGTTCCGCCATAAAATATCTTGAGACACAATTTGGTCAAGTGGTGGAACATGTTCAGTTGAAGGGCGGTTTACCGAGTAACACCGAGAAGAATCCAAGAAGTGTAAACGCCATCTTAACTCGAAGTGGTAAAGTGTTGATAATTAGTGGAGAGAAGAAAGTCCTATAGGAGGACAAAGCTAGAAAAGCTCCTATTGAGACCGAAGCGGGAGCTATGGATGGTGATATAGATGGGATTAAAGATGATGATGATCATGGAGAATATATCAAGAAGAAGGAAGTTGAGAGAAAAGAAGCTCAAGCTAGGGGAGATTATCTGGTTATCGATATGAAAGAGGAGGACTCAACTAGGAGAGAAGGGAAAGAGCCAATGAAAGAGCCGTTTTCCCCACGCACCAAAGGTAAGAAAGGTATGATCCCTCCTCCTTCTAAAGATTTTGATTTGAGTACTCTCCCTTATCCCCCTAAGAATCATAGACAAAGTCGCTTGAATAAAGCACAAACTCGATTTATTGAGATTTTGCGAAAAATTGATTTGAACATTCCTTTTCTTGAAGCACTTGCAAACATGCCCTCGTATTGTAAGTTCTTAAAAGAGTTTCTAACTAAAAAGGGTAAAATGCAAGAAGTTGTGTGTCTAAATGAAGAGTGTTCCGCTATTTTTGATGGAAAGTCTAGGATTCCCCCGAAAGTTAGAGACAAGGGTAGTTTCACTATCCCGGTTACTATTGGTACAACTCATTTTCCTAGTGTCCTATATGATTTGGGGGCTAGTGTGTAGCTTAATTCCCGTGCTATATATGAAAGTCTTGACCTAGGAGAGTTGGAGCCAGCGGGATGACCCCTTCAAATGGCGGATGGGTCTATAAGGGAGCCTATGGGAGTGATAGAAGATGTCATAGTGAAAGTGGATAAGTTTGCCTTCCCGGTAGATTTTGTGGTACTAGACATGGAGATGGACTCCAAAACACCTTTGTTGTTAGGACGTCCCTTTTTAAACACCGGAAGGACTTTGATAGATGTTGCGAGTGGAGAGATTATTTTGAGAGTTGGAGATGAAAAAGTCGTGGTCAATGTTTATAAAGCCATGAAACATCCTAAGGAGAGCACCAAGGACTGTTTTTCTATTGATGCTATATATCCTTGCGTTTCGGAACATGTTGACAAGCAGGTGTATAAAGATAACTCCGATGAATGCATGGCAAGAGTGAGTACGGAACTCGATGAAGAAGAAGAGTTGAAAGAGGAAGCAAAAGAGCTAGAAGAGACGGCTTTCGTGGGTGAAAAGTGGACCGAGAAGATTGATCTTGGGCTTGAAGGAGAGCTAGAGAAGCCATCAATTGAGGACCCACCGAAAGACTTGAAAATGAAGCCGCTTCCACCTCACTTGAAGTATGTTTTCTTGAAAATGATGATTTACTTCCTTTGATTATTTACGCTACACTAACGGCTGCGGGAAGATGAGTTGGTGAAGATGCTTAAGAAGCATAAGCGTGCTTTTGTGTGGAAGATGTGTGATCTCAAGGGCATAAGTCCCACCATTTGTCAACACAAGATTATTCTAGAAGATGGGAGCGAAGCCGGTAAGGCAACCCCAAAGAAGGCTCAATCCACACCTCCAAGAGGTTGTGAGGAAGGATGTGGTCACGATGTTGAAGCTAGGGATTATCTATGCCATCTCGGATAGCAAGTGGGCGAGTCCCACCCAAGTGGTGCCGAAGAAGGGAGGTATGACCGTGGAGATCAATGACAAAGGTGAGGAGGTGCCTAAGCGGTTGGTAAGTGGTCATAGAATTTGCATTGATTATCGTAAGCTAAATGACCAAACCCGTAAAGATCATTTCCCCCTCCCTTTTATTGATCAAATGTTGGAAAGATTGAGTGGCCATGCTTTTTATTGCTTTCTTGATGGGTTTAGTGGGTATTACCAAATACATGTGGCCTTAGAGGACCAAGAAAAGACTACCTACACTTGCCCCTATGGTACCTTTGCCTTCCGTAGGATGCCTTTTGGGTTGTGTAATGCACCCGCGACATTCCAACGGTGCATGGTTTCCATCTTTGCGGATATGATTGAAAAGTTTTTAGAAGTCTTTATGGATGATTTTAGTGTTTTTGGATTCCTTTGAGGATTGTCTAGATAACCTTGAGAAGGTGTTGAGTAGATGTGAGGAGACGAATTTGGTGCTAAATTGGGAGAAGTGTCATTTGATGGTTACGGAAGGGATAGTCTTAGGGCATAAGATATCGAGTAAGGGTATAGAGGTAGACAAGGCTAAGGTAGAAGCGCGATAGCTAAAGCTTCCTATGCCCACCAACCTAAAGACTCTTAGGGGTTTTCTAGGCCATGTGGGGTTCTATCGTAGGTTCATTAAGGATTTTTGAAAATAGCCCGTCCTCTTACTCTTCTTCTTGGAAAAGGCGTCCCGTTTGATTTCGACCAAGCTTGTGTTGAAGCATTCTTGATGCTCAAGCAATTGCTTGTATCCGCTCTATCTTAGTTGCCCGAAGTGGGATCAAGAATTTGAGCTCATGTGTGATGATGCGAGTGACACGCTTGGTTGAGTGCGGTCCTCGGTCAAAAGATCGACAAAATCTTCAAGCCTATTGCTTATGCTAGTCACACCTTGAATCCGGCCCAACAAAACTACACCACCACTGAAAAAGAGCTTTTAGCAGTCGTCTTTGCGTTCGATAAGTTTAGGTCTCATCTCGTAGGTTCTCGGGTAGTTGTCCACACGGATCATGCCGCTTTGCGTTATCTCTTTGCCAAGCAAGATGCCAAGCCCCGCCTCTTGAGGTGGATCTTGCTCTTGCAAGAGTTTGATCTAGAGATCCGTGATAGGAAAGGTTGTGAGAATGTCGTAGCCGACCACTTGAGTCGCATGGAGCTTAGTGAGGAGTTGATTAAGGCACAAACTGAGATAAATGATTCTTTTCCTCACGAGCAACTTTATGCACTTGACACCCTACTTCCGGCTAAGAAAGGCAACTTTCTAAAAGTCGGTAAGGAAGGTAGTCCTTGGTTTGCTCCTTTTGTCAATTACCACGAGTGCGGTTTTGTAGATCCCGACCTTGACTCAAACCAAAGACGTAAATTCCTTCGTGAGGTTGGTAAGTATGTGTGGGAAGATCCTTGCTTATATAGGTTGTGTTCGGATGGCATTTTGAGGAGGTGCATCCCGGAAAGTGAAATTTTGAGTGCTCTTTCTTTTTGTCACGACAAAGAGGCCGGGGGCCATTTCTCGGGGCAAAGGACCGCTTTGAAAGTGTTGCAAAGTGGGCTATATTGGCCCACTCTATTCCGAGACGCACATACTTATGTGAAATCTTATGATGCTTGTCAACGGTCCGGTCGTATATCTAGAAGGAGTGAGATGCCTCAGAAGCCGATCATAGTGTGTGAGATTTTTGACGTGTGGGGCATTGATTTCATGGGCCCCTACCCTTCTTCGTGTGGTAACAAGTACATCCTAGTCGCGTGTGATTATGTGTCCAAATGGGTCGAAGCCTTAGCCTCACCCACCAATGATAGGAATGTTGTTATCCGTTTTCTTAGAAAGAACATCTTTTGTCGGTTTGGGGTGCCTCGTGCTATAATCAGTGATAATGGAAGCCATTTTGCCAACAAGCTGTTTGATAAGCTTTTAGAGAAGTATGGAGTGAAACACAAGTTAGGTACCGCTTACCATCCCCAAACGAGTGGTCAAGTTGAAGTCACGAATAGGGGTATTAAGCGTATCTTAGAGAGGACGGTAGACACGAATGTGAAGAGTTGGTCTTTAAAGTTAGATGATGCTTTGTGGGCCCATAGGACAGCTGAAGAGAGTTTGAGAATGTGATAAACACAAGAGTAAACTTCAACTTAGTTTATTCATTGAGTAAAAAGATGTATAAATAGATACAATTGAGATAGAGAGACTAGCTAGCTAGCTTGGGCGGCCACTTGAGTATGTAGACGTGGGCGGCAAGCATGCAAAAGTAAAAAGTAAAAGTTATGTCTATGACATAAAGTAAACTAGATTTTGACATATTAATTGTTTATATGACTCACAATTAATATGTCTTTTACAATTAATTTTACAATTAAATAAGGTGTACAAAATATTATGCACGAAATCACGAGGCTCGGCAATCTGCTTTGAGCACCTATTGAAGCCTTAGCGGATCGAGTCTGTGAGTAATATTTCCTTCATTGAGTAATATTTCCACACCCCCTCAAACGGGGTGTATATGTTGATGCGACCAAGTTTGCTACTTAGTCTCTCTTGAACATAAGAGGTGGAATAGCCTTGGTAAGAATATCGGATTACGATGCTTTGAGGCAACATCTTTGGAGTTGAATAATCTTGGCATCAATCTTCTCCTTCGAGAAAGTAATCATCAATGTCCACATGCTTGGTTTTATCATGATGGTGGATCTTCTCGCCATGCATAAGGCTGAATTATTATCACAACAGTGAGTGTGATAGGTTCTTGATCTGATTCTTTGAAGTTCGATCGGTACACTTTTTAGCCATAGAGCTTCACAAATGCCAAGTACAAGTGCCCTTAGTTCACCTTTTCGTGCTTTGCTTCTTGACACGAGAGGTTGTTTCTTGCTCCTCCAAGTAAACTGGGTTCCCAGTATATATGAGCAATAGCCTGTGGTAGACCTCCTGTCAATGTGACATCCGGCCCCAATCGACATCGGTGTAGACCTTGATTGATCTATCAGTAGACTTGGTGAAGTGTAGGCCTTGGCCAGGAGTGGATTTTAAATACCTCGATTATCCTATTCATTGCATCCCAATGTTGCTCAGGTAGGGCAATGCATGAATTAGTGACAGGATCGACCCATATGCAATATCAGGTCTTGTGTGAGAAAAAGTATATGAGTTTGCCTACAAGCCTTTGATATTGTTCTTTCTCGACAAACAATGTCACCATGCGATGAGGTATGACCTGGGTCTACTGGAGATCAACGAGTTTGCATCCCAAAGATGCCAGTTTCTTAAGTAGGTCCAGGACATACTTCCTTTGGGAGACCGAAATGCCATTGGTGGTTCTAGCTACTTCCATACCAAGAAAGTACTTGAGGTAGCCGGATCTTTAACTTGGAACACTTTTGCCGGTAAAGTCTTCAAGTTACGGATCTCGGTAGAGTCATCTCGATAAGGATGATATCATCCACATATACAATTAGAATGGACCTCCTCCGGTTGGTTGTCTTGACAAACATGGTGTGATCGAGTTGCATTGATGATATCCAGCAGCTTTAACACAGTAGTGAGTTTTCCAAACCATGCCCTAGGTGATTGCTTCAGGCCATATAGAGATTTCCTCGGTTGCACACCTTGCCTTGAGTATGAGGATTGATAAAACCGGGGTGCAGTCATATAAACCTCCTCGGTGAGGTCCCCATTTAGAAAGGCATTTTTGATGTCCAATTGGTGAAGAGGCAGTCAAGTTGGACAACTTAGGAAATCGATACCACAGACGGTGTTGAGCTTTGCTCTTTGGTGCAAAAGTTTCCTTATAGTCAATGCCATAAGTTTGAGTGAATCCCCTTGCTACCAATCGGCTTTATACTTGTCAATTTTACCATCAAGCATTGTATTTGATAGTGAATAACCATCTGTGACTAATTGTTTTCTTGCCTTTGGGAAGAGTTGTGAGGTCCCAAGTATGATTATCCAAGAGAGCGATCATCTCTGCTTTTAACAATGACCTTCCACTTATCATTTTGAAGGGCCTCCGAATATTCCTAGGGATAGAGTGAGAGTCCAGTCTGTGTAAACATGGCAAAAGCAGGAGACAAGCGATCATAAGATAAATAAGTATGAATAGAATGATCGGTGCATGATCTTTTCCCTTTCCTTAGAGCAATAGGTGCATCATCTACTTTGATGAGATCTGGCCGAGGGTCGATGGTGGGGTCCAGCAGACTCGGTTCGATGGTCGAGGTTACAGTTCAAGAGGCTCTGGGTCGCCGAGACTCTGGTCGGCAGATCTGCGAGGGTCGATAATGTGAGTATCCGCAGGATGAAGATTATGAGTCTGCGAGGGTTAGGACTCTGCGAGGGTAAATGGTTTCTTTGAGGAACGGACTTAGTTCAATCTCAATCAGTTTCCATCGGTGGTGGCTCGATGGAGGGGCTTCTTTGTAATATGGAGTCCTTTCAAAGAATTTCACATCCATAGAATTGTAAAATTTCTTTTCGATAGGAGAGTAACACTTGTAACCTTTCTCTGTCTGTGCATATCCAAGGAAAATGCACTTATGAGCTTTAGGATCAAGTTTACTACATGTGTTAGCATGGATATAAACAAACACAGTACAACCAAAGATCTTGGGAGGCAATTGGGTAATAAGATGAGAGAGAGGAGTGTGTGGTCGCGGGGGTTTGGAGAGGAGTTTTGAAACCTAACACTCTTTGGGAAGTCTGTTGATTAAATATGTAGCGATCAAGTATAGTTTCACCCCACATGTATTTAGGAACATGTGTAGTGAACATGATTGATCTGGCCATTTCAGCAGAGATGCCTGTTCTTTCTTTCAAAGAACCCCATTTCTGTTGAGGTGTTTCCACACAACTACGATGATATGAACAATTCCTCTGTTTGTCAAGAAGTTAATGAGGTTAGACTCATAGTATTCGAGCATTATCGGTCTTTAAGATCTTGATCTTAGTATCAAATTGGGTGGAGACCATGTGATAAAATTCTTGGAAGATAGGTCCAACTTGATTTGTCTTTCATTAAGAACAACCAAGTGTTTTCGGTATGATCATCAATGAAGGTTACAAACCACCTTTTTCTGTTATACTTTTCACTCTTGAGGTCCCCATACATCAACGTGAATTAGGGTGAAAGGGAAGAGGGCAAGTGAGGTAACTTAGCATACATGATTTGGTGAGTTTAGCAAATTGACAAATATCACATTGAAGATCATTAAGATTACATCCTTTAAACAATTCAGGGATTAAAGACTTTAAATAACCAAAACTTGGATGTCCTAGTCTATAATGCCATAACATGATATTGTCTAAGTTTTGAGTGCAGTCTTGAGGCGGATTCTGTCTTGATCTTACGTCTTGGCGAGGTTGATCACAAAAGCCCCGAAAGCGTGGTTTAGCTTGCCCAATCACTTCACGAGAAGAAAGATCTGGAATGTGTGCGATTCTTATTAAAAACAACAATCCAATTCAGATCTTTAGTGAGTTTCTTGACAGATATAAGGTTCTGATCTAACTTTGGAACAAAGCAGGACATTCAGTAGATATATCGATTAGTAAGTTTAACCTTCCCAACACACTTTTGCATAAGAAGCAGAACCATCAATAGTCTTAATTGCGTGAATTTGGTTGCATGGCATATATTGGGTAATAAGGTTTTTATTACAGTCATATGGGAAGAAGCCCAGAATCAACAATCCAAGTCTCATTACTAAGAGGTGAGTAAAATATACTGTTTTAGCATGAGTGGCCATTTCAAGAGGGGAGCTACCTTCACGATCTTTGAGCAATAAAAGGCTCTAAAGGCAACAACCGAGCATTTGACTTCATTGTCATTCTCCTCTTCACCGATAAGTTTGCCTTGACTTTCCCTGGTTGGTTTTGAGGTTTTAGAGGGGTTAGGTTTGCCATGTAGCTTCCAAACAATTGTCCTTGGTGTGATTTGTGCGTTTGCGGTGATCACGTAAGCGACTTTCCGGCTTTCTCAAGTAGGCTTCTGTAAGTCTCATTAACCTTCAATGAGGCGTACCTTGATAGGGTTGTCACAGGAGTTCAAGAAACATCACTTTCCTCCTCGCTTTCCTCATGTTTGACCAAGCAAACATGGATTTGAGATTTGGAAGAGGTTTAGTAGCAAGAATTCTACCTCGACATCATCAAGAGTAGGATTGATCCGAAGGAATTTGAATACTCTCTTTTCTCGATAATCTCTTTAAAGAGTGCGAGCATCTTTAACATCATTCTAGGGTGAGTTTCCAACATATCTAGGTGTTGCCATGCCTTAGATAGTTGATTAAAGTATTGAGTTACGAGACATATCCCCTTGTGCGCAATTTTGAATCTGAGCTTGAGTTCATAGACTTGAGATGTATTGTCCTTTTTGAGTAAAGGTCTACGGCATTGTCCTGCATTCCTTAGCGGTGTCATACATCATGAAGTTCTCATCGATCTCTTTTGTCATAGACCTCGTGAGGATGGTCATGACTTGGTTATTTTCTCGTGTCCCATGCTTCAAACTTGGGGTCGGGCCAAAGAGCGCAGAGTTTGGAACCAGACAGATATCCCATCTTGCCCTGGCCGGAGATATACATTTTCATAGACCTTGACCATAGCAAGTAGTTGTTACCATCAAGTTTATGATTTGTAAAAGAAGAGTGTTCGATTATCGATCTCACGAGGCATTGTGAGTCTTGAAGAAGATGAAACTTCGGATAATGTTGACATCTTCACGAAAAAAGAACCGAGTTTTGCAAATGGATTTTAGAACTCAGAAGTCTCTCGATACCATGAAGAGAGTTTGAGAATGTGATAAACACAAGAGTAAACTTCAACTTAGTTTATTCATTGAGTAAAAAGATGTATAAATAGATACAATTGAGATAGAGAGACTAGCTAGCTAGCTTGGGCGGCCACTTGAGTATGTAGATGTGGGCGGCAAGCATGCAAAAGTAAAAAGTAAAAGTTATGTCTATGACATAAAGTAAACTAGAGTTTGACATATTAATTGTTTATATGACTCACAATTAATATGTCTTTTACAATTAATTTTACAATTAAATAAGGTGTACAAAATATTATGCACGAAATCCTGAGGCTCAGCAATCTGCTGAGCACCCTGCTGAAGCCTTAGCAGACTGAGTCTGCTGAGTAATATTTCCACTGCTGAGTAATATACAGCCTTTAAGACACCCCTAGGCATGTCACCTTACATGATAGTCTATGGTAAATCTTGTCATCTTCCCGTAGAGATCGAACACAAGGCATATTGGGCCATCAAAATGCTAAACCTTGATGACACCTTAATTGGTGAGAAGCGTATGGCCTAATTGAATGAACTAGATGAGTTCCGCCTTTGTGCTTATGACCTTTCCACGAAGTATAAAGAAAATACTAAGTTACTCCATGATAAGTTGATTAAACCTCGTGTTTTCAATGAGGGTGACGAAGTCTTATTCTACAATACTCGTTTGCATCTTTTCCAAGGGAAGTTGAAGTCTAGGTGGTCCGGTCCCTATGTTGTGTCAAAAGTCTATCCGTCCGGTGCTATTGAAATCACTCATCCTAAGTTTGGCACATTTACCACCAATGGCTTGCGGTTGAAAAGGTATGAGAGGTTGCCTTACGATGAAGCACTAGAAATAGTGCACCTTGAAGACCCTGTACCTTGTGATGAATCTTGTAAGTCTTGTCACGGACTTTAAATCTTGACTCGTATAATTTCAAATCCATCTTTCCATCTCTCTACCCCTTCTCGTCTCGTGCCAACGGTATAACTTTGAAAAAATTGGCACCGTATAATCCATCCTGTCTAGCCAACGACGTAAAACAAAGGCGCTTGGGGGAGGCAACCCACCATTTCGTAGTTTGTTAAGTTAGTTTGGTGTTTCTAGTGGTCTCGGGGTGGTTAGAATCAAGTGTGGGGTAGAAATCTTGTGTTTTCCTAGTTTCTGGTCCAAACGCGCATTTAGAACCATTCAAACGCGCGTTTAAGACTTTTCCCTGCCAAACGCGCGTTTAGAACCATTTCAAACGCGCGTTTGAAGCCTCAACTCTCTGGTCGTGAATTCTCGTCCCAAACGCACGTTTCACTAGTCAAACACGCGTTTGAACATGCGAAACGCGCGTTCCACTCATTCCAAACGCGCGTTTGGGACCTTCTCCTTTAAATACCTGCAACCTCAACCCGGCGTTTCAAAAATCGATTTTCTCAACCCTAACCGACGTTTAGCGGCCGCTCCTCACCTTTTCACTCGAAATTCCTCAATTCTCAACCGTTTTTGGCGATTTAAAGTTCAAACAACACCCCTCGATCTCTTCTTTTGATTTCATCAATCCATTCCAACAACAAATCCCCCAAATTCTCGATTCAAGATTCTCTTTTTGCGGTTTTTTGCCAAGTTCGAATTTGGCCATTTGTGATGTTTCGAGGCTCGTTCTTCGCTCCAAATCATTCGTATCGTCTCTTTTAAGCATAAGCAGTATATTTTGTTTTACGTTTGAGTTTGGTTAGGGTTATATTTTGGTTTTACACCCTATCCCGTTATTTATTGGTTATTGATTGTATATCCTGTTTCTGTTTGTTTTGCTTTGTTATGTTGATCGATGTTGAATGGTGTGGCTCTCGTGGGGTTTCGTTTGGTTGGTTGGTTTGTTTTGAAATCCCGGTTGGATGATAACCGGTCGCTTTGTTGTTAATATTGGTTGTTTGGTGATGTTTGGGTGCATTCAGAGATAATGAGGAGACTAAACGTAAGAAACCGAGGTAAAGGTAAAGGAAACTTGCCGGTGACGAGGCATATGCCTAAAAGCAGAAAACCCTAGTTTCTCCTCGGGTACCTACGGGTGGTATTCGAATCAGTAGTACAGTTGAGAGTAGGAATCCTTGAGCCCTTAGGCCAGCAGGACAGTTGAGGGATGAGACCTCAGACGAAGATTTTGAGCCAGATACCGAGGGAAGGAATACTAGTAGTGATTGTGAGGAGGCTACGGACCTTGAGAGCGATGTGCCCTTGGCACATTTGCAAGCCAAAACTGTAAGAACTAGTGCTCCACCTCTTCCTCAGACTACCCCTCCACAGAGTGCCCCCGAGCAAGACCCTCCTCTAGCCCCTCCTCCTGATGACATTATCCCTTTCGAGCAGCGTTTTAACTCACCGGTTGCCTTCTCAAATTATAATGAGTATATAGCTGTAAAGAATATGTGTTATGAGAGGGGGCCAGACCTCAAAGCTGTGCCTCAAACTTTCATTGATGACTTGAGGAAGAGAGGGTGGAACAATCTGATTTATGAGCCAGAGGGGAATCTCAATCTGTCACTAGTCCGGGAACGGTATGCAAACTTTAGTGTGGCCAATCTTGAGTCCGGGTTCATCAAAGTTAGAGGGGTTAATGTCCCGTGGTCCGTCAAGGCTATCAATGATTATTACCGGATACCGGCTTTCGAGGGTCAGGACTATATCAGTTGGTTTGCGGAGAGATCACATTGGGGTAACACTGAGACTCCGGATCCGTTAGAGGAGATGAGGAAGGCCATAAATCGACTTACAAAGTGGGTTTTAAAGGAGCAATTTGAGAAGTCAGTTGGTGACGACGAATTGGCCGGTTGTTTGGAAAGTAAAGGCAAAGTTTTCTCAGAACCGTCTACTACCAAAGGACAACATAACGCATTTCCACATCAAGGATTTGCAATTGTTGTATGCTCTACACTATAATCTGAAGGTAGATGTCGGGAAAACCATTTTTGAGGAATTTAGAGAGAACCAGAAGGTCAAGCGTCGGATGATAATGTGCCCCTATCTTATTCATGGCTTATGCAAGGGAGCGTCGGTAAAAGAGTATCCAGATGATCAGATTCTGAGGAAGAAGAATCTGCCTGTGGCACCGAGGCCGTTCAACGCCCGCATGCTTCCAAACCTCCTAGGCCCACCCCACGACCTATTCACACCGTCCTACGCCCCACTGCCCCTACTACTTCCACCACACTCCCAGTACCTCCTCCTGTCATTTCCTCCACTACTACCACTACGATACCCCCACCTCCTCCTTCTACTACTAGACCTTCCACCACACCTACACCTCCACCTTCTACACCTACTACTGGGGGGCCGTGGCTTAGTGAGCGGCAGGGGCTTTTGATTGCACATAAACAGAGAGATTGGATGGACAGTCTGAGGGTGACACTGAATGGCATAGTGGAGAATCAGCGGGTATTGGCTCAGGAGAGGGAGGTTGAGCTCCCTGAATTGGATCTGGATATTTCACCGTTTCAGTATACCTCGGAGATTGAGGAGGATTTTCAGCGGGTCATAGAGGAGTCATTTGTTGATGAGCCAGACGAGGGGTTTGATGATATTGATTTGGATGATCTGACGGGCACAGATAGGGCTGGGACAGAGGCAGTTGGGACGGAGGCAGTTAGGACATGTGTTGCAGGACCTACACAGACCGAGAGTGCAGCTGCTGTGGTTGCACCAACATCAGGCACACCGGACTCCACTACTGACGTACAGGGACATGGAGCTGACTAGCATGTTTTTTCATGCAATTCTTATTGTATTCACTCATTAGTCTGTCTCATTTATACTTTGATGTTTCATTGACTTTTGGCGTTCTTTCATCATACTTTGGACACACATACACGTGCACTTATTTTTGAGCCCCTGAGGCCTGCTTGACCGTGTATGTTTTCCTTGTTCATTGACTGATACTTTGGGATGACGAGGATATTATTGTTGGTTGATATTTAATGCATGGATGTTCTGTTTTTATTTGATTCGATTGTATCCTTCCATTGCATATCATGTATCCCCCCTCATTATGCTTTGATCTAAATCATTTGTGGCTTAGACTCGTTATTTTATGCACCCGCTTACCCTATTGCTTGCTTTTTAGCACGCTGGATTCTCGCCCCGTGCATGCGCTCTTTGTTTTCGTTGATCTCGCTCTAGGTTACGGGATGGATTCATACGAGGTTATCACGAGTTTCGAGTCACGGTTGCGCCTTTCTGCCGGGTCTTTTGGTCAAACAGCTAAGTCTTCTACGCTTCTTATCTCTCACACATTGAGGACAGTGTTTCGTTTAAGTGTGGGGTGGGGGACTTAGCCGTTTTCTTGTTTTTATTGTTGAATGTGCCTTTCATGTGGTATACTTAGCCTATGATCGGGCTTGAGTCGATTTTTGGGTAATTTTAAAATTTTTCAAGGGTTTCCGACACTATGTTGTGTGTGCTATGTCCATATTCGAGTGGTGGCCACCTTAGTAGGGCCCCAAACGTGTGCATTTCGGTTTGATTTTATCTTGAGAATAGAGTCTATTAATTTCACGTGAAGCTACACTTGGTGCACAATTTGATTACTACCACATCTCATATCACTGGTCTCGAGACGAAATAGAAAGGTTTACCTAGGTAGGACACGGGATGACGGTTATGACGTCTCTTTGACCCTACCAAAGCCAAATAAGCCTTGTCCCGAACATTAGACCTTCGTAGCCCCTCTCAGCCTTGATAGAATGGCCTGACCACCATTCGCCTATAGCCGTTTTGTTATTTAGTCAGAAACCTACCTTGAGCCTTAATTATGGTCACATTCCCTTCATTTACACCTTACGAGTGGACTTAGTCTTTTGTTAGGCCACACTTGCCAAAAGCAAGTGTGGGGTGAAATGATATTGTGATGGGTTGGTGTTTTCTTGGTTTGGAGCTATAAGAAGAAGATGAGCTCATTTGGGCTTAGTGTTTGGGTTGGCCCAAAAAGAAAAGAAAAATCTGTGAAATTCTTCTCTTTTACACAAAAAAAAAAAAAAACAGAAAAAGAAAAGAGAACTCAATCAATCAAAGTTCAAAATAAATTAGGAAGTTCTCAATGAATAAGAGTTTGGAGTTTATAAAATCAAAGTGTTGAGCTCAAAAGTGATTTTTATGATGTTGGGGTTGGGATAGTGAGATAGGTGCTAATGTATTCGACCTCACCTTATGAAACTTGAAACATAGTTGAATTAGGCAATGGGTTCGGATATGTTAGTATCCTATGGTTCCCAAAGTTTTATACTAATCAAAAAGGAGTTTGGGTGGTTTGTATGGTAGAGATAAGTTGGTACACTTGTTGATTAGGTTCACTCGTACTTCTCTTTCTCCAGTTCCCAAATTACCCTTTTCGATTAACCGGAATTACCTTATCCTAACGTTATAACCCTTCAAGTCCTACCCGATTGTGTCCAAACTTATTGACCTTGATTAGTGGAGAGGGTGGTTGATATGAGACGGTTGGTAGACCTTTGGTCGGGATTCAAGCCCCGACAATCATTTTGAACACTTGGATGTAGCTCGGCACCACACACACTCTATTCTTTTGATAATGTTGCACAGGTGTGTGTATGTTCGTTTGTCTTACTTTGTGGTTACCTCGAGGGTGTGGATAGTGGCACCTACGTCACAATGTTGAATCCCTTGGTTTGTTTTAAAACGCCTAGTTTACTCGAGGGCAAGCAAAGGCTAAGTGTGGGGTGGTTGATGGGATTCAACTTTACGTGACTCCGGTGCCTTAATTACCCCCGTTTACCACACTTTCAGCACATTTTTGGGTAAATTAGACCGTTTTCGAGGTGATATCGTGAGCTTATGGCACGGGGAATGAATCGTCACCTTGATGGATTATTACCCCTTATTTGTTGATATTAACCCCATTCCCGAGCACGTTTACCCTCCGGAATTGTTTCGATGCTTGTGGTTGTTTATGATATTGAAGGGTATTGGTGTCTCGAGGACCCGGAAGGTGACGATTTGTGGTGAAAAAGCATGATCGAGGCAAGACGAGGGCCCAAAAAGGAAGAAAAGTGAAGATTTGGGAAACATGGGTTCAAACGCGCGTTTGAACCCTCCAAACGCGCGTTCCAGAAGTCCAGATTTGATTCAGAGTTGAAGCCCTCAAAACGCGCGTTTGAAAACACCTTAAACGCGCGTTTGAAACTTCGAACGCGACGTTCCAAGTCATCCAAACGCGTTCGGATGAAGAAACAGTCAAGTCCCTGCCCAGAATTTATGCGAAACGCGCGTTTCAATTAAGCGAAACGCGCGTTTGAAGATTCCAAACGCCCGTTCCAGCCCCCAAACGTGCGTTTGGACCGATTTTTCAGCAGATTTTTCCTCCACCTATAAATACCCCCCTTAGACTATTTCTTGGGGAGAGCTAGCTTTTCTTAGCAAAACTCTACCCATTTTCTTGCTCGAATTTTGTAATAGCTTAGAATACCTTCTCTTAGTGTAAATCAACAACATCTTAGCTTAATATTTCCATTTCTTAGCTTAGATTTTCATTCCAAACACTAAGAGACCACCTTTTAATTACTTCTTTATTTTGTACTTTTTGGATCTCAACTCGAATTTCTGCAATTTTATGGTATATTTCTCTTCTCTTTTACTTGTTATGGCTCTTATTTACTGTTTTGTGCATGTTTTGATTAGTATAATGAGTAGCTAAACACCTACATAGTCGAATCTTGTGAAATTTGGTGAAATCACCCTTTGGGTGATGAAATTGGGAGTGGGTTGTATCTTGCATGTTTCATGTCTTAGAACTCGTTATAACGGATTTGGGCTAGATTGATCACCTAGGTCAAAATCACACACATCAATCTTGAGAGTTGTTCAGATAGAGGGGTGTGGGAAAAGGGTTCTAGGATCGCATTGGTTACTCATTTTTAACGTTTAAACGGCTCTCGTGCATAATTGTCTTGTGAGTGAATCTCTCTTAGGGAAGGTTAGTTGACTTGGCATAAGGTGTTGGGGAAGAGTTGTTCAGACCTTGGCACCGGGATTAGGAGTACGTACCCATGAAATTGAATGTAAGAGTCTGTTCGTTGTTGCACACTCCCGGTTTTGTCATTCCTTAGGGTGAAACTAGCTATTTTGATCATGGTTCGGCTATGTCTCTTTAACTATCTGTAAAACCTAGTAGTTTAATCTTCTTTCTTTCTTTTTATCTTTAGACTTGTTAGTTAGAATCACTTAGTGTCGTTGTAGTAAACAAAACCTTAAGAAATTGATCACCTAGACTAAGCATCACGTTCACTTTGGTACTTGCAAACACGATTCCTTTGGGTTCGACCTCGTACTCCTGTAGCTATTCTAGCAATCGACCCGGTACACTGCCGGTTAGAGAGTTAGTTTACCCACGGTTTCAAGTCTTTATAAATTGTTTTTGTTGGGTGGACTTTAGCTCAATCATTATCCACCACAAGGGAAGGATGCTGGAGCATCGCCTCATCCACCCCTGGGTATAACCATGGTTTAAGACGGGAATAAGTAGCACCTTTAAGGCTTTGGCAAAGTCCTCCGAGGCCTTGTATTCTTGAACAGCCTCGACGCACCGAGCGGGGCACAGCTTCTAGCTCGGACATCTTCGCTTGAAGATCAGCGACTTCCCGCTCTCTCCTCCTCCTCCTCTCATTGGTGAGTTCGCCAGTCAAAGACTTCAACTCAGCCTCTTGAGCTGAGAGTTGGGCTTGCAGAGCCTTTATTTCTGCATCCTTGAGTTCGGCGGCCCCTTAAGCTCCTCCGTTGTCGTCGATCTTCTTTTTTACGGTTGGCCGAGTCCACAAAGGCCTTTCACAGTCTCCTGAAAACTTCCCGACCAACCAAGGTCCCCTGCATAATCAAATAAAGATGGTCAAGACCTTCAACAACTTGGCTTTAAAATGAGAAGAAATAAAAGATAGATTACTTACAAACTCCATGGCCTTGAAGCCCACATTAGCCAACTCCTCATCGGACATATTGCCGATATATTCTGTCGCTCGTAGCGGCTTCTTCTTGAGGGTCAATTTGGCCTGAGGTACCCTCGAGCCTTCGTCTTTTCCTTCTTTATGGGCTGTTCTCTTATGAGGTCGCGGCCGGCCTAAGCCGCGCCTTCTTCCTAAGGGCGAGTCCCTTTCCCTGTCTTCTCTGAAGGGTCTAGATCGGATCGCCCTGCAGGGGCAGATGAGAGGCCCCACCGCGGCGGCATCCACGAAGGACCCTCTTCCACCACATCCGGCGCAGAAAGGGTTGGTTCGGGTTGACGAACCACGGCTTCACCTTCGACTCACGCTCAGTAGTTCAACAAAGTCACCACCGAAAGTATAAACAAAGTATTAGCCAAGCGAAGTGTAAATATTACAATAAAAGTATAAAGACAAGACCCCACATGGTTTCCATTCTTTATAGAAGAGTGGGGCCCGTATCCTCTAGCCGAGCTACCGTTATTAGCTCGTCGTACAGGTCCTACCGTTCGATAGAGTACCCAGACTTGTGGATCTTTTCCACCAGCTTGTCTCTCAGCTCGGGATGCTCATCCTTCTCCATCTCGTCCATGATCCATCGTCTTAGCCCAGGATGATCTTCATGCCAGATGAAGAAGAATCGCTCCTTCCATCTCTTGAAGGAGTCTTTACCTTTGGGGATAATGGGGACGTCGCCGGAACGCCCCGTCCTCCGTGAAAAGTAGTACTTGTAAGGGTGGTCCTTCAACCCCACAAGGTGATAGAAGTACCTAAACTTTTTCACGGTGAATCGCATGTTGAGCAATCGGCACCGGATAGCAAATCCAATAATTGCCCTAATACCATTGGGGGCTATTTGGGAAAACCCTAGCTCGTAATGCTGGAGTACATCAATAAGCACCGGGGAAAAAGTCAGCATCATACCTACCTCGAAATATTCCCGGTGGACTGTACAGAACCCCTCTGGCAGATTCGGGGCCAACAGATGTGGCCCTGAGGGTAACCTCGGGGAGTGCCTCTCTCTGCTAATCCCATACCACTCGCATATCTCATGCAGATCTCCCAGACTGAGGATGGATTCAACATCCTGGCTGTCGGCAATGGCCATATCACTGGATTTAAATCTAGGGTTCCGGCAGAATGGGGCTTGCTTCCAAGGATACTGAAAATCATGCTACAAAGCTAAAAGAAGGGATGATGACTTACTTGCAAAAGACAATTTGAAGATTGAGAAGAGGAAGATAGCAATCGGTAGCGGAGGATGAATCTTCTGCTTTAATGACCGGTGATAAGTTGAAACGATTGATATGATGGGGTTATAACCCCCCACTTGCTTCGAAAAACGCCCGTAATTAGAGCTAGCAGGCAACGATGCCTCGATTCTCAAAACGATTGCAACGGTGTCATAGCCCTGCCACCTGGCATTCTAACTTCAAAAATCTGCAAGTAATGTAACCGATCCGAGCTGTAACCTAAGTAGATCCGAGTCGACCTCCCCAGGCCCGGCTGGATCTTGGGGGCTTATGACGAGGGTCGGATCAGCACCTAGCCTTTACGGGACTGAGCCCTCCAATACCCAAGCTGACCAAGCTCGGCCACTCTTCCCCAACCTTCCCAGGTCGGCCAAGGGTATGATCAGCACATCAGTGCCCGACCTTACAGGTCGGCCTCGGTCCTTCTCAGACATCACTTCTTATGCACGCACCAAGTCGGATAAATACAGAAAGAATCCTAAATCATAACTACTCTGATTTTGATATTCAAATATTCCATAATTATATTCTAAAATCCAGGGGATCGAATCATGGTTATCTTTTCCTTAGGGAACACGACAATCAGAGTCCACCAAGGACACGCTACACACAATTTCTAGGGCACAAGCCTTTTTATATAAAAATCCCTAAGGAACTACGAAGACTTGATTCCAATTCATATATTGGATACGTAGGTAGTTTGAGAAATAACATCTAAAGTGCAGTCTAAACCACCACCAAAACACCCCATCTTTTTATTGTTTTACTGTTCTTGAAGCTTGGACTAATTGTCATTAAAAGAAAAAGCCCAATTTATCAATCGACGATTTCCAGCATCACAAAGTGAAAGTTAAAAAAGTCTATAAGGGCAATTCCCCTTCATTTTTACTCTCGTTTCCATGTATTCCTTTGACCATTGAAAACCTTTAAAGAGAAAGAGAAGAAAGAGTTAATGTAGAAGAAGAATGGGTTCTTCATTTTGATCATCTTCTACTACTTGGATTTGTAGATCGATCACACCAAGAGGATCATCAAGAAGAGGGCTTCACATTGACCCAAGAAACTTCTTTGGGTGTTTAAGAAGCCCATCTTTCCGGTTCTTAAACTTTTTAAGAGTTCTTAGTTGAATAGATGGTTACATGAGGTTTAGAATCATGTTTATTGCTGTAGGAATTGAATGATAGAGCTTAGAGTTGTGAGTTCTTCAAAGCTTGGAGCTTGCATTCAAGATTGCTTGAAGAATTGGAGGTAGGGAGGTGTTCAATTGAATCTATTGTTGTGTTAATTCATGCTTTAGACTTTGTACTATGTTATGTATTGGTATGGTAGTGTTTGGGGGTATGATTTTAGCATGATTTGGTAAGGAATTGAGGGTTGCATGTGGTGGAATCACCTTGGAATTGAGCATAGAAAATTGCAGATTTTCTGGGCTGCAGAGCAGTTAGGAGCACAGCTGATACTTGTAAGGGCGGGCCTAATAGAACAGAGAGTTGGACAGTAAATAGGGCCCTTAGGCGCAGGCCTATCCCCCAGAATGAGCATAATTGTGTTTTGTTCCATATAACGAGCATGTCTTAGTATGGAAACCTTTTGTGGTGTGATGTGAAGTAAGATGCTTGTGTTCTAGTGGATTTGGCTCCACACCGTGACTCACGGGAGCATTGAAACACATCTCATTTTTCCTTACATGATGTTGAATTTTATGGTCATTGCCTTCTTGTTATGTGGCAAAGTTAGGGGTTCGGTTTTTGGTGGTTTTGGGTCAGCACCTTATGCAGACTTTCTGCGGGGAGAAGCTCGAGATCATCACAAACCTTATTCCTTAGACTAGTGGGTATTAGATTAGAATCCAATATTTATGTGACACGTGGTAGGTAGCATAACATAGAGATTTCTAAGGTCTAGTCCGTATAAGCTTTTTTACGTGCAATGAACTTGGGTGTCTAGTTTAAACGTTTAAATACATACTTGAAAGTCTAAAAGATAAATAATTATGGTCCTTGGTGCAGCACGTTTTAATATCGCAGTCGGAAGATTTGACCCCAGGGTCGGGGAGACTCAGTGCCTTGGACTTCACGTAGGGCGGGAAGCCCTATGCCTTTTAGGGGTTGAATGTGTCGTGGTGCAGTTTTCACCTCGCAAAATGTCCTTGGACTTTTGTGCAACTCATTTTCCCTTGTGTTGTTGAGTTTTACTAGTGGACTAGTAGATAGTTGTGAGACCTTGAACATACATGGCTTGACGTTATTGTCTGCTTATTGTTATCTCGTTACTAGCCATTGTTGATTGTATAGATTTGATGCTTCTATTTCCTACTAAGTACGATCGTATTTACCCATTTGTTATATTATTTCCACCCGGAGAAGGTAATACAAGTTTTGTGGAAGATTATGAGTACTGCGAGGAGTGACCTCAGGGTGCTTGGAAGTGCTTTTGTTGATGGTTTCATTTTGAGTATGTAAGTGACTAAACTATCTTGTTTTAGATAAGCTTTTGAATCTTGTAAAGTTTTGGACTTGTGGACTATCGTTGAGCTCTCGGACTTGCAACGGACTCAACATTTGGTTTTCCTATTCTACACCTAGATTTGTTATGTTTCACGAGTCATTATGTTTTCCGCAATTATACTCTGATGACGTATTTGTAAAGTTTACGTAACTTTTTGCAGTGATTTTTTAAGGGTTTGGGGGGGGGGGTGGGTTATTATTGTGCTAAGTCAATTTGAGATTCAGGTGACCGTCCGGCTCGGATTAGCGTTTGTCTCATCTTGCTCGCTGCATATTCATAAACTTATCCTCAATAATCTGCAGAGTTGGAGTCATCAATGATGTAGGAACAATTAGTTAGCTTGACTAAAGAAGAGTATTTTATGAGTCACGATGCTTTCAAGTAATTGCCTTAAGTGATCTCTCTTACACAAGTGATCTAACCACTCTCAAAATGTGAAAATGGTCTAGCTGTAGATTTCTTTTTTCAAAACTACGTCGTTTTGTTGATAATAACAAAACAAAAAACTTTTACTTGAGAGATCACTTAAAACTATTATTTAAGATGATCCTTGCTCAGTATTTTAGTTTCAGTTCTGCTCTTCCGGTCTCTACTTTGTTGCTAATGGAGGGATCAACCACTGTCCTCACCCATCCGACTATGGGAAAGTTTTTTGGTGTATCCGCCATATGCAAAGTGAAGTCGTTGATCTGCACCGTCTGTTTTTAAATTGGATTCAAACTGTATGATTCGTATTTATTTACCTGCCACTTCACCACAAACGGAGACATCACCCAAGAACTTCTGCGACTGTAGGCACAATGGACCTTTCTGCAATATAGCTAATCACTTTTCAAAGATTTCTGACATCTTGAATGACATGAATTGTCATTTCAAGTGACTTCATATTACCATGGGTGTGATGGCACGGATTCAATTTCCCTGCAAAAGAAGCTTGCTTAGGATGTTTACATGTTTCAATATACTCTTCGACTCTGTGTTCCTACACAAAATACACAAAAATCAGGTGCCAACCAAAGCAAGGGGGATCTATGCGACCTAAGGGGTCACATGACCCCACTGAGATCCCGAGTTTTTTTTAGTATTAAAACGATATAGTTTTGTTGTTAAAATTGTAGTTTTAGACTCCGTTAACCCTACCGAAACAATCTTTTAGAGAAAAATGTTGTTTTACGGTACGGTGACTCACTAAGTGGTTTTCAACTCAACATTCCCAGCCATGTTTTCATTCTTAGCTCATACCCTTTTGCACATTGACATTCTTACCAAGTAGTTTCACATTCATAGCTACGAAAACTCTCCACATGTCAAACAGTGTTTTATATGTAAAATCACACAAAGTCATAAAATACCTCATTGTCATCATTGATTCCAGTTTCAGCATATCGACTTGGTATATATCGACTTGTCACAAACGTCGCAAGGAAGAAGGGCACAAGAATGACCCCAAGAGAAGCAGAATCGTGGAAACACCAATCATGACGTGTCTTCTTAATAACCTAATCCATGTGGGATTGACGTCCCAAATACTACTTGATAATAACCCGTGCGTAAACGATAATTTATTTTAAATTCACACACACAAAAAAAAAAAAAGGTTGTGCAAACGAGTGACAATAACAAATAAGCATATTATGACATTATAGTTTTGATATATTTAACTTGCCCTGATAGGCAGTTTTCAAACCGGGAGACTTTTGGCCTAATGCATTTTGCTGAATTAAAATACTCCCTCCATGCAGGGAGCATGGGAAATTTTCCTTGTCACAGATAATTTAAAAGGCAAAAAAAAAAAAAAAAAAAAAAAAAAAAAAAAAAAAAAAAAACAATAAAACGTGCAACTAACCTTAACTATCACAGCAAAGTTTTTTATTCACATTTTCACATAGAGATATTATTTTTTATAACTGCATACACTGCGAAAGCATCTTTATCCAAACAATGAATATTCCTGCAATTGGATTCCTCATGCTTCTGTTTATCACATGCACATCTGGATCAGCTCAAACTATCACTACTTATAGTGATGACTCAGCTTTAATGGCATTTAAGTCCCATCTCATGTTAGAGACAGACCATCTTCTGTTAAGAAACTGGAGCCCAAACACACATTTCTGCAACTGGTATGGAGTTTCATGCTTGAATCGTCGAGTCACGGTTTTGCAGCTTTCGGGTTTGGGTCTTCAGGGTACCATTTCCTCAGACATTGGAAATTTGACTGAGCTAGTTGAAATAGACCTCAGCAGAAATGGGCTTGGAGGGTCATTGCCTAGTGAATTAGGCTTCTTACAACATTTAAGACATTTTTCGATTGGTGGGAACGATTTTACTGGATCCATACCGGGTTCGATATTCAACATATCATCGTTAGAAACTGTTGACATGTCCATAAATGTGTTTTCAGGGACATTGCCTGATGATATGGGAATGACACTTCCAAATCTTGAGTGTCTTAATTTGGATGGCAATAGAATTAGTGGAACCATCCCTGTTTCTATTGCGAATTCAACGAAATTAACCTTCCTTCGCTTGAATGAAAACGATCTGGAAGGAGAGATACCAAGTGAATTTGGTAAGCTGAAGAATATGCTGTAGTTTGAATTTGAGTACAATCGAATATCCGGAAATATTCCAGAAAGTATTTATAATATATCCTCCCTTGAAATCCTTGAAGCCAGACATAATTACCTTAAAGGAAGCCTTCCTTCTGACCTTGGCCAATGGCTTCCTAATCTTCAAAAACTTTTCCTTTCACATAACCAATTCAGAGGAGAGATCCCATCTACAATATGCAATGCAACAAAGCTAGTGTATCTAGAGTTAGCAAACAACAGTTTTAGCGGTTCAGAAAGCAATTCATTAGTCAATGAACCCCATGCCAAATATCTGCATTTCCTTGATTCATTAGTTAACTGTAAGAGTCTCGAATACCTAATAATTTACGCCAACCCTTTGAATGGGATTTTGCCAGAATCTGTAGGGAACCTTTCAGTGAATCTCAAGGTTTTTGCAGCAGCTATTTGTATGATCAAGGGTAAAATCCCAGAAGGGATCGGAAATTTAAGCAGCCTAAAAATTTACTGGATTTAGGATATAATAATTTGGAAGGCAACATACCCGCATCATTTGCTAGACTACACCGGATAGAAAGGATTTATCTTGATGGGAATATGTTAACCGGAACTGTTCTGGATGATTTAGGCAGCTTGACAAATCTAGGGGTCTTGAGTTTAGGAGAGAACAAGTTCACAGGAGACCTCCCTCTTCCCATAGGGAACTTAACTAACATGGTAGAACTATATCTTGGTGGTAACAGTTTTAGTTCCCAAGTGCCTCTAAGTTACTGGGGACTGGTGAAGCTGGAAGCTTTGAACTTGTCAATGAATCAGCTACAAGGAACCTTAGATCCTAAAGTGGGAAATTTGAAAGCGATCGTCATGATCGACATTTCATCAAATAATTTCTCAGGTGAAATCCCAAATTCTATAGGGAATCTCTGAGTCTTATTTCACTTTATGTATCATATAATTGTTCGATGGTCCTATCCCAAGTGTACTCAAAGCAACCTAATAGTTCTTGAGGATTTGGACTTATCTTTGAATTCTCTAAGCGGTGAGATCCCTACATCCTTAGGGCTATTAAAAGATCTCAGTTTCCTGGACATTTCTTATAATGGACTACAAGGGCCATTGCCCCGTAGAGGAGTGTTTGCAAATCTCTCTTACCTATCTGTAGTTGGTAGCAGTGGACTCTGTGGTTCTCCCTCAACCTGAACCTTCCTCCATGTAAGAGAGTTAAACAGTCATTCCAAGAAAGCGGAAAGTCCAAACTCATTCTTCTAAAGATAACAATTCCACTTGGTTTTGTTTTTCTTCTTGTGGTTCTAACCATTCTCATCATTATACGGAGAAAAAAGCGAGGTTTGAGTACAAATGTTGCAGCTGATTCCTCACCTAGTAAAGGACATCAAATCATTACCTATTATGAGCTTATAAGAGCAACAGATCATTTTAGTGAGTTAAACTTGATAGGAAGAGGAAATTCTGGGACGGTATACAAGGGTACCCTATCTGATGGCACAGTTGTTGCTATCAAGGTATTTAATATGCTTAATGAGAAGACCATGAAAAACCTTTGATGTTGAATGTGAAGTCTTAAGCAAGGCGAGACACCAGAATAATCTCAACTTGTTCTAACAATATTGATTTCAAAGCTATGATACTACAGTTCATGCCTAATGGTAGCTTAGATGAGTGGCTGCATATCAAGTATTTGACCCTAAAACAAAGAGTAAATATTTTGATTGATACAGCTCAAGCTGTGGCGTACCTTCATCACGATTATACAACAACAATTCTACATTGTGATCTTAAGCCCAGTAACATTCTTTTGGATGATGATATGACTGCCCATGTGGCAGATTTTGGAATCTCAAGATATTTGATCAAGACCAACAAGTAGCACATACCAAGACTCTCGGGACTATCGGGTATATCAAACACTAGAACTTGAGAAAATATTCCATCTTTCCTGTAGGTTTAGACAAGAATTGTTTTTAAACAAAATAATGATGTTTTTAAATTTATTCTAGTATAATATAAAGAATTTCTTTTGATATCCCTCACTTTTCTCCTCATATATACAGATAAACCATTGTGTTGAGCAATAAAACAAACAGGTTGTGTGCGATTTTCTTTAGCGGTTATATATCAATGATCTTATTTGTTTTTCATGCGAATCTTTTGTTGCAACAGAGTATGGGGTACATGGGCAGATAACTACAAAGAATGATGTGTATAGTTATGGGATTCTGTTGCTTGAAACCTTCACAAGGAAGAGGCCAACAGATTCTTTATTTAAAGAAGACTTGAACCTGCAAAAATGGGTGTCAAGATCCTTACCAGGTGCTTTAATGGAGGTTCTGGACACACAACTTTGTAATGAAATCCATCACATGAGAGATGCCCACGCAAAGATCGACAATCAGATTGACAAACTCTTGGTTACAACCATCAAAGTTGGTCTATTATGTTTGATTTTTTTTTCCCTCACTTGTTCCACCCTAGAACTTTGGAGTCACTTTGATTTCATTTTGGTGCTACTTCCGGTGTTTTTTTGCAATTAAATAGGCATCCATACCTTTTGAAGCATCACAATTGATCACTTGGCTAATTAATACTCATTACACTGGCTAGTTGAGGGCGAAAGAAACACAGATTTTTACGGGAAAAAACCTTTTGCCGCCATTGGTTTGTCAATTAAAGCTTTTACCTTTTATGGGTTTAAAATATATGGTATATGGTTCACTTCTTTCTGAACTTTGCAATTAAACCCCAGCCTCCTGTTTGGTTTCGGGTTAGATTGAGATTGAATGGATTCATGAGAGTTGAAGTAAAATAAAATAATGTGAAGTAATAATTATAAAGTTAAAATGTTGTATTGAAATTTGTGTAGATGAAAAAAATGATTAGTGATAGAAATTTTAATAAATATTATATTGATAAAGTAAAAGTTAAATAGTGTAGTATGTAAATAAATTGAAATGATTAATATTATTTTATTTGTTGATGGTGAAATGATTGATGAGAGAAATTATAATAAAATAATATAATTAATAAAATAATGGCAAATAAGATAGTGGAGTGAATAAAATATTGAGTTGAATCCAAATGGATCCAACCCAATCCGAAATCAAACAGGCTAAACCATATATTTTTAAACCACGGGAGGGCAAAAGTTTTAAGGGCATTGTTAATGGCACCACACCCAATATACGGGCGGGCACACTTTGTGCAAAATTCGACTTTTTAGGGTGAAATAACACATTTCGACTTTGATTATCTCTTAAAATTAAAGGATTGACACGCTAAGAAAATCCTTAGTGGTTCTGAAATAGAGTCCTTGAAGGACAAGACACACGCATGCCATGGACGAGATGTCCTCTATATAAACGATCTCAAGAACTACGAAGATACTTAATTTCTGAATTATCATAGGATACATAGGTAACTCGGGATTCATAATCTCAAACTCAGTCTAAATCACATAACAAATTTTCCTATTTTAGGGTTTGATTCTTGCTTCAATTGTCTCTAGGGTAATTTTGGCCCGGATAATATCATAGACGGTTTCCAGCATCGTCAATCAACTATTAAAAAGACTGCAAAAACGGCGCATCCTTTGTTTGAAAGAAAATGCTGAAAATCGGACCGTTGATCATGAGAAAATGCAGAACATGCCTCGTATAAAAGAAAAGGTAGTTTTCATTCTTTTCGTTTTAACTCGATCTTATACAACACTCACTATATGTTAAACAAAACCCCACATACACCTCAAATAAAATTTAAATTAAAAGTTCTCATTACATATGAAAAAAAACACGAAAAATCTCCTAGCACAGATGAAGATTTTTCTTTATTTCTACACACAACATCAGTTGAAGGAAACAAACAACGAAACGATACCGTTGCAGAAATCGGCATCCAGAAAAACAAGGGAAGAACACGGAAATGAAAAAAAAAAAAAAAAAAACACACACACGCACATATGGCGGTGTCATGAAATTCTTGAATGAAGAATGTATGTTGCATCACATCATTAGATGAATGAAATAAACATAAAAAGATAAAACATGATTTTATCATTTTATATAAATGACATCCATACAGACACTGTACTGCAATCCTTCCGATTATTTAACGAATATGCTAGTGCCGTTATAAAATTAGGAAAGACGACTACCACAACGTTTGGTCATAACGAGTGACAAAATATTTCTTTGCGTCAATGATCATGATGTCGAAACCATTGAACGATTTACGCAATCATAATATTCAAAGATGCAAAAGTATATATATTGTTTCACTAGTTATACCATAAACGTTAAGATAGTAGAATAATCCTACAATTTTTCACAACAAAGTGACACAATACGCTTTTATACTCTTGATCATTACGAGACTTGTATAAATCAATCGATCTTATATCATAATCAAGGGGGCAATTATTTGCACAACAGCCGTTCTACCTGCTGCACCTCACGTACTCGTACACCACATCATTTCCATAGAATCAACCTTGTGAAAGTTGATTCTAGAGCTAAGAATCAATTTTTCCAATGTCGATTCATAGTTGACTCTGCGGGAAAGTCGATTCTTGGCTCGATCTAAAGGCGACTTTCACAAGGTCAATTATATTGTGGTGCACCGGTACATGAAGTCATTGTGGTGCAAATAAAAGCCTCCATAATCAATGACATAAAAGAGTGTTGTGACACTATTATGTATGTTGTGGCGGCACTAGCAGTATTTGTTTACTTGACAAGAGTACACTCGACTCCGCCGCATTCACACTTGTGATTTGTGAAATGTCCACAAAAATCGATGCCTTCGTCTAAATCACAACTGTATTCGTTGCAATCCTCTTCGGTCATAGCTTCATCAGGTTCTTGGTTTAATATTCTCCAAGAGTTCAGAGGAGGAGCTGGAATATCAATTGCTTTTGCTACAATGTAGAGAAAGAAGTCTAGCATCATGACATGAGAGTTACAACAGCTAGAATGGAGTGCGTGCGAATTCATATGTTGTACTAAAAATTTACGGAAAATCTGTGGCGGATCCAGAAAATTTTTATGCAATGGGACCGTAATATTGTTCAGGATAAACCTATTTTAATTTTGTGTGGATCCGAATATTTTCTCATAGGTAAAATGTAGAGTTTTATTATATTTAACGAGTCTGCAGACCCCATTTAATAAAGAGTGTATCCGCCTGCACGGAATCAACACAACATATTATTCTAACACAATTCGAGTCACAAAACAAAGTGTATTCTAACCTTATTCCAGTCAAATATTTTTTTATACGTGTTTTTATACCCAATATCATCAGAATGACTTTTTAACTAAAAGCAAGTGAGGAAGACTTCTTACCTTTTGTCTACGATTAATTCAATCAGAATCAACAAATGCGAGAAAAATATTAATTAGAAAAAGGGGAAAAGTGGGGGGGAAAAATGTTGGAGCGTGAAAAGACCCCTATATATATAGCCGTAAGCTTAATTAAAATTAAACTGAAAGTTTCAGAGAACATGATATGAGCTTTTCTTCTGCAAATCAATTTCCTTTAAGCAAAAAATATTTCCAAGAACTTACCTGCCCAGTGGAAATGATTCACAGTATCACTTTGATTGAGGAATTGCGCAAAGAAAATGAAGGAAAAGATGAGAAAGAAGTATGCTGATGACTTAGCCATCTTTGGTCTGGTACAAGAAAAGAAAAGAAATCAATAGAATAGATTTGGAGTATGTGTGAATTCATATGCTGTATGAAGTCTGAATTTATAACGACCATTCTCATATCGTAACAAATGCCGCCTAGCTGTCTCACAACTGTCTAGGCCAATTTTCAGGTTAATTTGATTTTAGTCCTCTAACTTTACTGTTTTTGTAAATAGTCCTCTTTTTGCTCCGGTAGCATTTTTAGTCCTATAACTTTCTTTTTCTGGATTTTTAGTCCCTTTTGCCAATTCATCACCGGAGCTCCGGCGAAGTGCTAATTTTCAGTCCTATAACTTTCTATTTTCTGGATTTTTAGTCTATAACTTTCTATTTTACGGATTTTAGTCCTTTTTATACACTTAGCCGGAGCTCGGTGATGAATTGGCAAAAGGACTAAAAATCCGTAAAATAGAAAAGTTATAGGACTGAAATGCTACCGAGCAAAAAGAGGACTATTTACAAAAACAGGTAAAGTTAGAGGACTAAAAATCAAATTAACCCCCAATTTTCATATGCTAATTAAGATTCCTCTAATTGGGGAGAAAAGGCTTGGGAAAAACAAAATAGCCCTCCATCCGGAGCGTTTCCCTCTTCCTTGAGCTGCCACCCTTTCCTCGAGCAGTGCCTCGATCAGTCCAGTCGATCCCCAGTACTCCGCCATGGAAAAAAGGGAGTGATCGAGATCCTTTTGCAATCTTTGTCTCTAACGGATGAGGAATTGAACCCTCTCATGCGATCATTGATTCTGGTTATCGAAGAGAGAAGAAGTTCACCGCCGTAGTCTCATGGGGACCATATTTGAGATATTGGGAGGCGTGGATTGAAGGCGGCTTTGGCGGCGCAATGCTTGGGTTGCACCTCCTTTGCTTTGATCAGATTGGAGCGGAATATCTACCCGATCATCTTTGATCATGAAGATGACATGATTAGGGTTTTATGAAATGGGCCATGGTGTTTTGTGGCTTTTAATTGTTAGTTGTTAATATTTGGAAAAAAGACGATTGGAAGATTCGACTCGGAGACCACGGAGTCACATAACTAAATCGTGTATCGTATCGTTTTAGGCGAGACGGGTTTTCTCCCGTATAAAATGATTTAAAAAATCAAAAAATAATATGAATAACTAAACACAACATCAAAATGTCTCAAAACAATCATCAAGATCATTTCTTTTGATTAAATACAACAAAATATGCATTGTCGCGTTACGTTTTAACATGAGTATTGTGGTTGTTTGTTGTTTTAACATGCGTATTTGTGGTTTTGATGTTTGGTTTTGTTTCTTTGTCTGGGTAATTAACATCATGGATTTAATTAGGTTTTGTATGCTTCAAAAATTAAAGAAATTTAACGAAAAAATGAAGGAGTTGTGGTGAATCAAAGCTGTTGTGGGTTGTGAAGTTTTGCTATGATAATTGTGTATGATTTTTTTCTTATAAAGAAGCTGGAAAACTGGATAATTATTGAAAGTATGTGAGTTGTTTTGATTCTTGACAATTGACAAAGTCACAGGTGTACTATTTTTCTGTAAAGAAGTAAATAGTAAAGATTTTGTCTGCTACTATGCTTTTGGAGTGAATATTATTGTCAAGATTGGCTGAATGTTATGTATGATTGCTTTTGCTTTATCCTTTTCATGTTTCCAATCGAATCACTAAAGTTCTACTTAAATCGGATTGACTCGGCCGAGATTGGCGAGCTTGGTCAGTTTTGGCGAGATTGGTCGAGTTTGGCGAGTTTGGCGAGATTGGCGAGTTTACGCCGATCGTGCCGATTCAAGTCTAAACCGAGAAGAATCCGTAACTTTGTACGGTATGCTCCGAGTCGGAGGCAAGTCGGCCGAGACTTTGAACCATGATTCATGGCCTCGAACTTATATTCATACGAAGGATGTTGTTCGCTATCTATCTGAAGCTTGAGCCGGGTGTTCAAGTATGCAGATCTTGGAGGATGATGCCACTGGCCTACGCCTTTTCCGACTGAGGGCGGCAGTTTCCACAGCTGTTGCTCTTCGACGATGCCTATGTGTGGAGCATGGGGAGGTGATCAAGTGTTTATTACAGTAAATGCTCCCCAATCTTTGTTTCAATGTGGTATGGTTGACTACAACCTTAAATTCTGCCCACGATTGGATCACGTACTTACCGTGGTAGCGGGAAAAATTAGGATTTTAGTGTAACTTGGCCTATTTTGGATTTTAGTCCTCCTCCTCCTCCGGTAAGGAAAATGGTTCTCTAACTTGTTTTTTTTTTTGGAAAAATAGACCTTTCCGCCGGAAATAGCTGACTGGGCACCGGAACCTTAAAAAAACGCTTACGTGACTGCCACATTGAATCCTATATGGATGTGGATCTCATTTTACTTTTAAAAAAATGAATTCTCCTTCCAATTTCCCCACTTTCATCCCTCCAAACCTAATTTCCTAAGTGGTGAGAAGATGAAAGAAGTCTACATGAACAAGATGCCCATCGCCATTAAGCAGTTAGGCGCCTCTGGTGGAAATGTGAAGAAGAGAAGAGTATGCTTCTTCTTCTTCTTTCTCTTTATTTTTGTTATTACTGTTAATAATAGACGCCTGTGTTTTCAAAATCGGAAAAAAAAAAGTGGACTTAAAAGCTATGGAGGATCCTCGTTAACAAATAACCCTAATTAGATCATCAATAAATTTTCACCTGGCTTAGTCATGACCCAAACAAAAAATCAAACAAGTTAAAGTCCAAAATGCATGCAGAAAGGAAAAAAAAATCAAACTAGAGTAACAGAGCACGAGGAATTATATTTCCTAACCATCAGACATGGATACTGATTGTCAATGTAATGGTGCATGACATATGTGGTATTTTAGGATGGCCTCTTTGAATATAAAGGATCAGGTGAACATTGTAGCGATGGGCGATGCAAAGTAGTAAATTAGAAATTAGATTTGGAGGGATGAAATTAGGGAAAATTGGAAGGAGAAACCATTCTTTTAAAATAAAATGGGATCCACGGCCACATTGGATACAATGTGGCGAGGTTAATTAATATTTGCCACGTAAGCGTTTTTAAAGATTTGGTGCCCGATCGGCTATTTCCGGCGGATAGGACTATTTTTCCAAAGGTTAAAGGTTGTAAAGGACAGGTTTTAATCTAAAATGGTTGAGAATGACAAACATGTAGTAACACACATGTACAAAAATGTAGTAACACATGTAGTGACTGTCCTTCTCAACCATTTAAGTTTAAAACATGTCCTTATGGACTCTGACCCCTTTTTCCAAAAAAACAACAAGTGAGAGGACCATTTTCCTCACCGGAGCAGGAGCAAGACTAAAATCCAAAATATGCCAAGTTACATGACTAAAATCCTAATTTTACCCCGTGGTAGCGCAAGTGAAATTTCCATATGGAGCATGGCTGGGGTTGGCTCGGCGTTCACACCTTTTGGATGAGATGGAATTAACGCAGGTGGAGGACCCAGCTGCTGCGTCACACTCCGAGGTCATGCAGTCGATGGAGACGGCGTCTAACAGTTTCATGGACCTATAAATTGTTCCCTATTTAGGTTTTGGATCAATCAACAACTATTGAGCAAGACCTTTCCGGCCTTGTGAATGTCTAGGTTGAGGTGGCACTGAGGTTACTTCTTTGCCCAAGTCATTTGCATATAGGCGGGTTGAAGCATAAAACATTAGCAATGGTGTGGCCAAATCTCAACGCCCGAGGATGGGGTTATTACTACTGAATGGTAGTAGGGAGGCCATACTGAGGGAAGAACATGTTCGGAGGGTCACCCGTATGAATGGCGGCTCTGGCTCTACATATACCACTAGCGGGTGCCGCCGACCCCCTAAAATAAAAATATTATGTACAAATAGTAGATACTTTTTTTAATAAACACATATATATGTGAAATTGACCCCCTTATTTTTATATATCGACCCATGTTTTTATCTTTTGCCTCATAATTACATGTATAGAATTGAATATCCAAATATATGTGTGATCTGGTAAACAAAATTGATAAAATTCGATCCCCAAGTCAAAAATCTGGAGCCGCCCATGCCCGTATGAATGGAGATCTTGGTAATAACATTCAACAACTAAGTATGGAAATGAAGATAAAGGCCGATGGTGATATGGAAGGAAGGTGCCCAAGAAAAGTTATGTTATTTACTTGCGGAGTCGCGCGTGAGCTCATGATCTTATATTGGAACTTCCGTGGTTTGGGCTAGCCACGAGCAGTGCCAAATTAGGTTACATCTTTTTACGTTCTCGTAGGATTTTTTACTGTTGGACCAGATCCGACCGGGTCGGGTCATTTACAGTCTGTTTAGTTCATGTAATAACTTTATTATGAGTAATAAAAAGTAATTTTGTTATTATATATTTTTTTATCCTTATGAACCCGGTTATGTTATTGAATATATAATGTCCTTAGTATTAAATTGTGATAGAGAAACCATGATATTGATTATGTTGGTGAGATCTCTACTCACTTTAATAGGTTTGGTACTTAATTGTCTCTAGTCATATGTGTTGTCAAACAGGACATTGATAGTACGATTAAACTAGCATGTATTAGATGTCTTCTATCTTATAGAAGACAGAGATAGATCTTGTCTATCGAAGTGTAACATTTGGACTGTACGTGGACGTGTATTAGAGAATGCGTACGTCAAACTGACCCACTTACATTAAGTGTCGTAGAAAGTGGCAGTTGTGTAATTATCTTGAGATGGGAGTCTTAATGGCATCACGACGTGGATTGTCGTGATTTGATGCTATTGAGGTTTCCCCTAACCATGGGGCGATCATGTGGTAGTGCTCGGGTATGATATTGAATTAAACATGCGTATGATACATGTTCGAACAGAAATCGCGTATCCTAATGATAGGAGTAAATATCCGAAATGACCTCCTTATAAGGAATGTCTAGCTCTCGTAAATAGGAGAGTACAAATATATAGGCTCGTATTACTAAGGGAACAAGCCACGGAAGATAAATACGAAATACTAAAAATACAAGAAGATAATTATTCAAGCTATGTGATTTAACTAACTATATCCTCGACATATAGCTAAAATTTAAAACTCAACAAATATGAGAGTGCCGCTACATTCCCTTTGCGTAAAATACCGAAATGGTCTAGTTTTTAATCTTAGACGTTGCGATGATCGTATAACATTTTCTTTTTCACCGTTGGATTATTTTTTAACCACACTGTTTTGTGTTAGTTAACTTGCCAAATAATTCTTTTTAAGGATAATTAGGGATAAGGACACAATCTGAAATATTTTTAAGTAACGGGACATCTACATATTTTTTATAGGGAGAAGGACAACTGCATAATTTTTATAACGAGAAGGATAAACAGTGAATCCCGAAAATCAGTGAATCTCCCCAGTGAATCCCGAAATCAGTGAATTTAGACAGTTAATCCCGAAAATCAGTGACTTTCGACAATGAATTTTGAAAATTAGTGAATTTTGGCAGTGAATTTAAACAGAGAATTTCGACAGTGGATAAATAGTTTTGTCCTTTATGCAAAAGTTTCAAAAGACTGTCCTTCTACTCAATTGATGAAATATTTATGTCTTTCTCCTTCATTCCCCTTCTTTTTAAGCTACTAGCATAAGTATTTTAAACCAAAATGAACATAACAAAAGCAAAATTGTTCATCAAAGCTGTCAAATCTCGACAAATTCACACCACACTAAAAAATCCTTAAACATCAAAGACACATGTAATTCTTCATCGTCGGAATGAATCCTCGCCGGAATCATTAGTTAAGAGGGATGATGAAATTCATCCTTCCCACTATTTTTTTAAAAAATATTATTCTATTGAAATGCCTAAAAACGCGTATTACACCGTTCCACAGCTAACACTATACATCTTCGCATCACAACAACTTCACGGTTAACACTTTTTTTTTTCCATCCGAAAGATTACATGGAATAAACGCCGGCAGCCGATCGCATCACAACAACTTCATGAAAAACAAATGATTTTATATTCAGCCGATTGATTACAGGGAATAAACACTGGCAACAGATCGATCATGGCATTTTTTTTTGTTTGAGAATTAGGCATCCAAATATTAACAACGGTTCCGTTGCCGAAGTCTACAGTAAAGACTTAATTTCCGGCCTGAACAAACAAAATAAAACGTGTTTATAACTGCAACCACTCATTATTTAGGATTTTTCAACTTGTACTACATGATCAATAAAAAAAGGAACGAAAATTAATTAACAAATAATTATAAAGTTAGGTAGGTTGGCAGTGGATTTGAGAGCAACAAGCCAATAGTAACCCAAAAAAGTTAGGAACTAGCTTAAGGAAATCTCTTTTGACCATACACAATATCTTGTTGTGTGAATATTATAGATACACAAAATCATGGAAAAGCAGGGTGAAGAAGTGATAGATGCCATTTTTGATAAATCCCCTAAGATGGGTGTGATTGGAGTAATCTTTTACAAGAAAATAAGACCAATTAAATTCAAAGTACACGGAATTATCCAAAGCAAATTTATGTACGGATAACAGGTTTCTAGTAATGGAAGGCGTAACAAGAATATTAGATAAATGAAATGACTGGGTAGGGGAATATACAGAAGAAGAGACGTAATGAGTAATATGTAAACCTGTACCGTCGCCTAAATGCACTTTGTCGGGCCCGGCATAGGGAGCAGATGATGGGTGAGATTGCGACGGTCATGAATGAGATGATGAGTGACATCAGTATCCACAATCCAATCAGATCCGGGATGAGTGGAGTGAGAAGCGACGTATGTCTCATGGTCATTTTCGAAAGAAGCGGTGGTGAGAATGGTCGTAGTGATAAAGGCGGGAGGGAGCAACATGGCCGACTTGAGAATAAATTTGGCAAGAGGGGCACCACGATTTTGTCCGGAGTAGAAGCGGTGGGAGGACCGAATCCTTGTTGCGTCCCCATTCTCAAAAGGATGAAAGCTCGCGCACCATGTCGGAGAAGCAATATGCGTAAAGATTTGTTTTTTTTTTAATTGTAAAAAAGAAGAAGCAGATAATGAAAATCCCTGAATGGTAGTTAAAAAAAAAAGGCTAAGACAAGAAGAAAATAACTTGACCCAAAGACTTCAACGAAAGGCATAATTTTAAAGGGGTTTTGGGAGAAGGATACGGTGGATGCATAGCGCAGAAGAGAATCGATTTTTTATTTATTTTTTTTTCACAAGAATTTGATTGTTAAAGAAGCTTGAATGGGCTTTGAGTATTATGGATTTGGGGAGATCGGATGGAAAAGTGATGATAATGTGACTATTGCCGGGAGAAGGATCGGACGAGATCGGACGGAAAATCACCGGAGAAGGAGGACTGAAATTCACCAGAGAAGGAGACGGCTAATTTATTATTATTATTATTAAATTTTTTTTTTTTTTTTTTTTTTTTTTTTAAGAAATGGGTTAGGGTTTATGGAAGAATTGAGAGGGAGAAAATTGACATTCTCTGCAACCATAACATGATTTAGAATAATCGTATTTCATTGATTTAACTGAATAGCGTAGATGTAAATATATATAGGCTTAAGCCGACTTGGCCAACAAGACAAAAATAATAAATTACAAATAATAATATTTAATTAGACTCAATATTATTCTCGACAGTAATCAATCATATTTATTGTGTATTATTGCGTTTACATTATTTGTATGTAGTATAAATATACTACTTTTGTACTCAATGAAATCAATGAAAATTCAGTTTTGTTACTCTCAATATGGTACCAGAGCTATTTGACTAACGTCTTTCAGATTCTGGTCAATCGTAAATAAAATTCGTTTGGATGGGGGTTCGTTACCGTAATTTACACGAACCCTCACCCCTACAACCGTCTCCTTTCACATAGATTTTTTCCGTTGATTTTTTTAGTCATCAAAATAAATTGCTCAATCATTATGATCTCCCACACCCTCTGCAAAACTTTCCCAAATCTTCAGGCAAGTCCAACATCCTTTCCCTTTGGATCACCAATTTGGATGTGATGAGAACATGTGGATGAATGAGAGAGGTGGCAGAAGTGGATCGTCCCAACACAACTCCGGGTCCGTCTCTAGAACAACCTGAAGTAACAAAAATCCTCAAGAGGGATCACTCGGCCCCCTTGAAGAAACAAGGCGAATATCCGAAAAATAAGCCACCTAATAAAGATAGTATTGCCCTATCTATGGAGGTTGACTTGGTTGAGGTAAATCCTCTATTTGTTAGCTTATGGAGGATACCTCCACGCGAACCTGATTGCTATGCGTCTGCTAGCTTGGAATTGTCGCGGAGCCAGCTCTGCGGATTGTTTGAAATTTCTACGTCTTCTCTTATCAGAAAATAAGCCGGATGTACTTTTTATTATAGAAACTCGCTGTTCAAGTGATCATGCCTAGCAGGTCCTCGAAAAAACTTCTTATTCGAAAGTCTTTGTTGTCGAAGCGAGAGGCTATTCGGATGGATTGTGGTGCTTCTGGAATGAGGACCTCATCCAACTTCATATCGTGTCATGGACGAATCATTGTCTAAATATTGCGGTAAAGCAGTCTAGATTAATCTCGGTTTTTTCTCTAATATATGCCTCACCCACCCCGACAGCTAGAAACGAGTTGTGGTAGTTTTGGAACGTCTTTCGACAGTTATTGACTACCCGTGGTGTTTGATCGGTGACATGAATCAAGTAATTTTTCAGAAAGATAAACGGGGTGTTAGACCGGTTGGGGGACTCAATGTGGAAAATTTTTGGGAGATGACCCAAACTTGTTGTCTAATGGAGATTCCTTTCCAAGGTTCCCGTTTTACTTGGACAGGTACTATGCGTGGAGGAGGAAAAATTCACCAACGACTAGAGCAAGCGTGGTGCATGTACCACCGAGTGGATTGAAGCTTTCCCGTTTGCCTTCGTTAAACATCTACCGAGATTGCACTCGGACCATAATCCTATACTACTAGTCATGGGAGATGAGGTCAGAAAACGTAAAGATCTGAAGGCTTTCTTTTTACAAAGGGCCTGGTTAGAACACGAGGAGTTTGATAACTTAGTGAAAAGACATTGGAGATATACGGGGGATTTATGCAGCACCGTTGATCATTTCAAAAAAGAAGCCAAGAGATGGAACAAACATGTATTTGGAAACATTTTTGAGCGAAAGAAGAAGTGCTTGGCCCGACTTGGAGGGATAGAAAGAAGCCTCGAACAATATCCTTCAACTTTCCTTTCTAACCTCCACGACGAAATCCTGACCGAGATCAATGCCATTCTAGAACAGGAGAATGTGTATTGGCATCAACGGAGCCAACTCCAATGGATGGTTGAAGGTGAGCGAAATACTCACTTTTATCACCTCTCCACCATTAAGAAGCAGTTAAAACGCAAGATTCTTACCGTTAAGAACTCAAATGGGGATTGGATTAGTGATGGGACCCAAATTGAAACTTTGGTAAGAGATTTTTACAACTCATTGTACCAGCCGGATGATATGGAAGCACAGGAGCAGCCATCGATTAAATTACAACCTCTTTCGGCCCTAGACGATTTTATCAATAGGGATGTAACAGAGAAAGAAATCGAGGATGCTTTGTTCGAGATGGGATCCTATAAAACCCCGGGTCCGGATGGTATCCCAACTGTTTTCCTAAAAAAATGTTGGCCTCCGGTTAGTACGTCTATTTTTGATTTTGTTACAAATGCTTTTAAATATGGGCATTTTCTAAGGAGTGCAACGAGACCCTCGTTCCTTATCTGAAAAAAGTACCCCAAAGCTAGCCGCCCAATTCCGACCGATTGCGCTCTAAAATGTCACGGTAAAAATTATTTCCAAAGTGGTTGCTAACAGGTTGAGATTGGTGTTGCATAAACTAATCAGTCAATCACAAAGTGCTTTTATTCCGGGTCGTGGTAGCACAGGGAACATCTTAATTGTGCAGGAATCTCTACACAGTTTTAGGATAAAAATGGGATGCACAGGGTACATGATGCTTAAAATTGATTCGGAAAAGGCCTATGATCGGGTCAATTGGAATTTTGTGCAATCTACTATTAAGGCTATTGGGCTGAGTGATAGAATCGTACGACTTATCATGCATGGACTGTCTTCTTCAAAACTGTCAATTCTATGGAATGGTAACAAGTTGGAGCCTATCACACCTAAACGAGGGCTTCGCCAAGGTGACCCACTTGCACCTTATCTGTTTGTTTTATGTATGGAAACGCTTAGCCAACTCATCGAGGAATCTGTGGGAAAAGGTGATTGGAAACCGGTTTGTTTAAAAAAGAATGGACCCCTGATATCCCACTTATTCTTTGCTGATGACCTCTTTCTCTTTGCCGAGGCTTCCGAGAAACAAGCTATGATTATTCATCAAGTGCTGGAAGCGTTTTGCAAGGCATCGGGCCAACGAATCAGCACTACTAAATCGAGTTTCATGGTATCCAAAAATATATCTCCCCAACAGCAAAGATCAATCGCGCAAAAGCTGAAAATGGTGTACACAAGCAACTTTGGCACCTATTTGGGTGTCCCTTTGGCTCAATCCCGTAAGAAGATTAAGCCATATAGCTTCATCTTGGATAAAATGAGGAAAACGTTATTTGCTTGGAGAATGAAAGCTCTTACAAAAGCCGGGAAGACGATACTCATTAAAAGCTCACTATCCACGCTTCCTAATTATGTAATGCAAACAACCAAGCTCCCGAAGGCCATCACTAGTGCGATTGAAAAGGTGTGTCGTTAGTTCTTTTGGGGCGAAGAAAATGGCAAGAGAAAATTACGTACAGTGGCGTGGGATCAACTTTGTAAACCGAAAAGTGAGGGGGGGCTTGGTTTCAAAAATATTGAAGCCATGAACGTAGCCTTACTAGGAAAGCTCACATGGCAACTCTTAACGGATGATTCCTCCTTTGGGTTTTGATCCTTATAAACAAATACGGAGCCCCTTTGAGAAACCAAAACTCGATGCCTCTACGACTTGGAAAGGGATTTGTGTAGCCGCCAAGGTCCTCCAAGAGGTTTCGTGGTTGCTAATAACGAGGTGATTTGGCACCCTTCCACAGAAAAAGAAAGTATCTTTGTTAAGAGTTCTTATAATTGGAAATTGGATTGTCAAGATAACCAACAGAGAGATCCTTGGAGGTTGATATGGAGTTTGAAAGTCCCCATGCGATACAATTTCCTTCTATTGCAGATTGGTCATGACAAACCTCATGGTGGGAAGCTTCTATTCCATCGGCGAATTGCTTCTACACCGAATGCGCCTATGCAATCACCACAACGAAACTACCCTTCATGCCCTTCGCGATTGTGATTATTCTTACTCAATATGGCGAAGTGTAGTCCCGGATATGGAGTAGGGGCGATTCTTTGCAATCAGAGCCATGAAAGCTGGATTATTAGCAACCTTCGAAAGGCTAACAAATTGCCCTATGTGTTTTGTGAAGTTTGTTATGGTATTTGGCATTGGCGTAATAAGGTCGACCATGATCCAAACTCGGACAGGCCCCCGTCACAAGTTTTCATCTCGAAGGCGATTAAAAGAGCAAAGGACCTTCGTTTAGCTTGGGGTATTGAAGAATAGCTTGCTTCAAACAAAATTTCCATTGTTTATTTTAGTTGCTGATTAGCCGATTAGCACTCTGTTTCAAAATTGTTTGCCACGATGGGGGCTATTCCCATGCGTTATTTAATAAAGATTTCTGTTTCAAAAAAAAAAAAAAATACAAGAAGATAATTATTCAAGCTATGTGATTTAACTAACTATATCCTCGACATATGGCTAAAATTTAAAACTCAACAAATATGAGAGTGCCGCTACATTCCCTTTGCGTAAAATACCGAAATGGTCTAGTTTTTAATCTTAGACGTTGAGATGATCGTATAATATTTTCTTTTTCACCGTTGGATTATTTTTTAACCACACTGTTTTGTGTTAGTTAACTTGCCAAATAATTCTTTTTAAGGATAATTAGGGATAATGACACAATCTGGAATATTTTTAAGTAATAGGACAGCTATATATTTTTTATAGGGAGAAAGACAACTGCATAATTTTTATAGCGAGAAAGACAAACAGTGAATCTCCCCAGTGAATCCCGAAATCAGTGAATTTCGACAGTGAATCCCGAAAATCAGTGACTTTCGACAATGAATTTTGAAAATTAGTGAATTTCGACAGTGAATTTCGGCAGTGAATTTAAACAGAGAATTTCGACAGTGGATAAATAGTTTTGTCTTTTATGCAAAAGTTTCAAAAGATCATTCTTTATTCAATTGATGAAATATTTACGTCCTTCTCCTCATTCCCTTCTTTTAAGCTACCCAAAATGAACGCAACAAAAGCAAAATTGTTCATCAAACTGTCAAATCTCGACAAATTCACACCACACTAAAAAATCCTTAAACATCAAAGACACATGTAATTCTTCATCGTCGGAATGAATCCTCGCCAGAATCATTAGTTAAGAGGATGATGCAATTCATCCTTCCAACTATTTTTTAAAAATATTATTCTATTGAAATGCCTAAAAGCGCGTGTTTACACCGTTCCACAGCTAACACTATACATCTTCGCATCACAACAACTTCACGGTTAACACTTTTTTTTCCAGCGAAAGATTACATGGAATAAACGCGGCCGGCCGATCGCATCACAACAACTTCATGAAAAACAAATGATTTTATATTCACCGATTGATTACGGGGAATAAACACGGCAACAGATCGATCATGGCATTTTTTTTTTTTTGAGAATTAGGCATCCAAATATTAACAACTGAGGCGTTCGTCTCAAATTTAGGCTCGGGGCCAAAAGAATTTTAGGCCTCGCTTTAAAAAAAAAAAAAAGAAAAAATATATAAAAAAAAAAAAAAGCTGCGTGAGATAGTCATGGGTTTGGAAGGAAAAAAAAAACCTATTTATTTGACTCCTAGTCCTAGTTAAAAAGTAAAAATTATTGTAGCTAGTAAGATTCAAACCGAATCTAGCATGCAATATCTTGAAGTCTTAACAATTAAGATAATACATTCATTGTTCATATAAATACAAGTATATTTATAATATTATGTCGAAATTTTATGCGTAGCTTAAATTCATTGATTTTGAAGCTGCAGGCTATGGCACTTGTCACACAGGGGCGCCCCTATCAACAACGGTTCCGTTGCCGAAGTCTATAGTAGAGACTTAATTTCCTGCCTGAACAAACAAAATAAAACGTGTTTATAACTGCAACCACTCATTATTGAGGATTTTTCAACTTGTACTACATGATCAATTAAAAAAGGAACGAAAATTAAATAACAAATTAATAATATAATTTCTCCCGTAGACTTTTATTGTAGCAAAATCAACGAGGAAAAAAATAGGTTATTGGTTGTATTCTGTGGACACATTGAGGTTGCATGGTGGACAAAATAGTTGACTACTTATTACGAAAGCAAAAGGAAATAGGGGGGCCAGGGAGGGAGTGGGGCGGGGTAGGTAGGTTGGCAGTGGATTTGAGAGCAACAAGCCAATAGTAACCCAAAAAAGTTAGGAACTAGCTTAAGGAAATCTCTTTTGACCATACACAATATTTTGTTGTGTGAATATTATGATACACACAAAATCATAGAAAAGCGGGATGAAGAAGTGATAGATGCTATCTTTGATAAATTCTCTAAGATGAGTGTGATTGGAGTAATCTTTTACAATAAAGTAAGACCCATTAAATTCAAAGTACACGGAATTATCCAAAGCAAATTTATATACGGATAACAGGTTTCTAGTAATGGAAGGCGTAACAAGAATATTAGATAAATGAAATGACTGGGTAGGGGAATATACAGAAGAAGAGCCGTAATGAGTAATAGGTAAACCTGTACCGTCGCCTAAATGCACTTTGTCGGGCCCGGCATAGGGAGCAGATGATGGGTGAGATTGCGACGGTCATGAATGAGATGATGAGTGACATCAGTATCCACAATCCAATCAGATCCGGGATGAGTGGAGTGAGAAGCGACGTATGCCTGTGGCGGTTTCCGAACGGGCGGTGGCTGAGAATGGTCGTAGTGATAGGGGTAGGAGGGAGCAACATGGCCGACTTGAGAATAAATTTGGCAAGAGGGGCACCACGATTTTGTCCGGAGTAGAAACGGTGGGGAGGACCGAATCCTTGTTGCGTCCCCATTCTCAAAAAGGATGAAAGCTGTGCACCATGTCGGAGAAGCAATATGCGTAAAGATTTGTGATTTTTTTTTTTTTAATTGTAAAAAAAGAAGAAGCAAATAATGAAAATCCCTGAATGGTAGTTAAAAAAAAAAGGCTAAGACAAGAAGAAAATAACTTGACCCAAAGACTTCAACGAAAGGCATAATTTTAAAGGGGTTTTGGGAGAAGGATACGGTGGATGCATAGCGCAGAAGAGAATCGATTTTTATTTATTTTTTTCACAAGAATTTGATTGTTAAAGAAGCTTGAATGGGCTTTGAGTATTATGGATTTGGGGAGATCGGATGGAAAAGTGATGATAATGTGACTATTGCCGGGAGAAGGATCGGACGAGATCGGACGGAAAATCACCGGAGAAGGAGGACTGAAATTCACCAGAGAAGGAGACTTAATTTTTTTTTTTTTTTTTTTTGAAGAAGAAATGGGTTAGGGTTTATGGAAGAATTGAGAGGGAGAAAATTGACATTCTCTGCAACCATAACATGATTTAGAATAATCGTATTTCATTGATTTAACTGAATAGTGTAGATGTAAATATATATAGGCTTAAGCCGACTTGGCCAACAAGACAAAAATAATAAATTACAAATAATAATATTTAACTAGACTCAATATTATTCTCGACAGTAATCAATCATATTTATTGTGTATTATTGCGTTTACATTATTTGTATGTAGTATAAATACACTACTTTTGTACTCAATGAAATCAATGAAAATTCAGTTTTGTTACTCTCAATATGGTACCAGAGCTATTTGACTAACGTCTTTCAGATTCTGGTCAATCGTAAATAAAATTCGTTTGGATGGGGGTTCGTTACCGTAATTTACACGAACCCTCACCCCTACAACCGTCTCCTTTCACATAGATTTTTTCCGTTGATTTTTTTAGTCATCAAAATAAATTGCTCAATCATTATGATCTCCCACACCCTCTGCAAAACTTTCCCAAATCTTCAGGCAAGTCCAACATCCTTTCCCTTTGGATCACCAATTTGGATGTGATGAGAACATGTGGATGAATGAGAGAGGTGGCAGCAACACGAACACAACCCGCAGTGATGGAGTTTACAGTGCGAAGGAAGCAGCAATCAAATATTGTTTGAATCATGTTTTCTTTTTCTCCTTCCATCAAATTCTTTCCGAATATTTCTTCCTCTTTATTTCTTCTTCTATTCTTTTCTCGCCATTTATTTTTATCTCCTAGAAGAAGTTTTATCTATCGTCAAACTTCTTTTCAAATCCGGTATTTTTTTATTTATGGTTTTTACAACCCTCAATTCCAAATTTTATTAAGGGTTCTTACAATCCACCATTTCAAATTTCCTTACTTAGGGTACAATCCTCCATTCCAAATTTAGTAAGTTTTGTCACAAACATGTGTTGATCATGAGGGTGACCACACATCAATTTTATTACTCACCTATAAATTCTTTTGTAGGGTATCACATCCCTCTAAATATTTCTTCCTTCCATTACTTCTTCTATGACTCTTTAAAAAGACAAATTGAGTCATCCATTACAGATTCAATAAATAGCAGGTGTAGCTGCCGACGATTGATATGAAGAAGTTTGTTGTAGGCTTTATGTGAAGGAAACAAGATTCATTCATTACGAGTCAATCTTCATGTTCATTGCATTACAATGGAATTGCGGGGGCGTGTTGAGAATATTCTAGATACACAAAATCATGGTTTATTAATCATTGTAATCAATCGTATTTATTAAGTATTATTGTGTTTACGTTATTGCTATATATAGTATAAATACACTACTATTGTACTCAACGAAATTAATGGAAATTTAATTTTATTACTCTCAATATGTACCAAAAAATTTTTGGTTTTCTGTATTTCTGTAATTTGTCCGCAAACTGTAACTTGTACCTCTTTCTTTGCTCTCTAGTCCCTTGCTAGAGAGAATTAATACAATAGCTGTTCAAAAAAATAAATAAATAAATAAATATGTACCAAAAATATCCAACGATTCTATAAACCGGATGATCAGTATTTTTGTATTTATTGAAATGCAGTATTTCCTAATAAATCTAACAACTATAGATTAATAATCCGTGATGCTAATTGGAACAGTGATAATCATTTTTAAGTATTAGAGCAATGAATATATCAGACTTAAAACAATTATAGTGTGCTGTTTTTGCCAACAGATCCATTTTTTCTTCTATTTAACAATCAAGAAGTTTTCAATAATCAATAAGATGTTAAAATATTACCAACAATATCAAAGTTCTAGATAAAAGCAACAAGACTTCAAATCAAACACTATAAAAGTAAAACCTCAAACTAAATCACCCCGCAACCAAACCATGCCACAACAAGAGCCTTGAATACCATATTCTTACAATTGTTGGGTGGATCCCTATTGTGGAGCCCACAAAATAATATAAAAATAAATAATAATGAAATAAAAGAAAATAAATAAATAATATGTCAAATATTATTTAAGGGAACAAATTGGTTGAATTTTTCTCTAATCTTCACAAAAAAGGGAGCAAAAAGGGGAGAAAATTCGCAGCTTCTTTACTCTCTCACATCGAGAGAGGTTTTCCACGTTAAAATTATGGTGTTATTTTGTTGTGTTTTCGTTTCGTTTTATTTGCGATTTAGCTTTGTTGAGCTGCCTTGTTTAATTATGTTGTGTGTCATTGGGAAGACTTTGTGGGTATTTGTGATATGTGTGGTATTGCAGTTGTTTGTTTTCCCAACAAGTGATATCAGAGCGAGGTTTGTTGATTTGGTTTTGAAGTATTTTTGGTGAATGCCAACTTGAATATAATGATCACTTTGAATGGGTCTATCTATGCCATATGGAAAAATAAAATGGAGGATCTTTTATATGTGAAGAATTATTTCTTGCCGGTTATCAGTATGGAAAAATCTCTAGATAAAACAGACGAAGAGTGGAATTTGTTGCATTGGAAAGTTTATGGTTATATTAGACAATGAGTTGATGATAATGTTTTAAATCACATTAGTGAGGAAAAACATGCCAGGTCTTTGTGGAAAAAACTTGAAGACTTGTATGTCCGGAAAACTGGAAACAATAAGATGCTTTTGATGTATAAATTGATGAATTTGAGATATCATGATGGAACTCCTATGGCTGATAATTTGAATAATTTCTTGGGTATTATGAACCAACTTAATTCTATGGGTGTTAGGTTTGATGATGAAGTGCATGGACGGATGCATCTTGGCTCTTTACCGGAATCGTGGGAAAATTTTCGAAGTACTCTATCTAATTCTACCCGAGATGGTGCTATGACCATTGATCTTGCAAAGACAAGTGTTTGGAAGAAGAGACAAGGAGGAAGGCACATGGTGTTTCATCACAATCGGATGTCTTGGTTACTGAGTCAAGGGGGAGAAGTCAAAACAGAGCTTCCGAAGATAGAGGTCGGAGTAGAATAAAATACAAGGGCAAGTACAAAAACTTTGAATGCAATCACTGTGGCAAGAAGGGACACATCAAGAAAGTTTGCTTTAAATTGAAACGGGAGAAAAAAGAAAATAGTGAGAATAAAAATGATGAGAAAAAGGAAGATATAGTTAATGCATCTTCTTCTAAATATTTTCTTGTGTTTCAAGATGTTGATGATGTTATTCTTGCTGATGATATGACTAGTTGGGTTGTTGACAGTGGTGCTTCGGTCCATGCTACTTCAAGACGAGAGTTTTTCACATCTTACACTCCAGGCGACTTTGGTGATGTGGGAACGGCTCAGGATTCTACCTTAAAGTGTGCAAGTGTTGGAGATATTAGTTTGGAGACGTCTAATGTTACCAAACTGATTCTTAGACGGGTTAAGCATGTTCCAGGGATCCGGTTGAAATTGATTTGTAAGTGATCGTGTGATGATGGTTATAATAGCTCATTTTCTTGTGATAAGTGGAAGCTCACAAAGGGGTCTTCAATTGTGGCTGGAGGCACACATACATCTACACTTTTCTTGACTCAAGACAAAGTTATTGTTGATGCGGTTCGTGCACTGGAGTCACGTGATGAGACCGAGTTGTGGCATAAGAGTTTATGTCATATGAGTTTGAAAGGAATGACTGTCTTATCTAAGAAAAAATTATTGTCTTGTTCTAACAGATTGCATTTGGAAAAGTGTGCTCATTGTCTTGTAGGGAAGGAAACTAGAGTTTCTTTTAAATCAAGTCCACCTTCAAGAAAGTCAGAAGTACTTGAGCTTGTTCATTTTGATGTTTGTGGTCCTATGAAGAAAAGGACGCTTCGTGGTTACCGCTATTTTGTGAATTTATTGATGATCACTCCAGGAATATTTGGGTGTACACTTTGAAGACATAAGATCAAGTGTTAGACGTGTTCAAGCGGTTTCAAGTTTCAGTTGAAAGGGAAACTGGAAAGAAAATGAAATGTATTCGGACTGACAATGGAGGTGAATACAAAGGTCCATTTCATTATTATTCAGAATAACAAGTGTATATCGACATGAGAGAACTCCGCCAAAGACTCCAGCAGATTGAATGGCTTGGCAGAGAAGATGAACAGAACATTAGTGAGAGAGTCGATGTTTGCTTTCACAAGAAGGATTGCCTAAATCCTTTTTGGGGTGAAGCTTTGAAGAATGATGTTCATGTACTCAATTTGTCTCCATGTGTTCCTTTGAAGAATAATGTTCCTCAAAAGGTATGGTCATGTAAAGATCTATCTTACAATTATTACAAGTTTTTGGTTGTAAATCTTATGTTCACAATCCTAAAGATGAGAGGTCTAAGCTTGATGCTAAGACCAAATAGTGTATTTTTCTAGGTTATGGTCAAGATGAGTTTGGGTACAAATCTCAAGCCGAGTCCGAGCTAACTCAGTCACGGCACCGTTATTCAGTTCGCCGGTCCCTCCATCCATCCTATGTGAATGGTGAGGCTCATAACAACATTTGGAAAGGAGCCGAGAGAAGGACTCTCATGGTTAACTATGTCGTGGTCAAGGCCTCATCAAGATACAACATCATCCTGGGGAGACTCGCCTCATCGACCTCTCCGAGCCGTGATCTCTCCGGTTCACATCGGTCCAAGTTCCCGGACGCATATGGCTCGGTCGTAATCAAGGGTGATCTAGAGGTCGCCAAAAGCTACTACGCGGCCACAATCAAAAGCAAATAGGTCGTTTTAACTTGAGTTGCTCGGCAAGTTCCTTTAATCTGTTGTTTCCATTTCTGCACCCTTATTATGCTCATCTTTCCTAGTTTTGTTATCAGCTTTAAACGTTTGATACTTTGTTGAATAAATTTCGCTCTAGGAGCGCTCAGTTCTTGAATTCTGGTTGCATGCTTACTTACATTGCTCTATTGTGTATAAACACTCATCTTAAAAACTTTCACGCGTGAAGTCAGTCCGACCTGGCCTTGCTCTCTGTGCTTAAAAAAATGAGAAGTCAGCACTAGCCTGGCCCAGCTCGTCCTAAATAATTTCATGCGAGAAGTCAGTCCGACCCGGTCCTGCTCGCCGTGCTTAAAAAATGAGAAGTCAGCACTAGCCTAGCCTAGCTCGTCATCGATACCAACACACAAGAAGTCAGTCCGACCTGGCCCTGCTCGCCATACTTCAAAAAATGAGAAGTCAGCACTAGTCTGGCCCATCTCATCCTAGATACTAACACGTGAGAAGTCAGTCCGACCTAGCCCTTCTCGCCGTGCTTTAAATACAAGAAATCAGCACTAGCCTGGCCCAGCTCATCTTAAAAAATTTCACGTTAGAAGTCAGTACGACCTGGCCCTGCTCGCCGTGTTTTAAAAATGAGAAGTCAGTACTAGCCTGGCCCAGCTAGTCTGAAAACTTTCACGGAAGTTAGTCCGACCTGGCCCTGCTCGCCGTGCTTTAGAAACGAGAAGTCAGCACTAGCCTGACCCAGCTCTTCTTCAAACTTTCATGCGAGAAGTCAGTCCGATCTGGCCCTGCTCGCCGTGCTTTAAAAACGAGAAGTCATCACTAGCCTGGCCCAGCACGTCTCAAAACTTTCACGTGAGAAGTCAGTCCGACTTGGCCCTGCTCACCGTTCTTTAAAAACGAGAAGTTAGCACTAGCCTGGCCTAGCTCATCTTCAAAACTTTCAAGCGATAAGTCAGTCCGACTTGGCTCTGCTCGCTGTGCTTTAAAAATGATAAGTCTGCACTTACCTAGTCCAGCTCACCGCTATCTACCAAATGTCAAGTCAATCGATTCTGACCATACTCGACACAATAGAGACCAGTCCGACTTGGCCTCACTGATTGCGAGGTAAGCACTAAATTAACCTAGTTAGCTCTGATCTGTTATCTGACCTAAATGTGTCCGAGCTCCGTACGACGGGCTCGGCCTTATACTTTCACAATCACACAAGTACGCCATCCAAAATCAGAGGTTAAAGAATGGAATACTGGGGCCAACATACCTCATCAACAATAATAACAAACAAAAGATAACTCGGAAAAGAAATGCAGCAACAAAAGAGCATTTTTCATTACCGGAAAAGTTAGAATACAAAAATTTTCAATCAAAACGAGAAGTCAGTCCGACATGGCCATGCTCGCCGTGCTTCAAAAACGAGAAGTCCGCACTAGCCTGGCCCAGTTCGCCCTAGATACTAACACGTGAGAATTCAGTCCGACCTGGCCCTGCTCACCGTGCTTCAAAAAACGAGAAGTCAGTACTAGCTTGGCCTAACTCGTCCTAAAAACTTTCACGTGAGAAGTCAGTCCGAACTGGCCCTGCTCGTCGTGCTTTAGAAACGAGAAGTCAGCACTAGCCTGGCCCAGCTCGTCTTAAAAAATTTCACGCAAGAAATCAATCCGACCTGGGCCTGCTCGCCGTGCTTTAAAAATGAGAAGTCAGCACTAGCCTGGCCCAGCTCGTCTGAAAACTTTCACGCGATAAGTCAGTCCGACCTGGCCCTGCTCGCCGTGCTTTAAAAACAAGAAGTCAGCACTAACCTAGCCCAGCTCGTCTTCAAAACATTCACGCAAGAAGTCAATCCGACCTCGCCCCGCCGCCGTGCTTTAAAATGAGAAGTCGACTAGCCTTGCCCTGCATTGTCTCAAAACTTTCACACGAGAAGTAAGTCCGACCTGGCCCTACTCGTCGTCCTTTAAAAATGAGAAGTCAGCACTAGCCTGGCCCAGCTCGTCTTCAAAAATTTCACGCGAGAAGTCAGTCCGACCTGGCCCTGCTCGCCGTGCTTTAAAAGTGAGAAGTCCGCACTAACCTGGTCCAGCTCACCACTATCTACCAAACGTCAAGTCAATCGATTCTGACCATACTCGACACAATAGAGACCAGTCCGACCTGGCCCTATTGATTGCGATGTAAGCACTAAATTAACCTAATTTGCTCTGATCTGCTATCTGACTTAAATGTGTCCAAGCTCCGCACGACGGGCTGGGCCTTATACTTTCACAATCACACAAGTACGCCATCCAAAACCGTAGGTTAAAGAATGGCATATCTGTGGAAGCGACATACCCCATCAACAATAATAATAAACAAAAGATAACTCGAAAAAATGCAAAGAACAAAAGAGAATTTTTCATTACCGGAAAAGTTACAATACAAAAATTTTCAATCAAACATAAAACCTCCTGTAGCTCTAAGAGTCTGAGGTCGGATTCTTTGAAGGCTCGGACGTAGGAACCGAGCAGGAGGCAGCAGAAGGCCAGGTGGCATACTTGGACACAATGTCCACCCCAGCCTTAAAGTCCCTGACGCGCTCATTGTAAGCTGCACCCATTCCCGGTTTGTAATAAACCTTCTTAGAAGGTTATCTGATGGGAGTCAACTTTATGTGACTCCGGTGCATTAATTACCCCCGTTTACAACACTTTCAGCACATTTTTGGGTAAATTAGACCGTTTTCGAGGTGATATCATGAGCTTATGGCACGGGGAATGAATCCGTCACCTTGATGGATTATTACCCCTTATTTGTTGATATTAACCCCATTCCCGAGCACGTTTACCCTCCGGAATTGTTTGGATGCTTGTGGTTGTTTATGATATTGAAGGGTATTGGTGTCTCGAGGACCCGGAAGGTGACGATTTGTGGTGAAAAACATGATCGAGGCAAGACGAGGGCCCAAAAAGAAAGAAAAGTGAAGATTTGGGGAAACATGGGTTCAAACGCGCGTTTGAACCCTCCAAACGCGCGTTCCAGAAGTCCAGATTTGATTCAGAGTTGAAGCCCTCAAAACGCGCGTTTGAAACTTCTGAACGCACGTTCCAAGTCATCCAAACGCGCGTTCCAGAAGAAGAACAGTCAAGTCCCTGCCCAGAATTTATGCGAAACACGTGTTTCAATTAAGCGAAACGCGCGTTTGAAGATTCCAAACACCCGTTCCAGCCCCCAAACGCGCGTTTGGACCGATTTTTCAGCAGATTTTTCCTCCCCCTTAGACTATTTCTTGGGGAGAGCTAGCTTTTCTTAGCAAAACTCTACCCATTTTCTTGCTTGAATTTTGTAATAACTTAGAATACTTCTCTTAGTGTAAATCAACAACATCTTAGCTTAATATTTCCATTTCTTAGCTTAGATTTTCATTCCAAACACTAAGAGACCACCTTTAATTACTTTCTTTATTTTGTACTTTTTGGATCTCAACTCGAATTTCTGCAATTTTATGGTATATTTCTCTTCTCTTTTACTTGTTATGGCTCTTATTTACTGTTTTGTGCATGTTTTGATTAGTATAATGAGTAGCTAAACACCTACATAGTCGAATCTTGTGAAATTTGGTGAAATCACCCTTTTGGCTGATGAAATTGGGAGTGGGTAGTGCTTTTTATTGTTGTACCTTGCATGTTTCATGTCTTAGAACTCGTTATAACGGATTTGGGCTAGATTGATCACCTAGGTCAAAATCACACACATCAATCTTGAGAGTTGTTCAGATAGAGGGGTGTGGGAAAAGGGTTCTAGGATCGCATTGTAGTGTGAGGTTACTCGTTTTTAACGTTTAAACGGCTCTCGTGCATAATTGTCTTGTGAATGAATCTCTCTTAGGGAAGGTTAGTTGACTTGGCATAAGGTGTTGGGGAAGAGTTGTTCAGACCTTAGCACCGGGATTAGGAGTACGTACCCGTGAAATTGAATGTAAGAGTCTGTTCGTTGTTGCACACTCCCGGTTTTGTCATTCCTTAGGGTGAAACTAGCTATTTTGATCATGGTTCGGCTATGTCTCTTTAACTATCTCTAAAACCTAGTAGTTTAATCTTCTTTCTTTCTTTTTATCTTTAGACTTGTTAGTTAGAATCACTTAGTGTCGTTGTAGTAAACAAAACCTTAAGAAATTGATCACCTAGACTAAGCATCACGTTCACTTTGGTACTTGCAAACACGATTCCTTTGGGTTCGACCTCGTACTCCTGTAGCTATTCTAGCAATCGACCCGGTACACTGCCGGTTAGAGAGTTAGTTTACCCACGGTTTCGAGTCTTTATAAATTGTTTTTGTTGGGTGGACTTTAGCTCAATCAAAATGGCGCCTTGCCGGGGAATTGTGTGCTATTTGTGATATCTTGTAAGTGAACCGAATGCTTGGGCCTAGGTTTTATTTTACTGTTTTCTTGTTGTTTGCTTTTTGTAGTGCATGACCCGGAGATCTCAAACACCACTCGAACCTTACATAGACGGAATTGAAGCTTACGCAAGGCGTAGAAATAGTCAAAGAAGAAGAGGTCGTCAAGTAGAGGAGTCGATTCCGGTCGTTGAAGAGAATAGTTTGTGTGAGTTGGGAGAAGGATCCGACTTGGCACAAAACGGTGGACAAGGATTGGAAGGAAATTTGGGGAATGATAATGGACTCCTGAATCAAAACCCGCCTCTTGTCAATAACATCGCACAAGGAGGTGGGAATGGACAAGGAAACAATGTAGCGAATGCGAATGGGCCTATACCTCAAAATGTTCAACACGAGGCCCTAGGGAATCAAATGGATCCCGCTCTTATGCAACAGTTCAATGCATGGATTTTGAATCAGTTTCAACAGAATCAAAACCAAGCTCACAATCAAGGTGCAAATGCGATGCCTAATTGGTTTAACGGTCAAAAAGAGCAAAATCAAGGTGGTTTGACTTGTAGGGATTTTGTGCTAGCTCCTACGGCAAACATGGGGCATAGTCCAATTCGAATGCCGCCGGTGGCCTCCAACAATTTGGAATTGAATAGGAATATCATACATTTGTTGGGAGACAACGCTATATTCAAGGAACCGCTCTAGAAAATCCTCACTTATTCATTGATCACTTTCTCCAAATAGTGAACTCAACAAAGATCAATGGAGTGAGTGATGAGGCGCTCAAACTTATGCTTTTCCGTCAGCTTTGAAAGAGCAAGCTAAGAGGTGGTATGATTCGTTGCCTAATGACTCTTTACACACATGGGAAGAAGTGGTCAAGACTTTTCTACTCAAATATTACCCCCATCAAGACCATGGATATGAAAAAGCTATCATGTCATTCAATTCTTATGAAGGAGAAGAGCTACATGAGTCATGAGAACGATTTAAGGCTTTGTTGAGGGAGTGCCCGGGGCACGGATTGAGATCTTATGAGGTAGTACATGCTTTCTTCCGGGGTTTGGACCAAGTACACCAAAGTACCTTGCATGCTTCATGCAATGGGGATATTATGAGTATGGTACCCGAAGTATCCATGAACCAAATTGAGAAAATTTCAGAGACCTCGAGGCAATACATATCGTCGAGTAGAAAGGGTACAAGAAGCAAGAAGCCCGGTTTGGTTGAAGTGTAAGAAGTAGAGGCAAATGATCAATACCATGCTCAAGTACAAGCGATGGAGCAACAGTTGGGGAGATTGCAAAAAGAGGACGAAAGTGCTAAGCTTTGCCAAATTTGTAGTGGACCACACTCGGCAAAGGATTGTAGGATGACAACCAAAGCTCAAAATATGGCTTACCCTTAATCCTCAACTCATGGGCAACCTAGTACTCTATCTCAAGATAACATGAATGAGTTGGCTAAGCGGATGATGAGTATTTGCTCGATGGAGCAATGGAATACGAGGCCCCAATATCAAAATCAATTGCAAAGCCCCTATCAAGGCCAATATATAGGGGAGCAACAAGGTGGGCAACCGTATGAAGAATCCCAAGATGTGAACTATGTGGGACAAGGTCAAGGAGGGAATTATGGAAATCAAGGTGATGGTTCTTGGAGGAATAACAACAATCAAGGTTGGAACCGTAATCAAAACCAAGGCCAAAACCAAGGTTATAGACAAGGCCAAAATCAAAGCCAATCTTCACAAGGGCAAGTCTATCAACCTCCACACCAAAGGCAGCAACAAGGTGGGCAACCGTATGAAGAATCCCAAGATGTGAACTATGTGGGACAAGGTCAAGGAGGGAATTATGGAAATCAAGGTGATGGTTCTTGGAGGAATATCAACAATCAAGGTTGGAACCGTAATCAAAACCAAGGCCAAAACCAAGGTTATAGACAAGGCCAAAATCAAAGCCAATCTTCACAAGGGCAAGTCTATCAACCTCCACACCAAAGGCAACAACAATGAGGGTATAATCAACAAGGTTCTACCAATTATCAAAACCCTCCTCCTTTGGCTCCTATTGAGACCGAAGCGGGAGCTATGGATGGTGATATAGATGGGATTAAAGATGATGAAGATCATGGAGAATATATCAAGAAGAAGGAAGTTGAGAGAAAAGAAGCTCAAGCTAGGGAGATTATCTCAGTTATCGATATGAAAGAGGAGGACTCAACTAGGAGAGAAGGGAAAGAGCCAATGAAAGAGCCGTTTTCCCCACGCACCAAAGGTAAGAAAGGTATGATCCCTCCTCCTTCTAAAGATTTTGATTTGAGTACTCTCCCTTATCCCCCTAAGAATCATAGACAAAGTTGCTTGAATAAGGCACAAACTCGATTTATTGAGATTTTGCGAAAAATTGATTTGAACATTCCTTTTCTTGAAGCACTTGCAAACATGCCCTCGTATTGTAAGTTCTTAAAAGAGTTGCTAACTAAAAAGGGTAAAATGCAAGAAGTTGTGTGTCTAAATGAAGAGTGTTCCGCTATTTTTGATGGAAAGTCTAGGATTCCCCCGAAAGTTAGAGACAAGGGTAGTTTCACTATCCCGGTTACTATTGGTACAACTCATTTTCCTAGTGTCCTATGTGATTTGGGGGCTAGTGTAAGCTTAATTCCCCGTGCTATATATGAAAGTCTTGACCTAGGAGAGTTGGAGCCAACGGGGATGACCCTTCAAATGGCGGATAGGTCTATAAGGGAGCCTATGGGAGTGATAGAAGATGTCATAGTGAAAGTGGATAAGTTTGCCTTCCCGGTAGATTTTGTGGTACTAGACATGGAGATGGACTCCAAAACACCTTTGTTGTTAGGACGTCCCTTTTTAAACACCGGAAGGACTTTGATAGATGTTGCGAGTGGAGAGATTATTTTGAGAGTTGGAGATGAAAAAGTCGCGGTCAATGTTTATAAAGCCATGAAACATCCTAAGGAGAGCACCAAGGACTGTTTTTCTATTGATGCTATATATCCTTGCGTTTCGGAACATGTTGACATGCAGGTGTATAAAGATAACTCCGATGAATGCATGGCAAGAGTGAGTACGGAACTCGATGAAGAAGAAGAGTTGGAAGAGGAAGCAAAAGAGCTAGAAGAGACGGCTTTCTGTTGGAATAGTGTCCTAAACCCAATCGGGTTGGACCGGATCCGACCGGGTCGGATCATTTCTACTATTTCTTTATGTTTATACATATATAAAATGGCTTTTATGTTGTCATATATCTATTCTTTTAAAGAACCAATTATGAATTGTTATATGATAACGTCCTTAGTATTAAATTGTGATAGAGAAACCATGATAGGCGATTATGGTTGATGAGATCTCTAATCACTTTAATAAGTTTGATACTTAAATGTCTCTACAGGCGATGTACTATTAAACAGGGCATTGATAGTATAAATGACTATTTAGCACGTATTAGATGTCTTCTGTCTTTAAGGGCAGGGATAGATCTCGTCTATCGAAGTGTAGAGACACTTGGACTGTACGTGGACGTGTATTAGAGAATGCGTACGTTAGACTGACCCACTTACACGAGATAAGTGTCACACTATGTGACGGTTGTGTAATTATCCTTAAGACCGAGTCTTCATGGCATCACGGTGTGGATTGTCATGCTTTGACACTATTGAGGTTTCCCACAGCCACGGGCGATCATGCGGTAGTGATTGGGTATGATCATCAAGCACGCGGAGTATACATGATTGGTCGTCCGGGAATCGCGTATCCTATGATTGGGATCGAATATCCGAAATGGCCTTCTTATAAGGAATGTCTTACTCTCGTGAATCTTTGCAAAGTGGGAGTAAATGAGTTACTTCAAGAGAGCTTGATATCCAGATTATAAGATACGGTCGTTGATGTTTTGACACTCGACTAACGACCGTATGGATATTATTACAGCGATAGGATTGTAAGTTACACGGTAACTGTTTCACATGAAAGGTAGTAGTCATTGCATTTGACTCTTCCGATTATTGGGGGTCACGGTGTGTTGCTAGACGCTATCCGTGATCGTTAGGCATGAAGGGCATTTTCGTAATTTGCACTTTGTGTCTACGGCCAACATATTCGGAAGCCTATCGGGTCACACACATAAGAACATCTAGCCGGATTAAAATGTGGTTATAGATGATAACCAAATAAGGAAAGTTTATCTCGAGATTATAAAGGTTATAGTGGTAAATTAATATGGTGGTATTTATTTATTATGAATAAATAAAATACAAGATATTAATTATATTAATTAAAGAATATTCCGGATGCCAATTTGTTGGCATATGGGGCGCAACTTATTAGTGTATAAGATACACTTGGATTGTGAAATTTAATTAATAGTATTACCAAATATTAATATAAGATATTAATATATATATGTATATATCTAAATTACATGCGGCTCAATATTTGTGTGCATGTCACACGTGAATGTCAAGTTGGCATGTTTGAATATTTGGATATTAATATATTTATATGTGTTATATATATGTGATATATACACATGTGTAAATTGATTTATGGTAATAAAATAAAGATAGTCAATATTAGATATTGACAATATCTTGGGAATATTCAATATAAGATATTGACAATATCATAGATTTATTTAATATGAGATATTATAATAAATGAGATAAATCAATCAATTATATTTTCCTTATTTTATTGGGAAAAAGGTTTTCTTCTCCTCCACTCTAGTAGATGGCGCCACATACACTATAAATAAGAGGTGGGTGTCAAGCTCTTTTGTACATCACAATTGCAAGAGCTCATAGTTCTTGTGTAAAATTGGAGAGCATCCTATAGAGAGTTGGAGAGAGGGGAAAAAGGCCGGTCTAGCAACCGAAGTTTTCCAATAGCAATCCATGATGGGATTCCGGCGGGCTGTTCGTGAGGACTAGCGGTAGAGGCCGAACACTTGGGCGGCTCTATGCAGAACTACTCTCCTTAGACGGTCAAAGCGTCGATCTTTTAGATCAACCAAGGTAACCACCGTCTACTATCTATTTGTTTATTGCTTAAACGAAGTCGATCTTGGGTCGATAGGAAATAAATTTTTTGAATTCCGCTGCGTTCCCGCGTAGATTTCCTAACACTTTCGTGGGTGAAAAGTGGACCGAGAAGATTGATCTTGGGCTTGAAGGAGAGCTAGAGAAGCCATCAATTGAGGACCCACCGAAAGACTTGAAAATGAAGCCGCTTCCACCTCACTTGAAGTATGTTTTTCTTGAAAATGATGATTTACTTCCTTTGATTATTTCTGCTACACTAACGGCTTTGCAGGAAGATGAGTTGGTGAAGATGCTTAAGAAGCATAAGCGTGCTTTTGTGTGGAAGATGTGTGATCTCAAGGGCATAAGTCCCACCATTTGTCAACACAAGATTATTCTAGAAGATGGAGCGAAGCCGGTAAGGCAACCCCAAAGAAGGCTCAATCCACACCTCCAAGAGGTTTGAGGAAGGATGTGGTCACGATGTTGAAGCTAGGGATTATCTATGCCATCTCGGATAGCAAGTGGGTGAGTCCCACCCAAGTGGTGCCAAGAAGAAGGAGGTATGACCGTGGAGATCAATGACAAAGGTGAGGAGGTGCCTAAGCGGTTGGTAAGTGGTCATAGAATTTGCATTGATTATCGTAAGCTAAATGACCAAACTCAGTAAAGATCATTTCCCCCTCCCTTTTATTGATCAAATGTTGGAAAGATTGAGTGGCCATGCTTTTTATTGCTTTCTTGATGGGTTTAGTGGGTATTACCAAATACATGTGGCCTTAGAGGACCAAGAAAAGACTACCTACACTTGCCCCTATGGTACATTTGCCTTCCGTAGGATGCCTTTTGGGTTGTGTAATGCACCCGCGACATTCCAACGGTGCATGGTTTCCATCTTTGCGGATATGATTGAAAAGTTTTTAGAAGTCTTTATGGATGATTTTAGTGTTTTTGGATTCCTTTGAGGATTGTCTAGATAACCTTGAGAAGGTGTTGAGTAGATGTGAGGAGACGAATTTGGTGCTAAATTGGGAGAAGTGTCATTTGATGGTTACGGAAGGGATAGTCTTAGGGCATAAGATATCGAGTAAGGGTATAGAGGTAGACAAGGCTAAGGTAGAAGCGATAGCTAAGCTTCCTATGCCCACCAACCTAAAGACTCTTAGGGGTTTTCTAGGCCATGTGGGGTTCTATCGTAGGTTCATTAAGGATTTTTCGAAAATAGCCCGTCCTCTTACTCTTCTTCTTGGAAAAGACGTCCCGTTTGATTTCGACCAAGCTTGTGTTGAAGCATTCTTGATGCTCAAGCAATTGCTTGTATCCGCTCCTATCTTAGTTGCCCCGAAGTGGGATCAAGAATTTGAGCTCATGTGTGATGCGAGTGACACCGCGGTTGGTGCGGTCCTCGGTCAAAAGATCGACAAAATCTTCAAGCCTATTGCTTATGCTAGTCACACCTTGAATCGGCCCAACAAAACTACACCACCACCGAAAAGAGCTTTTAGCGATGTGCCTGCGTTCTATAAGTTTAGGTCTCATCTCGTAGGTTCTCGGGTAGTTGTCCACACGGATCATGCCGCTTTGCGTTATCTCTTTGCCAAGCAAGATGCCAAGCCCCGCCTCTTGAGGTGGATCTTGCTTTTGCAAGAGTTTGATCTAGAGATCCGTGATAGGAAAGGTTGTGAGAATGTCGTAGCCGACCACTTGAGTCGCATGGAGCTTAGTGAGGAGTTGATTAAGGCACAAACTGAGATAAATGATTCTTTTCCTCACGAGCAACTTTATGCACTTGACACCCTACTTCCGGCTAAGAAAGGTAACTTTCTAAAATTCGGTAAGGAAGGTAGTCCTTGGTTTGCTCCTTTTGTCAATTACCACGAGTGCGGTTTTGTAGATCCCGACCTTGACTCAAACCAAAGACGTAAATTCCTTAGTGAGGTTGGTAAGTATGTGTGGGAAGATCCTTTCTTATATAGGTTGTGTTCGGATGGCATTTTGAGGAGGTGCATCCCGGAAAGTGAAATTTTGAGTGCTCTTTCTTTTTGTCACGACAAAGAGGCCGGGGGCCATTTCTCGGGGCAAAGGACCGCTTTGAAAGTGTTGCAAAGTGGGCTATATTGGCCCACTCTATTCAGAGACGCACATGCTTATGTGAAATCTTATGATGCTTGTCAACGGTCCGGTCGTATATCTAGAAGGAGTGAGATGCCTCAGAAGCCGATCATAGTGTGTGAGATTTTTGACGTGTGGGGCATTGATTTCATGGGACCTTACCCTTCTTCGTGTGGTAACAAGTACATCCTAGTCGCGTGTGATTATGTGTCCAAATGGGTCGAAGCCTTAGCCTCACCCACCAATGATAGGAATGTTGTTATCCGTTTTCTTAGAAAGAACATCTTTTGTCGGTTTGGGGTGCCTCGTGCTATAATCAGTGATAATGGAAGCCATTTTGCCAACAAGCCGTTTGATAAGCTTTTAGAGAAGTATGGAGTGAAACACAAGTTAGGTACCTCTTACCATCCCCAAACGAGTGGTCAAGTTGAAGTCACGAATAGGGGTATTAAGCGTATCTTAGAGAGGACGGTAGACACGAATGTCAAGAGTTGGTCTTTAAAGTTAGATGATGCTTTGTGGGCCCATAGGACAGCCTTTAAGACACCCCTAGGCATGTCACCTTACATGATAGTCTATGGTAAATCTTGTCATCTTCCCGTAGAGATCGAACACAAGGCTTATTGGGCCATCAAAATGCTAAACCTTGATGACACCTTAATTGGTGAGAAGCGTATGGCCTAATTGAATGAACTAGATGAGTTCCGCCTTTGTGCTTATGACCTTTCCACGAAGTATAAAGAAAATACTAAGTTACTCCATGATAAGTTGATTAAACCTCGTGTTTTCAATGAGGGTGACGAAGTCTTATTCTACAATACTCGTTTGCATCTTTTCCAAGGGAAGTTGAAGTCTAGGTGGTCCGGTCCCTATGTTGTGTCAAAAGTCTATCCGTCCGGTGCTATTGAAATCACCCATCCTAAGTTTGGCACATTTACCACCAATGGCTTTGCGGTTGAAAAGTATGATGAGGTTGCCTTACGATGAAGCACTAGAAATAGTGCACCTTGAAGATCTGTACTTGTGATGAATCTTGTAAGTCTTGTCACGGACTTTAAATCTTGACTCGTATAATTTCAAATCCATCTTTCCATCTCTCTACCCCTTCTCGTCTCGTGCCAACGGTATAACTTTGAAAAAGTTGGCACCGTATAATCCATCCTGTCTAGCCAACGACGTAAAACAAAGGCGCTTGGGGGAGGCAACCCACAATTTCGTAGTTTGTTAAGTTAGTTTGGTGTTTCTAGTGGTCTCGGGGTGGTTAGAATCAAGTGTGGGGTAGAAATCTTGTGTTTTCCTAGTTTCTGGTCCAAACGCGCGTTTAGAACCATTCAAACGCGCGTTTAAGACTTTTCCCTGCCAAACGCGCGTTTAGAACCATTTCGAACGTGCGTTTGAAGCCTCAACTCTCTGGTCGTGAATTCTCGTCCCAAAGGCACGTTTCACTAGTCAAACACGCGTTTGAACATGCGAAACGCGCGTTCCACTCATTCCAAACGCGCGTTTGGGACCTTCTCCTTTAAATACCTGCAACCTCAACCCGGCGTTTCAAAAATCGATTTTCTCAACCCTAACCGACGTTTAGCGGCCGCTCCTCACCTTTTCACTCGAAATTCCTCAATTCTCAACCGTTTTTGGCGATTTAAAGTTCAAACAACACCCCTCGATCTCTTCTTTTGATTTCATCAATCCATTCCAACAACAAATCCCCCAAATTCTCGATTCAAGATTCTCTTTTTGCGGTTTTTTGCCAAGTTCGAATTTGGCCATTTGTGACGTTTCGAGGCTCGTTCTTCGCTCCAAATCATTCGTATCGTCTCTTTTAAGCATAGAACAGGTATATTTTGGTTTTACGTTTGAGTTTCGGTTAGGGTTAATTTTTGCCTATTTTGGTTTTACACCCATATCCCGTTATTTATTGGTTATTGATTGTATATCCTGTTTCTGTTTGTTTTGCTTTGTTATGTTGATCGATGTTGAATGGTGTGGCTCTCGTGGGGTTTCGTTTGGTTGGTTGGTTTGTTTTGAAATCCCGGTTGGATGATAACCGGGTCGTTTTGTTGTTAATATTGGTTGTTTGGTGATGTTTGGGTGCATTCAGAGATAATGAGGGAGACTAAACGTAAGGAAACCGAGGGTAAAGGTAAGGGGAAACAGCCGGTGACGAGGCATATGCCTAAAAAACAGAAAACCCTAGTTTCTCCTCGGGTACCTACGGGTGGTATTCGAATCAGTAGTACAGTTGAGAGTAGGAATCCTTGAGCCCTTAGGCCAGCAGGACAGTTGAGGGATGAGACCTCAGAAGAAGATTTTGAGCCAGATACCGAGGGAAGGAATACTAGTAGTGATTGTGTGAGGCTACGGACCTTGAGAGCGATGTGCCCTGGCACATTTGCAAGCCAAAGCTGTAAGAACTAGTGCTCCACCTCCTCCTCGGACTACCCTCCACAGAGTGCCCCGAGCAAGACCCCTCCTCAGCCCCTCCTCCCGATGACATTATCCCTTTCGAGCAAAGCGTTTTAACTCACCGGTTGCCTTCTCAAATTATAATGAGTATATAGCTGTAAGTAATATGTGTTATGAGAGGGGGCCAGACCTCAAAGCTGTGCCTCAAACTTTCATTGATGACTTGAGGAAGAGAGGGTGGAACAATATGATTTATGAGCCAGAGGGGAATCTCAATCTGTCACTAGTCCGGGAACGGTATGCAAACTTTAGTGTTTTCTTGGTTTGGAGCTATAAGAAGAAGATGAGCTCATTTGGGCTTAGTGTTTGGGTTGGCCCAAAAAGAAAAGAAAAATCTGTGAAATTCTTCTCTTTTACAACAAAAAAAAAAATAGAAAAAGAAAAGAGAACTCAATCAATCAAAGTTCAAAATAAATTAGGAAGTTCTCAATGAATAAGAGTTTGGAGTTTATAAAATCAAAGTGTTGAGCTCAAAAGTGATTTTTATGATGTTGGGGTTGGGATAGTGAGATAGGTGCTAATGTATTCGACCTCACTTTAGGAAACTTGAAACATAGTTGAATTAGGCAATGGGTTCGGATATGTTAGTATCCTATGGTTCCCAAAGTTTTATACTAATCAAAAAGGAGTTTGGGTGGTTTGTATGGTAGAGATAAGTTGGTACACTTGTTGATTAGGTTCACTCGTACTTCTCTTTCTCCAGTTCCCAAATTACCCTTTTCGATTAACCGGAATTACCCTAGCCTAACGTTATAACCCTTCAAGTCCTACCCGATTGTGTCCAAACTTATTGACCTTGATTAGTGGAGAGGGTGGTTGATATGAGACGGTTGGTAGACCTTTGGTCGGGATTCAAGCCCCGACAATCATTTTGAACACTTGGATGTAGCTCGGGACCACACACACTCTATTCTTTTGATAATGTTGCACCGGTGTGTGTATGTTCGTTTGTCTTACTTTGTGGTTACCTCGAGGGTGTGGATAGTAGCACCTACGTCACAATGTTGAATCCCTTGGTTTGTTTTAAAACGCCTAGTTTACTCGAGGGCGAGCAAAGGCTAAGTGTGGGGTGGTTGATGGGAGTCAACTTTACGTGACTCCGGTGCATTAATTACCCCCGTTTACAACATTTTCAGCACATTTTTGGGTAAATTAGACCGTTTTCGAGGTGATATCGTGAGCTTATGGCACGGGGAATGAATCCGTCACCTTGATGGATTATTACCCCTTATTTGTTGATATTAACCCCATCCCCGAGCACGTTTACCCTCCGGAATTGTTTCGATGCTTGTGGTTGTTTATGATATTGAAGGGTATTGGTGTCTCGAGGACCCGGAAGGTGACGATTTGTGGTGAAAAAGTATGATCGAGGCAAGACGAGGGCCCAAAAAGGAAGAAAAGTGAAGATTTGGGGAAACATGGGTTCAAACGCGCGTTTGAACCCTCCAAACGCGCGTTCCAGAAGTCCAGATTTGATTCAGAGTTGAAGCCCTCAAAACGCGCGTTTGAAATCACCTTAAACGCGCGTTTGAAACTTCTGAACGCACGTTCCAAGTCATCCAAACGCGCGTTCCAGATGAAGAACAGTCAAGTCCCTGCCCAGAATTTATGCGAAACGCCCGTTTCAATTAAGCGAAACACGCGTTTGAAGATTCCAAACGCCCGTTCCAGCCCCCAAACGTGCGTTTGGACCGATTTTTCAGCAGATTTTTCCTCCACCTATAAATACCCCCCTTAGACTATTTCTTGGGGAGAGCTAGCTTTTCTTAGCAAAACTCTACCCATTTTCTTGCTCGAATTTTGTAATAGCTTAGAATACCTTCTCTTAGTGTAAATCAACAATATCTTAGCTTAATATTTCCATTTCTTAGCTTAGATTTTCATTCCAAACACTAAGAGACCACCTTTTAATTACTTCTTTATTTTGTACTTTTTGGATCTCAACTCGAATTTCTGCAATTTTATGGTATATTTCTCTTCTCTTTTACTTGTTATGGCTCTTATTTACTGTTTTGTGCATGTTTTGATTAGTATAATGAGTAGCTAAACACCTACATAGTCGAATCTTGTGAAATTTGGTGAAATCACCCTTTGGGTGATGAAATTGGGAGTGGGTAGTGCTTTTTATTGTTGTATCTTGCATGTTTCATGTCTTAGAACTCGTTATAACGGATTTGGGATAGATTGATCACCTAGGTCAAAATCACACACATCAATCTTGAGAGTTGTTCAGATAGAGGGGTGTGGGAAAAGGGTTCTAGGATCGCATTGGTTACTCGTTTTTAACGTTTAAACGGCTCTCGTGCATAATTGTCTTGTGAATGAATCTCTCTTAGGGAAGGTTAGTTGACTTGGCATAAGGTGTTGGGGAAGAGTTGTTCAGACCTTAGCACCGGGATTAGGAATACGTACCCATGAAATTGAATGTAAGAGTCTGTTCGTTGTTGCACACTCCCGGTTTTGTCATTCCTTAGGGTGAAACTAGCTATTTTGATCATGGTTCGTCTATGTCTCTTTAACTATCTGTAAAACCTAGTAGTTTAATCTTCTTTCTTTCTTTTTATCTTTAGACTTGTTAGTTAGAATCACTTAGTGTCGTTGTAGTAAACAAAACCTTAAGAAATTGATCACCTAGACTAAGCATCACGTTCACTTTGGTACTTGCAAACACGATTCCTTTGGGTTCGACCTCGTACTCCTGTAGCTATTCTAGCAATCGACCCGGTACACTGCCGGTTAGAGAGTTAGTTTACCCACGGTTTCAAGTCTTTATAAATTGTTTTTGTTGGGTGGACTTTAGCTCAATCATTATCCACCACAAGGGAAGGATGCTGGAGCATCGCCTCATCCACCCCTGGGTATAACCATGGTTTAAGACGGGAATAAGTAGCACCTTTAAGGCTTTGGCAAAGTCCTCCGAGGCCTTGTATTCTTGAATGCACCTCGGCGCACGAAAGCGGGGATCACAACTTCTAGCTCGGACATCTTCGCTTGAAGATCAGCGACTTCCCGCTCTCTCCTCCTCCTCCTCTCATTGGCGAGTTCGCCAGTCAAAGACTTCAACTCAGCCTCTTGAGCTGAGAGTTGGGCTTGCAGAGCCTTTATTTCTGCATCCTTGAGTTCGACGGCCCCCTTAAGCTCCTCCGTTGTCGTCGATCTTCTTTTTCTGGTTGGCCGAGTCCACAAAGGCCTTTCCCAGTCTCCTGAAAACTTCCCGACCAACCAAGGTCCCCTGCATAATCAAATAAAGATGGTCAAGACCTTCAACAACTTGGCTTTAAAATGAGAAGAAATAAAAAGATAGATTACTTACAAACTCCATGGCCTTGAAGCCCACATTAGCCAACTCCTCATCAGACATATTGCCGATATATTGCTGCTCATAAGCAGCTTCTTCTTGAGGGTCAATTTGGCCCTGAGGTACCCCTGGAGCCTTCGTCTTTTCCTTCTTTATGGGCCTGTTCTCTTATGAGGTCGCGGCCGGCCTAAGCCGCCCCTTCTTCCTAAGGGACAGGTCCCTTTCCCTTGTCTTCTCTGAAGGGTCTAGATCGGACTGCCCCTGCAGGGGGACAGATGAGGAGGCCCCCACCGCGGCGGCATCCACAGAAGGACCCTCTTCCACCACATTTCCGGCAGAAAGGGTTGGTTCGGGTTGACGAACCACAGCTTCACCTTCAGCTCCTGCCTGTAGTTCAACAAAGTCAGCCACTGAAAGTATAAACAAAGTATTAGCCAAACAGAAGTGTAAATATTACAATAAAAGTATAAAGACAAGACCCTACATGGTTTCCATTCTTTATAGGGGCTGGGGCCCGTATCCTCTAGCCGAGCTACCGTTATTAGCTCGTCGTACAGGTCCTACCGTTCGATAGAGTACCCAGACTTGTGGATCTTTTCCACCAGCTTGTCTCTCAGCTCGGGATGCTCATCCTTCTCCATCTCGTCCATGATCCATCGTCTTAGCCCAGGATGATCTTCATGCCAGATGAAGAAGAATCGCTCCTTCCATCTCTTGAAGGAGTCTTTACCTTTGGGGATAATGGGGACGTCGCCGGAACGCCCCGTCCTCCGTGAAAAGTAGTACTTGTGAGGGTGGTCCTTCAACCCCACAAGGTGATGATAAATACCTAAACTTTTTCACGGTGAATCGCATGTTGAGCAATCGGCACCGGATAGCAAATCCAATAATTGCCCTAATACCATTGGGGCTATTTGGGAAAACCCTAGCTCGTAATCTTTGGAGTACATCAATAAGCACCGGGAAAAAGTCGGCGATCATACCTACCTCGAAATATTCCCGGTGGGTATAACCCCTCTCGCGATTCGGGGCCAGCAGATGTGGCCCCGAGGGTAACCTCGGGAGTGCCTCTCTCTCGCTAATCCCATACCACTCGCATATCTCATGCAGATCTCCCAGATCGAGGATGGATTCAACATCCCGGGCTGTCGGCAATGGCCATATCACCTGGATTTAAATCTAGGGTTCGGCAGAATGGGGCTTGCTTCCAAGGATACGAAAATCATGCTACAAAGCTAAAAGAAGGATGATGACTTACTTGCAAAAGACAATTTGAAGATTGAGAAGAGGAAGATAGCAATCGGTAGCGGAGGATGAATCTTACGCTTTAATGACCGGTGATAAGTTGAACGATTGATATGATGGGGTTATAACCCCCCACTCGCTTCGAAAAACGCCCGTAATTAGAGCTAGCAGGCAACGATGCCTCGATTCTCAAAACGATTGCAACGGTGTCATAGCCCTGCCACCTGGCATTCTAACTTTAAAAATCTGCAAGTAATGTAACCGATCCGAAGTCAGAACCTGAGTAGATCCGAAGTCGACCTCCCCAGGCCCGGCTGGATCTTGGGGGCTTATGACGAGGGTCGGATCAGCACCTAGCCTTTACGAGACTGAGCCCTCCAGTACCCAAGCTGACCAAGCTCGGCCACTCTTCCCCAACCTTCCCAGGTCGGCCAAGGGTATGATCAGCACATCATTGCCCGACCTTACAGTCGGCCTCGGTCCTTCTCGGACATCACTTCTTATGCACGCACCAAGTCGGATAAATACAGAAAGAATCCTAAATCATAACTACTCTGATTTTGATATTAAAATATTCCATAATTATATTCTAAAATCCAGGGGATCGAATCATGGTTATCTTTTCCTTAGGGAACACGACAATCAGAGTCCACCAAGGACACGCTACACACAAGTTCTAGGGCACAAGCCTTTTTATATAAAAATCCCTAAGAAACTACGAAGACTTGATTCCAATTCATATATTGGATACGTAGGTAGTTTGAGAAATAACATCTCAAGTGCAGTCTAAACCACCACCAAAACACCCCATCTTTTATTGTTTCTTTGTTCTTGAAGCTTGGACTAATTGTCATTAAAGAAAAAGCCCAATTTATCAATCGACGATTTCCAAAGATCACAAAGTGAAAGTTAAAAAAGACTATAAGGGCAATTCCCCTTCATTTTTACTCTCGTTTCCATGTATTCCTTTGACCATTGAAAACCTTTAAAGAGAAAGAGAAGAAAGAGTTAAGGTAGAAGAAGAATGGGTTCTTCATTTTGATCATCTTCTACTACTTGGATTTGTAGATCGATCACACCAAGAGGATCATCAAGAAGAGGGCTTCACATTGACCCAAGAAACTTCTTTGGGTGTTTAAGAAGCCCATCTTTCCGGTTCTTAAACTTTTTAAGAGTTCTTAGTTGAATAGATGGTTACATGAGGTTTAGAATCATGTTTATTGTTGTAGGAATTGAATGATAGAGCTTAGAGTTGTGAGTTCTTCAAAGCTTGGAGCTTGCATTCAAGATTGCTTGAAGAATTGGAGGTAGAGAGGTGTTCAATTGAATCTATTGTTGTGTTAATTCATGCTTTAGACTTTGTACTATGTTATGTATTGGTATGGTAGTGTTTGGGGGTATGATTTTAGCATGATTTGGTAAGGAATTGAGGGTTGCATGTGGTGGAATCACCTTGGAATTGAGCATAGAAAATTGCAGATTTTTCCTGGAACTGAGAGCGATTAGAGCACTGGTGATACTTGTAAGGGCGGGCCTAATAGAGCAGAGAGTTGAATGACATAAATAGGCCCTTAGCGCGAGCTATCCTCAGAATGAGCATAATTGTGTTTTGTTCCATATAACGAGCATGTCTTAGTATGTAAACCTTTTGTGGTGTGATGTGAAGTAAGATGCTTGTGTTCTAGTGGATTTGGCTCCACACCGTGACTCACGGGAGCATTGAAACACATCTCATTTTTCCTTACATGATGTTGAATTTTATGGTCATTGCCTTCTTGTTATGTGGCTAAGTTAGGGGTTCGGTTTTTGGTGGTTTTGGGTCAGCACCTTATGGAGACTTTCTGCGGGGAGAAGCTCGAGATCATCACAAACCTTATTCCTTAGACTAGTGGGTATTAGATTAGAATCCAATATTTATGTGACACGTGGTAGGTAGCATAACATAGAGATTTCTAAGGTCTAGTCCGTATAAGCTTTTTTACGTGCAATGAACTTGGGTGTCTAGTTTAAACGTTTAAATACATACTTGAAAGTCTAAGAGATAAATAATTATGGTCCTTGGTGCAGCACGTTTTAATATCGCAGTCGGAAGATTTGACCCTGTGGGTGGGGAGACTCAGTGCCTTGGACTTCACGTAGGCGGGAAGCCCTATGCCTTTAGGGGTTGAATGTGTCGTGGTGCGTTTTCACCTCATAAAATGTCCTTGGACTTTTGTGCAACTCATTTTCCCTTGTGTTGTTGAGTTTTACTAGTGGACTAGTAGATAGTTGTGAGACCTTGAACATACATGGCTTGACGTTATTGTCTGCTTATTGTTATCTCGTTACTAGCCATTGTTGATTGTATAGATTTGATGCTTCTATTTCCTACTAAGTACGATCGTATTTACCCATTTGTTATATTATTTCCACCCGGAGAAGGTAATACAAGTTTTGTGGAAGATTATGAGTACTGCGAGGAGTGACCTCAGGGTGCTTGGAAGTGCTTTTGTTGATGGTTTCATTTTGAGTATGTAAGTGACTAAACTATCTTGTTTTAGATAAGCTTTTGAATCCTGTAAAGTTTTGGACTTGTGGACTATCGTTGAGCTCTCGGACTTGCAACGGACTCAACATTTGGTTTTCCTATTCTACACCTAGATTTGTTATGTTTCACGAGTCATTATGTTTTCCGCAATTATACTCTGATGACGTATTTGTAAAGTTTACGTAACTTTTGCAAAGTGATTTTTAAGGGTTTTGGGGGGTGGGTTATTATTGTGCTAAGTCAATTTGAGATTCGGGTGACCGTCCGGCTCGGATTAGCGTTTGTCTCATCTTGCTCATTTGCATATTCATAAACTTATCCTCAATAATCTGCAGAGTTGGAGTCATCAATGATGTAGGAACAATTAGTTAGCTTGACTAAAGAAGAGTATTTTATGAGTCACGATGCTTTCAAGTAATTGCCTTAAGTGATCTCTCTTACACAAGTGATCTAACCACTCTCAAAATGTGAAAATGGTCTAGCTGTAGATTTCTTTTTTCAAAACTACGTCGTTTTGTTGATAATAACAAAACAAAAAACTTTTACTTGAGAGATCACTTAAAACTATTATTTAAGATGATCCTTGCTCAGTATTTTAGTTTCAGTTCTGCTCTTCCGGTCTCTACTTTGTTGCTAATGGAGGGATCAACCACTGTCCTCACCCATCCGACTATGGGAAAGTTTTTTGGTGTATCCGCCATATGCAAAGTGAAGTCGTTGATCTGCACCGTCTGTTTTTAAATTGGATTCAAACTGTATGATTCGTATTTATTTACCTGTCACTTCACCACAAACGGAGACATCACCCAAGAATTTCTCCGACTATAGGCACAATGGACCTTTCTGCAATATAGCTAATCACTTTTCAAAGATTTCTGACATCTTGAATGACATGAATTGTCATTTCAAGTGACTTCATATTACCATGGGTGTGATGGCACGGATTCAATTTCCCTGCAAAAGAAGCTTGCTTAGGATGTTTACATGTTTCAATATACTCTTCGACTCTGTGTTCCTACACAAAATACACAAAAATCAGGTGCCAACCAAAGCAAGGGGGATCTATGCGACCTAAGGGGTCACATGACCCCACTGAGATCCCGAGTTTTTTTTAGTATTAAAACGAAATAGTTTTGTTGTTAAAATTGTAGTTTTAGACTCCGTTAACCCTACCGAAACAATCTTTTAGAGAAAAATATTGTTTTACGGTACGGTGACTCACTAAGTGGTTTTCAACTCAACATTCCCAGCCATGTTTTCATTCTTAGCTCATACCCTTTTGCACATTGACATTCTTACTAAGTAGTTTCACATTCATAGCTACGAAAACTCTCGACATGTCAAACAGTGTTTTATATGTAAAATCACACAAAGTCATAAAATACCTCATTGTCATCATTGATTCCAGTTTCAGCATATCGACTTGGTATATATCGACTTGTCACAAACGTCGCAAGGAAGAAGGGCACAAGAATGACCCCAAGAAGAAGCAGAATCGTGGAAACACCAATCATGACGTGTCTTCTTAATAACCTAATCCATGTGGGATTGACGTCCCAAATACTACTTGATAATAACCCGTGCGTAAACGATAATTTATTTTAAATTCACACACACAAAAAAAAAAAAGAAAGGTTGTGCAAACGAGTGACAATAACAAATAAGCATATTATGACATTATAGTTTTGATATATTTAACTTGCCCTGATAGGCAGTTTTCAAACCGGGAGACTTTTGGCCTAATGCATTTTGCTGAATTAAAATACTCCCTCCATGCAGGGAGCATGGGAAATTTTCCTTGTCACAGATAATTTAAAAGGCAAAAAATAAAATTAAAAAAAAAAAAAAAAAAAAAAAACAATAAAACGTGCAACTAACCTTAACTATCACAGCAAAGTTTTTTATTCACATTTTCACATAGAGATATTATTTTTTATAACTGCATACACTGCGAAAGCATCTTTATCCAAACAATGAATATTCCTGCAATTGGATTCCTCATGCTTCTGTTTATCACATGCACATCTGGATCAGCTCAAACTATCACTACTTATAGGGCAAAATTAGGATTTTAGTCTCTAACTTGCTTTATTTTGGATTTTAGTCCTGCTCTGCTCCGGTGAGGAAAATGGTCCTCTAAGTTGGCTTTTTTTTTTTTGGATTTTAGTCCTATCCGCTGGTTCTGTTGATCGGGCACGGAATCATCAAAAATAACTTATGTGGGACGCCACATCACTGCCACGTTGGATCTACGTGGCGGTGGGTCCCATTTCTACCCCATTGACTATGACGTGTCAAATAAAGAATATTCTATTTTTCTCCTTCAATAAATCCAATTCCTTTTTTATTTAATAAATCCAACTCCTAATCTCCAACTCCCAATTTCATAGCGTTAATTGCTCATCCCCTCCTATCTCATTTGCATCTTCCAGTCAATGGAGGTGACTACCGATATGCCTACTTTTTATTTGGAAATGTCATTTTTTCAAACAATTTCTTAAATCTCCCAAGATCAAGAACCGGGAGATGGGTCCAAAGAAGAACAAAGATTAGAGTTAGGATTATGGGTTCTTTAAGAACCAATTTCTTTCACTTGAAATCGAAGCAAAGCGGTTTGATTTTTGGTCACCATCTCGAACCGAAACTTCAACTTTCTCCTACGTTGATGGATGGAGTAATCATGTGAAGCGTAGTGATAAGCTATGAAATTGGGGATTGTAGTTATCACCGGGAAAAGTACACCTCTTTTGTCGCAAAAGTAGTCGGTTAAAAACTATTTACAAAATGATGAACAAGAAAATTGAATTAAGAAATCCCATTGTGATTTGTCGCTGCATTTTTAAGGTGCTTGGCCTTTGGTCAATTCTGAAAATTTCCAGATGGAAGCAAAATGAGATGAAGGAGACGAGAGGACAGATGAAGAAATTTGAAGCATTTTGTTTTCTCCTCTGCTCCTGTGTCGATTTCCTCTAAAATTGAAGAACATGGTTTGATGTTCTGAGCTTCACCTGGAGAGAGTCTTGAGTGGAGTTTTGAGCTGCAATGGTGAAGATGCTTGGAGAATGAATGACGATGATATTCGGAGGGCTGAAAAAGGGGAAACCAATTTGGAGGGAATTTTCCAGCTTTTTTCTAGTCAATGGGGTAGATATGGAACCCACAGCCACGTAGATCCAACGTGGCTGATGATGTGGCGTCCACATAAGTTATTTTTGATGATTCCGGTGTCCAGTCAGCGTAAACCGGTGGATAGGACTAAAATCCAAAAAAAAAGTCAACTTAGAGGACCATTTTCCTTACCGGAGCAGGAGCAGGACTAAAATCCAAAATAGGCCAAGTTAGAGGATTAAAATCCTAATTTTGCCCTACTTATAGTGATGACTCAGCTTTAATGGCATTTAAGTCCCATCTCATGTTAGAGACAGACCATCTTCTGTTAAGAAACTGGAGCCCAAACACACATTTCGCAGAATGGTATGGAGTTTCATGCTTGAATCGTCGAGTCACGGTTTTGCGACTTTCGGGTTTGGGTCTTGTGGTACCATTTCCTCAGACATTGGAAATTTGGTGAGCTAGTTGAAATAGACCTCAGCAGAAATGGGCTTGGAGGGTCATTGCTCAGTGAATTAGGCTTTTACAACATTTAAGGCATTTTTCGATTGGTGGGAACGATTTTATTGGATCCATACCGGGTTCGATATTCAACATATCATCGTTAGAATCTGCTGACATGTCCATAAATGCGTTTTCGGGGACATTGCACGATGATATGGGAATGACACTTCCAAATCTTGAGAGTCTTAATTTGGATGGCAATAGAATTAGTGGAACCATCCCTGTTTCTATTGCGAATTCAACGAAATTAACCTTCCTTCGCTTCAAGTGAATTTGGTAAGCTGAAGAATATGTTGTGGTTTGAATTTGAGCACAATCGAATTTCCGGAAATATCCTCCCTTGAAATCCTTGAAGCCAGACATAATTACCTTAAAGGAAGCCTTCCATCTGACCTTGGCCAATGGCTTCCTAATCTTCAAAAACTTTTCCTTTCACATAACCAATTCAGAGGAGAGATCCCATCTACAATATGCAATGCAACAAAGCTAGTGTATCTCAGAGTTAGCAAACAACGATTTTAGCGGTTAGAAAGCAATTCATTAGTCAATGAACCCCATGCCAAATATCTGCATTTCCTTGATTCATTAGTTAACTGTAAAAGTCTCGAATACCTAATGCAAACCTACCGAGTTTAGCCCAAATAAAGGACAACTTGTATTTTCAATAAACCGACCCTTCATAATTATGTGGAACCTTAAAAATATCAATATAAATGATAAATTAGAGTTCCATAAGTTTTTCATGTTGAAGGGAATGCGAATCTCATGCAAATCTATTGATTTAAGCCTTTGACGGTTGATTATCATCAATGTGAAATTGTGGACCATACGAGATGTGTAGAAAATGATGATGGATTGATGGTCCTCCATCATATCCTCCCCTTTTGAAAAGATTCGTCCTCGAATTCAATACATCATGGATAATCTGATTACATCATCGTGATTCTGCCAACCACAACCAACAAAAACAACAAAGCTAGAACAAGAGATTAGTGGTTTAGTCCTTCTAACTTTGTGTTTAATATTCTCCATAATAAATCTATTCCACTTTGAAATTATGTGCTCTTTTATTCGAGAAAGGATTCAAGTAAATTTACTATCTTTTCTTTGCAAAAATTTCACTCGAGACAAACTTTCGATAACCTTTCCTTTTAAGCAAACTTACTCTCATTTTCTTATCAAAACTCCACACATGCTTAAGTTATCTTGGCAAAAGGATAAAGTAGAAGAGTTCCGCAAAATTTCGAGTTCACTAAGCACAACATTTTTATATAGTAGACAACTAAAATAAAGATTATATGCTTCAGCTTTCACTTTCCTTCTCACATAATCTATTAAATCAAATTTGTCAAATTTACCTTCATTTTCAACACATTCAATTCTCTCATTAAAATAACAAGTATTGGGCAATTGAGAGGCATGCAAATTATTATCACCAAAATGATGAGAATTAAAGATAACCGGATAATTTCATGATCACTTAGAAACGGATCTAAATAATGATGAAAATATCTTATGTCTTTTATTTCCAAGACATGCCACATTTTTATCCCCCTTTGAGACCATCAAGTGGTGAGGATTCGTCAACCTGCATAAGACATGATTTACCAACAAAAGACTGTCTTTCAATCACATCAAGACTTTTACTCATATCAACATCTCCTTTCACAAAAATAAGAATTAAGTGCATCAAGTTCCGTTTGAAAAGGTTCATTACTATAAACATGAAAATTATCAAGAACACCGGAATCATTTACACTTAATTTTAGCTCATCAAACAAAGGATTTTTATACCACTTGATTTCAAGATTTTCTACATTCAATTCCGAACACACATTAGATCCATTCTCAAGAATGCAATTTGTTGGATCCATTTCTAAATCATGCTCGCAATTTTCATTCAAGGAATTAAGGTCAGATTCCGATTCAAGCACTTTAAAATCAATGTCATCTTGCACCATTGGTTCAACAAATTCATTTGCTTGGCTTAAACATTTCAAAGATGACTCTTTTCTTGAATTAGCCATTTATAATTGAGTTTCAAGAACTTGTTGATTACTCAAAGAAGTTAGTATAATGCTTTTCTTATTTTGCTTAAATCGAATCCTGTTAAGTTTAACATTATACTTAGTTTTTTTTTCTTTGACCAAGGTTTTCCCAAAATTATATGACAATTAAGCATAGGAATGACATCAAATAAGATCTGATCATGGTAAGTTCTAAGAGAAAATGAAATCACAACTTGCTTTGAAACCTTAATTTCCTCCAACTCATTAAGCCTTTTTAGACTATATGGGTTTGGATGATCAAAAGTTTTCAAATTAAGTTTTTCTACAGTTTCTTGGCTTACCACATTAGATTCAAATGTATTACCAATCCTTACCTAACAATTCGGTCCATCACCATGACTCTTGTATAGAACTCCTCAGTTTGCAAAGAATCAAAATACTCCACTTCTTTAACCTTACTCGCAACCACTTGTACATGATTCAAGTGTCGCTTGCTTTCACCAACCTCCTCACAATAAGCCAAAGAGGAAGCATTTATAAAATTAGAAATCCTCACATCCTTACAAGAATTTTCTTTTTCGACTAAATTTTCTCCCTCAAAATCTCTCAAATTTTCTACTTCATTTTCTCCCTCCTTGTTATTCTTTTCAGATTCTTTTTTGACCCATTTTTTAATTTTCTTATTCTCATCCAATTCAACCTATGTCTTTTCCAAATCAAGATTTTGTACATCATCTTTTTGTTCCAAATTTGTAGATCTGAAACAAAAAGAATCAAGAGAATTACAATACGGAAATTTGGCATTTCTTATGTGCTTATGATCAATAACTGATTCATTATATTGTTTTCTCAAAGTAGGACATTTATGATCGTAATGCCCATAATCATTACAAATGAAACAATATAAATCTCCACTTTTAAAGAAACTAGAATAATGATATTTACAAGTTGTTTCCTTTCTGGCCTTAAAATCTTCATCATAAGTATTAGGAGTTGTAGATCTCCCATTACTAATATCAAAAGATTTTATAGAATTGTAATTACGATTTCTAGATTTTTGTCCAGAAGGACAAAATTATTATAAAATCGGGATAGGAGGAAACTGTAATTTAATAAGAACAAAAGTAACAAATGAAGTAACAAATGTGGAATAGAGTAAATATGAAATAACAATTGTGAAACACAAAGTAACATTAACACGTGAAGTAACAATTATAAAGTAACAATTGTGATTTTTGTCCTTTATAATTATGAAAATGTTACTTTTATCCTTTCAGACCCATTTATTAATTTTTTTGTCCTTCTGGCCCCTTCCCCCTTAGGATTTCCCCAAGAAAAGGAAAGATAATGTGACATAATTTTTTTATTTACAAAGAAAGAAAGAAAAAAATATATAGACAAAAAGAAAATAAAAATCCTCACTTTCACTCTGGTTTTTCTCTCCCCTCTTATATACTCACCAGTCACCACACAATTGCCTTTTACCGCTCTTTTTCTCAACTAGAGTAATAAACGATTAAAAAGTGCACAATAATATGCTTGCAATGCTCTGTGAATCACTGTATCATTAGTCCTCAAATCACAAGAAGAGAAGGCTAGGATGGATTCAAATGTGAGAAGAAAAGACAAAAGAATAGAGTAGATGTGGAAGAGATTAAAGATGTAACAGACTTGGGGCACTTTTAAGTGTCTGGCCCTTTATATGACTGTTCTTTTTTTGTTTTTATTTATACTTTTTTTTGTTTTCTTTTTTAATTCTAAAAACTTTGAAGAACTTGTACTAGATCAGGTTATCACATTTTAATCAGTGCCTTAATGATTAGCATTTGAATTGGAGTTCGGTGACAACTTCCTAATTTTGTCCAGAAATTCAGCCCTGCACTTATTGACACGTGCATCCCAAACAAAAATGAATTTCAACTGGAAGCGAAAAGGAAATTCGTAGAATAATGAGTTGATGATACCCAAAATTCAAATTTTTTGGACTTTAATAGTTTGACCAAACAATCGTTTCTTGTCAACTGACTCGATCTGTCAAAATTTTACAGAATTGTAGCAGTGACTTATTTCAACGATTGTGATCAAACTATGATGAAATGGAAAAACTCAAAAGATAAAAGTTGTGTAACAGACCATTTACTATCACACCACCAATTTTCAATGAATTTGGAATTGATAACCCACTCAAACGAAATTCAAAAGAAGATCTATCTGCTGTGAAATTTGAGTAAGTAGTATTCGTGTTTGGGGTGCGATTTTCAGTATGATCTGATTCTAATTTTGAGATGCAATAAAAAAGGGAAAATGTAGATAAATTGGTGATTTATTTGTGATAAATATTTCAGATTTTTTTTGAGGTTTTATGAGTATTAAGCGAATTGAAATAAAGCGGGTGTCAAATCAACAACACCAAAACAAATGGATTGAACCACTTTCTCGATACAAATGATGTATACCTTCGACCCTTAACAATAAAGTTGTCAAGAACCCTAAGTAATACAATGAATAACCGTGTTTTGATCCCAAAATAAAAATAAAAATAGAATAAGACGTAGGAAAAGACTTGAGCAAAAGTAGTTTAACTCAAGGATGAGACTAGAAGAACCAATGGCTATGAAGAAGCCAATACCCTTCTAATGATCCTTAAACCAAGGACTTCAACGAAACACTTTAATCTATGCTCACAAACTTAAACTGCACTTAATAAATTTGTAAAAACTCTAAGAGAAAACTCTCAATATGATTATAATTCAAGGTGAGAAATACATATGGTGTGCAACTCCTTTTATAGGCCAAGGATGTTAGCATTTTATTTTCTAGAAATAAAATAAAATAAGAAAAAGAGAAATAACAAAGAACCTAGTCATCTTTTATGTCTAGGTGAAAAAGAAATAAAAATAATTCCTAAAACAAAATAAATCTTCAAATCAATCATTAATAAATAATCTTCCAATCAGATTTATTGATTATTTACCAAAATAAGATGAAGATTTAATGAAATCAATCACCATAAGACCTCTAATTTTTCGTGCTAGATGCAATTGGTAGGCTTTATTAGACACCAATAACAATAATAAGACTCAACTAAAAACTAAGTAGCAAAAGCACATCTTCTCTTTCTCTTTATTTCTTGATCCAAGCTCTTTGGCCCAAATGTATTAAAATAATCAAAGTAAGAAATCATTCTCTTCATTTGGACATATACTTCATCACAGTGGGCTTCTTTTAGATCAAAATAGTCCACTAGATTACCATTGGATCGATTACAATGTGCAAGTCCGCCAAAATACGCAAACCCACCGAGTTTAGCCCAAATAAAGGACAACTTGTATTCTTCAATAAACCGACCCTTCATAATTATGTGGAACGTTAAAAATATCAATATAAATGATAAATTAGAGTTCCATAAGTTTTTCATGTTGAAGGGAATGTGAATCTCATGCAAATCTATTGATTTAAGCCTTTGACGGTTGATGATCATCAATATGAAATTTTGGACCATACGAGATGTGTAGAAAATGATGATGGCTTGATGGCCCTCCATCATCAGCATAAACCGAATCCTTATCAATGCATGGATCCGGTTGTTCCGCAACCCGAATATTTTATCATTTGATGCACGTGCAAATTTATTCGGGGTTTTCGTCTTCAAGGCGTATCTTTTCAAGAGATTTCATAAGTGACTTAGTATCAATATTGAATTATTTTTCCGCGGATTTTTATATATTACACCGATCGGTCTTCTATGCTTTTCGCGTAAATAGTATTATCAATCAAATTTGATTTGGTGCATTTATAAATAGTCACCCTTTATATTCAATAAAATCATCGGTAGAATACTTGCTAAGTACTGCAAGTTAAAACAATTTCGCAATTCAGTTAGACTAATCCATGAAAGATCTTTATGTTTATAAAATTTCTAGGCATTCTTTAATTCTAAAATGAGGTTTTCTCATCTCCCCCTAATGCCGTGAAATGATCTATGTTAAAATTGTAGTAATTGCACCGAGCTGTAACATGATGCTCTTTAATTCGCTTCAAGCAATTTACACATTTTCAAATACAATGATTTTTGCTAAATCAACCTAATGATCAAGTGTTATTTGATTTTTGTTTCCAATGATTATAAATTTTTTTTTAGGGGGAATTGAAAATATATACCTTTGTGTAAAAATAGTTTTTTTTGTATACCCCTATTTTCAAGTCTTACAAGCATGACCCTCAGTAGGACGGGCAATTTGACATTCAGGACGGGATATAATGTCATGAGGACGGTTTATTTTTCATTGAGGTCGGACTAAAATAACACGTCCTCAGTAAATTTTCTCACTCGGTCGTGCTAAAAAACCCGTCCTGAAATAAATTTTATTTTTCTTTTTTGGCAATGGTACGACATTTTAATAACTAATTCCTTTTGTGAATTACGATTTTTTTTTCAGGTTGTAAAGTTTGATGATGATGTACTATTTAGGTTATTTTCTTCGGGGCGTAGCTGTTTGCATCAAGACATTTCTATATATCTCATTTCTCTGTATTGACTTCATTGCTCTTAACGATATCAGCTTCTAGAATCAAAACAAAGTACAGAAACTATGAATTTCAAGTGTGATCCTTTGAAATCTGACTCGGCCTGGAGATGGTTGGAGAGATGGATGTCTGCATCATCTATTGGGAGTGACGACTCTCTTAAATCTGAGTCTTCTGTACAGAGAAAGAACGACGAATGCGTTGAGAGATCGGAATACCAATCGGATGAAGTTACTTCACCGAGGGATAATTCTCAATTGATAGATACCAAGTTCTGAAAAAAAAAATCGTAATTCACAGAGAAATTATTTATTAAATGTTGTACCATTGCAAAAAATAAAAATTAAAAAAAAAATTTTAGGACGGGTTTTTTAGCACGACCGAGTGAGAAAATTTATTGAGCACGTGTTATTTTAGTCCGACCTCAATGAAAAATAACCCGTCCTCATGACATTATATCCCGTCCTGAATGCCAAATTGCCCGTCCTACTGAGGGTTATGCTTGTAAGACTTAAAAATAAAGATATACAAAAAAAACTATTTTTACCCAAAGATATATATTTCGAATTTTCGTCTTTTTTTTTTAACTATCTCATATCTATGAGATTTATATCTTTTGAAAACAAACAACTCATACGCTTCATTCGTGTAGAATAAATATCAACATATATAACACTATGTCATTTCTTATTCTTCAAAAATCATTCACATTAGATTTGACATTCCTTTGGGAGTTTTGATAAAATAATATAATACATTGAACTTCATGTTCATTTTCTCCCCCACATGAGATTGACAATGCTTATTGTCTCTTATATAAGGATATGCTATATAGCTATTTTATGACATGTATTTCGTGATTTTTATATTACTAGAACATTCATAATTGATGACTCTTTTAGAGTTCTTAATTCATCGATAAATTTTTCAACACTATGTGTGTATTACGTGATTCAATTACGACTATTCAGATATGAACTTCAAGTTCATTTATATTATAATGTTTGTCACGAGATATAATTTATTGGCAATGATTTTTTCACCCGCTAATCCCGGACAATACTTTTATCACAACCGATATCAAGAATATTTGCAATAAACCGTGACGGATCTTACATTTTAATGTGATATCCTCTTATGCGGGTATCAACAAACTTCTTTGATATTTTACAAGCGGGGGAATTTAGATAATTTCTTCTAGAGAGACATATATCTCATCGGTCAATTACTTCATCCGTTATCTCATTATTGTATACCTGGTTATACCAATATTCTGTAATCACCAACCACTTTTGATGGTGTTTTTTCATGATAATTTTAAAAAATGCACGTGCTACCCATGGTAATTGATATTTTCAAAATAAACTTATTTTTCACTTTTATTTCGTGGAATCAAATGATGCATCTTAAATTTTTAATTGGGTCACATTCACTTCATGGAATGGCCTTGTATCATATGATGCATTTTATACATATATCATTGCATAAGTGAAGCAAACATTATTGGCCTCATTCTTTTTAAGAATGAACGTGTCTCATCATTTTTCAAGTATCTTGCTTATACTCGTTTCATCGGGAAATGATGGTCATAACGAGTTTGCTATTATAATCGGATTTGATACCACTTAATTTTACGGATATCTTTTAGACTCAATAAAATATCTTCGAGACTTGGGAGAACATAGTGCTTTATTTCAAACAATTATGCTTCAACGACTTTGCGAAGCCTTATAGCACTTGCATACATTATCATTTGCTGCTCCCAATTTTCTATCATGAGACATTGTTGGGACTATTTGCCCACACTCTTAAATGATAAGAAATAAAGTAGCGCATTTATCGCACCAATTTGTTTTAGTAAAGCGGTGAGCGCTTGATCTTTAACATGGTATCGAGCGAGGTTATGAGATCGAACCCAGGTGAAACATTATTTAAAAAATGCAAGTGTTAGGACAGATTGCCCATACTTGAGAGAGGGTGTTGAGAGAGATTGCCAACACCTTGAATAAAAAGTGCAAGTGTTGGATGATTGTCAACACTTGAGGGTGTTGGAGCAGTTGCACACACTCTTAAAGTAGCGCCTTCTCGCCACCAATTGGTTTTAGTAGAGCGGTAAGCGCTTGATTCTTAACATGGTATCGGGCCGAGGTCACGAGATCGAACCCTGGTTGGAACATTATTTTAAAAAAAATGCAAGTGTTGGGAGAGATTTCCCACACTTGAGGGGGGTGTTGAGACAGATTGCCACACTATTAAATGAAAAAATTGTGCAAGTGTTGGACAGATTGCCAACACTTGAGGGGGGGTGTTGGGACAGATTGTCCACACTCTTAAATGATAAGAAATAAATTAGCGCCTTTACTGGCACCAATTGGTTTTAGTAGAACGGTAAACGCTTGATCTTTAATAGACATTCTCATGATTTTCAAATTATAATGTGCATTCTTTGCACAATCAAAGAGACATATATTCTCATCGCCATTAATCGATCTCAATTTGGCTTTCTTTTTCACGGCCACAATCAAATTAACGGCCTCGTCCAGGATCATTACTAAGTTTTGAAAATGGAGTCACATTCATATTATACACTTATAACGTGAGAGATTTATATATGGCCAATGTGAGATGAACCATCATCTACACTTAAACTAATCAACAATATTGAATGAATTTTTATCAATTGACCGTAAAAAAAAAACTTTGTCATCATTGTGTTGATGTTACAAAGTCCACTAATATCAATATTACATACATTTGGGAAAAAACAATTGTATAATCATCATCATGAATAAAATTTTACCTCGATTTCTCACCTCATTTGTAATGTCTAAGTGTCGTAGATGATTTATCAATATAATAAACTTTTGTCTTGCAAATTCTTACAAAACTTCCCCTTTCGAGAATATTGATGTATCAATGAACCCGATTGGAGAAATAAATCAGGCATCGTCTTTGCCACTACAACAATTTTTCTCCAATTCGGCACCATCGTTCGAGAGACATGGTTTTTCACGATAGACAACTCAATTGGCAGAGTCTCGTGCTGATTGAGGCTTTGGAATATTTCCGGCAGCAACAATAATCTCCTATTGGAATGATAATTGTTCCATTCCATGGTTGGCCCTGCAAAAGGATATTGGAAGAGAAACTTTGATCGTCCATAACTTTTCGACAAATAAGGAGTCATTCGGGTAGATTTCCTCATATCAAAATCAATACTCTCTTGAATTTGGCAACTCTAATTGAGAATATCACGAAATAAAAATAATAATACAAATATGAATTAAAGATTAAAATCATATAGTAACACTTCCCTGTACTCTGCTCAAAATTTATGCCTGACGACCGTCCATAACTACTCTCAAAATAAGAGTTGATGTTCCCTCGGTTTTGATTTGATATGATCTGCATCAAGGAATAAAAACAAACAGATGATCGATGAGAAATTTATGGCATAGATCAATTGGCTAAAGACTCGTGTTGATAACGTGTTATAAAATAATATAAAACAAACAAAGTCATAAGAGCAAAGATGTAGAGAGGAAGAAAGTGAACTTTTCTAATATTTTATCACCATCAACTTACAACCAAGAAGGGATACCTTTATATAAGAATCATTTGTAACTTATAGTACTACATTAAACAAGACATAGTGATGAATTCCTTTTTGAGATTTCTAACTCATAGAAGACATAATGAATAATGTTAAAATTTAGAAATACAAGTGGACATCCACAATAATTGTTTCATAACACAAACAGGGTATTCCATGCAATAATACCCAAATAAGCCATGAAACTAACTAGAACCAAATTTGCACCACCACCAGCAACTGATGATGAGGAAGTTGAACTTCGTGTTCCAGTTCCAGTTCCACCACCAAGACCGGCACGGGTACCGGCACTGGCCCCGGCAGCAGCGCCGGCTGTAGCGCCGGCAGCAGCAGCACCAGCACTGCTTCCACCTGTTGAGCTACCTCCACCGTAGCTGCTTCCACCTTTTGAGCCACCGCCTCCTCCACCACCTCGAGCTACAACGAGCGACAACACGAGACAGAGTGTGATCAGCACGGATAGAAATTTTACTTGACGATGCATCCTTCTTCTTGATAAATGGTTATTTCAAGTTTTCAACGAAGAGCTGAGTGTCCTGGATAATAATCTGTATGGGATTAGACTATCTCTATGGCCTCATAAATTAAGAAGGAAAATATGTGTACATCGGAGAAATAATATCTCGCACACCAAATAGGTCCCCCACCTGCTACACCACTTGTTTGACCGTTAAAAGTTAAAACTCTGGACATAAATGCGCAATTATTTTGAAGGCTATGAAATTGAGTAGGGGAATGATTGTAATTATATTTTATTGATAAGGATACAATTAAAAGCATAGTTTCAAAATCGGATCGGACCGGTGGTCGGACCGGTAAAACCGGTGACCCGATGTCATTTCCGGTTGAACGATGAATAATAAATTAGGCGCTTGATTTAAAGATTAAAAAGGGTAATTAACAGGATCAGGCCCTATCGTACTGCATGAAAGGGAGTTTGCAAAAAAGTGAACAATTCGATTAACGTAGCCCCAAAAAAGAAAACATGTTCAAGATTTGCAAAAAAAAAAAAAAGATATTAATTATTAACTATTTAGTATATATTTAATCAGAAGATCGATATATATCAAAACAAAAGAAATTTTATCGTGGTCAATAACCATCAAATTTAATAGACATGTGTCAGCGCATGAGTGATTAGAATTCATAAGAATCAAGTTTACATCCCTTAGGGGCATAGACATTGTAACGCCTCTAGACCCCTGGGTCTGACAGCGCTAAATGAGTAATAAATGGTCTGGTTAACTGCTTAGACCGTCGTCCTCGCTTGGTCTAAAATGGCTAACCCGAGTTGACAAGACCTTTATGTCTCACGATTATATGGTGGTGATGCGCATCCCCCACTTCCAATGTGGGATATCACACTCTCCCCTACTTATAAGGGACCGGTGTCCTCGCCAGGACGGCTAAGACTTGTCCCTGTGGACTTTTCCCAGTTAGTCTCTATCATAGGATTCTAGATGTGGCTCACACCGTCTCTCACGGTGTGGCACTTAGTTACATATGGCGGTCGGCTCCGATACCATTATGTAACGCCTCCAGACCCTGGGCATGGCAACGCTAAATGAGTCATAAATGGTCCGGTTACTGCTTAGGCCGACGTCCTCGTTTGGTCTAAAAAGGCTTACCCAAGTTGACAAGACATTTATGTCTCAAAGTTATATGGTGGTTGACGATGACAAATTATGTCACCTAATTAATCCGGGTCTGAATGGATCTAATGATGAACACCCAAAACCCTAATGCCTTAAGAACGTGTTGTAGATTTTATGATTTGCGGCTGAGTCTAAGAGCTTGTCTTAGATTGACTACGTATCCTGTCTTTTTTCCAGGAATCAAGCCTTACGTAGTTCCTGGAACGTGGTATTTATAATGATAGCCCTAACCCTAATATTATGTCGGTGCTATTGTCATATTTAACCTTCATGGGCCTTGCCCCTCGCCCAACTTATCACGCTGATAATGGGCCTTCGTAGCTGGTGCGGACTCTGTCTCTTACGCCGACTCTACCGACTTACGGTGGTCGAGCTGAGACCATCGCCCTACACTGCCTAAGAGTCGATCGTCGTAGCCCCGAGTCTGGACATCGACATGCACACTTTGATACTTATTCACATTGTGGAGACCAACCGTTAGACGACACGTGGAGAGGTGAAACCCTGTATCGTCATAAGCCCCCCAGACTTGAGAGAGGCGACTCCCGTTGTCCGAGGTCAAATCTGCCATTTGAATTGTCTTCAAATTGGGTCGTCGTTTGGGCGGGAAAAATCCCGCCACCTGTAACCCTAGCCAATCTGGCATCGTGGCATGACGTCAGGGGGCACTAACGTCGTATCTTCAGCACAAGAAACGAGGCGTCCCTTTTCATTAACCGTAACGCCATCACATTGATTATCGAGATTTGTGTGGGATTATAACCCCCTCAAATCACGTCTTTTCAAATCATTTCACAATCTTTGCAAGCATAAAAGGGGAGAGAAAGTCGGAGTAGAGCTCATTTCGCCATTTCCTCTGCATATCCTCCAAACACCAAGTAAGTATTCTTTCTTGCGTTCCCCTTCTCTTTTTTGCATTTACCCATGTCAAGTAGTGCTACAGAATCCGATAGGGGTAGTGAATCATCTTCTGATCGTCCCCCCCAGCCCGTTTCCGGCGAGCCTGTAGAATCGTCTCCCCCTGTTCCTACTAAATCTAAGAAATTAGTCACTATGATGGATGGAAAGGGTCCCAAAGGTTGTCTCACAGCCCTTTCTTTAGATGATGCTACCAAAATCTGCCGTAAATTTGGTATTGTGGGGCCTCAATTTGAAGTTCGACTTCCATCGGGGAAACACCAATATGCTGATGAGCCCCCAGAAGGGTTTTGCTCCGTCTACGAAGCCCAACTTTCAAGCGGGTTGAGGTTTCCATTGTACCCGGCTGTCACAGCGGTTCTGAATCATTATGAGATAAGTGTTTCTCAACTAGCCCCCAACGCTATTAGATTTCTGATGGGGTTTGTAATAGCTTGCCGAGTGGCGGGAGTCTGTTTTTTGATCCCCCTCTTCCGCTACTATATAAGATTACGGGTATGCCAGATAAAATGTGGTATACCTTCCAACGGAGGGCAAACCGACACGAGTTTATGTCCAAAGGGCCTTCATCACACGGTGACTGGAAACTGCGATTCTTCTTCCTTCGTCACGTCTCGGACAACCCCTATATAGGGCAGTGGAGGTCGAGGGGAAAGAAGTTGGATAAACTGGGTGGTGATCCTGCCCTTTGAGAGGCCCGTATGATGGATAACTTCGCCTTCGAGGTGTCCACCCGAGATTTGAGTCTTCTGTACGCGTTGGCCAGACTGGAGGATGCGGGTCCGATGCCCTACTCGACACTCCATGCAGTAGACCAAGAGAGCTGTATGATATTTTTTTGTTCTTTATTATATCTATTATTTTTTGTCGAGATCTGTAACTTGTTATTATTGCTGATGCTGACCTTATCTTTTCTTTTTGCAGTGGGAAAGTTCTCACTTATCATTGACCCGACTCAGGTCCCCAAGCCGAAGGGTAAACTAGCTCCGCCTCTCAAGGGTCGGGCAACTCCCCCTGCTGAAGACGGGAGCTCCTCCCGACTCGAGGCTGCTCCTGTGCAGTCGTTCGAAGGACGTACTGCGGATGTCGGGTCGACGATCCCTACTCGTTCCCCCGCCCAGCCTCAGTCTGCTGATGTTCCACTTATTCACTATGGCTCATTGCGAGATGAAGATGACGAGGCCCTAGTCGAGGTGACACAGTTGGCCGGTGATGAGATCGAGAATGTTGCTCGATAACCGAGAAATAGGTCAACTCTGCCCGACTTGGTGAGAGATCAGCGGAAAAAGGCCAAAGTCGGTGAGACCCCTGCCGAACCTGAGATTGATATGTGTCCCGGATTTATCTAATGCGAATAAACAAGTAATAAAAATTTATAAACCGGTTAACCTCAAGTATAAGGATCGTAGTATGGAGGCTATGCCGGGTCGATCTTACGGGGAACTAGACGAATGTTAACCCTAGCTTTTGTTTTTAACTAACTATTGTCACGATTACTAACCTAACGAATGACTAACTAAACAAATATGCAGAAACTAACTAGACAGAGGAGATTAATCCAATGCTAGGAGAGATTGAAAGCGATAAAAAAATAAACTAAAAGTGCAGGAAAATAAATTAACTAATCTAAACTAAGCTATGAGGATTGTAAATCAAGTTTATAAAAGACAAACGAGGATTGATCCACCTATCAACATGCATTGATCTATTATCTCGATTTTACGTGGTATTTACTTAGGTTGTGATTCACCTTACCTAAACATGAACTCCTAATTCCTTGGGCAATCCATCTATTAACCTAGTATCTTCCAATACTAAATTAACACGTTAAAAAGATCAAAGGTGTCAACTTTTACGTTAACGATCTAGTTTTTAGACTTACTAACTTCCGTTAATGTAAATCTAATGAACTATTCTTATCTATGGCGATCTATGCTATTCAAGATTCCCATCAAACAATAACATATCAAGCATACAACATATCTTCCAATATAATTGCGTTAAAACAAGAATATGCATAGATAAGAAACAACCGTAGTAAATACTCACGATAAAAGTCGAAATAAAGAGATCAATTCAATCTTGACGGCTTCACAATTCTCGTTTGAAGGAGGTTCTAGCCTCTGAGCATCCTCGGCAACCGTAAAAGCGAGAAAAATAACATAAAACTAGCCTACTTTGATCGAATTTAAAGTTGCATAAAAGCGGAAATAAAAAGTGTAAAATCGCGACCAAAGCCGCCCCTAGAAATTTAGGGTTCGAGTTACGTAGAATTGGTATCTCAATGTGTGAAAATAGGCAAGTATTTATAGAGATTTGGCGGTTTCACTAAGTCGGCAATCCGGACGCTCGTCGATTAAGTGGGCGCTCGTTCAAGTGTTTTGAACTCTAATGTAGGCGTTAAATGCGGATAGCGTCCAAACTCTCTGATCTTCTTTTTGCACCTTGGACGCTCGTCTGCTTCTTCTGGACGTTCGTTCAGTAAGTTCATGACGCATCAGTATTGAATTCTTCCTCTCTAGACGCCCGTTTAGATTGTCAGACGCCCGTCCACTCCTGGACGGGACTTGGACGCCAGTTTAGCTGGAATAAAACTTGATTAAATCGTCTCTATCTCTTTTCCTGTCCACTCCATTCGATCATTATCTCTTCTTAAATCTTCATAGCTCGAATTTTAACCCTTTTGATCATCATTGGAGCACAATAAGCATACCTATAACACATGGAAAACATCGCAAACTGTAATAAAGTCCAATTAAATATAATTCACGATGAAAACACATAATTTATTCAATATTGCGATTAAGTCCTTAAAAACCTAGTATGCTCAATATTTCCATATAAGGGCCATTTATTATGCAATTAATCCAATTAAGAGGGAAAATACCATAAAATATATCATAATAAAACATAGATTTTCACCCTTAACAACTCCCCCACACTTAGCTTTTGCTCGTCGAGCAAAACAAAGCGAAAAATTAGGCTCGAGAAAGGAAAAGCAGGCATCTAAACAAGTACAACATATATTCAATAACTTAGGTGTTCACCATCGTGTAAGTGCATAGCCATAGAAAACTTCCACTACAACCAAACTTGAATAACTCAAAGCAAAACTAGCTAATACCCCTCGTAGAATAGTAATAAATGACATTCATAAGATGTACCCTACAAGCGTGACATATCCGAAAAGAATGATCGAATGAATCTAGGGCCTTTACGAAATACTCAGGAGGATAATCCCTCTGACATATCTATCGGTTTATCTTTGGGGATAAGATTCATGAAAACTAAGCCTTATTCATTTCATAACATATCTTAAGTTGATTGAATTCATTCACTTTTTTAACACACATTAGAAGAAGCTATTGCCCTCATAGCAGAATAGGACATTTCGAGATAATCCCCTACCTTACTCCAATCATAAAGCGACTTTTCCTAGCTCGCCGTGAGCTCTTAGTCATCATGGTGGAATAGGACACATCGTGGTATACCCTATCGCACTCAAATCATCGACTAGCTTTCGACACACACATAGATTCATTTAAAATTTTCAACTTCTCATTTGACATTAGTTACGTGCTACTTATCACATTCAAACCTCTAGATATTCACGATTATCTCATACTTGGATCTAAATACAAACTATCATAAATCTCAAGATATATACGTAGCACTAAGCACATGACTTACAAGAAAATCAAAAATTACTAATCAAAAGCGGGTATAACTTTATAAAAGTAGCTCATCATTAACTATGGCTCGTGAAAAATAGTGTCGAGGTGAAGCAACTAACTTACCAAACATATGAAATATCGCATAGATGACTATAAAAACAATGAACTTCAAATTGAATTGCCTACTCGGGACAAAACAAAAACAACGATTGTCGGAAAATTTGAAAAATTACGCTCATTTCGCATAAAACAACAATCTAACGTACTAAACAAAACGTACGCGCATAGGCACAAATCGAACTATCCCCTCCCCACACTTAAAAATGCAACATGTCCTCATGTTGTGCGGAAAGTAAAAGGATAAGAAACTTAGTTTGTATATGGCGTAGAAAATCGAGATGTTGGTCGGGCGGAGCATGAAAGAAACAACGCCATAAAAGCGTGAAAAAAACGCCCAAACCGAACTCAACCAAGACTAGATCGCACTACTCGACAAAACAATGAGAATCTCGGGGAAAGCGGGGCACAATAACGTAATAATGGGAAAGGAATGAATGAAAGAGATAGAACAACAAGCATCAACCAAAAAAATGATCATAATACAAGCGAAATTTCATTCCAAGTACGTTGTGCTAGGCGACTTACATGATTTAAGAAAATAGACGCTAGAAAAATAGAAAATCTGAGAAATCATGGAAGCATCAAAAGGAAAGTAGTAATAGTCATCGTACAACCGGATCATGCGTATAAAAGGAAGAAATACATCAAGCGAGAAAATGCATAAAAATCTCAAGATCACTCGGGCGGAATTGGATCATCGAGACGGAGGAATAATGAGAGAATCACCGGCGGGGGCATCAACACGAGGATGCGAAGAAGTGCGACCTTGATGGATGGATGTGCCTGTGTAGGCTCAGCTGCGTAGTAGAAGCGATAGTAGGCTCTGCCGGGGCTCATCCTCCTCATCGACTCGGGCTTCTTCTCCATCTTGACCACCTCGGCTATCACCCGCTCTATCGCTCGGAGAAGACATAATCCATATTACTTGCATTGAATACCGCCGATCTCTCGGTTGCCGTCCATCAACGATACATTCCAAAACCGACAAGATATTATCTTGGCCATCCCGGATATCACTCAACATCGCCCTCAAACTATGAGCCATACTATGCCGAGTAATCTCGGAAGAAGATAATCCAGAAAGGCGAGGCTCGGCGGTGTCGATGTGGACCAGGCTCGAAGCGGTACGACCTTCTCCCGGCGAATAGGGGTAACTCTTGGTCTTGTGGTCCGATGCATACTCAGCAACCCTTGACATCAGACACAAGCGATGTATCAAATGTGGTACTATTAAACTCCGGGTGTACACCTTACGGTTCATGGAAATCTCGTCGTATAAGGCTTGCCCCACATCCACATTCAACCCGAGCGTCAAAGCATATAACATCCCAAGATCAACGATATGGAAATGTGTAAGATTATTCTTCGGGATCAAGCGACTCTGAATAAAGCGGCCTTTGGACTCTCCAATCCTCGGTCCATGTCGTTGTGACTAACTCCTTCCTTTGGCCATTGGGTCTCATCGTCCAAGCCACATCCGGACAAACCCGTAATCTCAACTCCTCCATCGGGTCACGACCATCCTCATGTTGCCTCCTTGCAATCTCCTCCTTATAATCTAAACCCACAAAAGCCAGTAAATTGTATTTCTCATTTATGACCTCAGTAGGAAAAGGGACCTTAACACCTCGCACCATAACACACTTTGTATCTAAGTCCGCCTCAGAAAAGTTGGCATAGAACTCTCAGACAATAGAGTCATTGACAGGAGTAGATGGAATCTTTGTCAGGGCTGACCACTTCCTAGTTTTGAACATCTGAGCGAAAGAAGGATCAACTTGAGACACTTTCACCTCTCGGTCAAAAATAAGACTCTGGTCGAGTAATGCTTGGTGTAGGCTTCGTATGCGGAAGGATTAACAAACCGACGAGGCATCGAAAGCGGAATAATGAGTCTTAGACTTTTTTCTTAGGGGTGCCTCGATTCGAGTTCTGTTGCACAACATTCTCCTCTCCACCCTCAACTCTAGATGGCTTGGCTCAGAGGACTCCTCACCACGGTTACCTCGAGACATCCTACTCAGGGGGGCAGCATCATCATCCTCAGTATCAGAGTTGGAGGAAGAATCATCCCGTAAATTGGTCCCAGCCTGTTGAGATGTTCGGGGGGGTTGATCTCTAAAGACTACGCCTCTGTTAGGGTCCAATTGGGATGGATCAAACTCAGGACGTTTATGTTTACCGCTCTCCCTAGCCAAACCTTTACCATAACGCTTCACAATTTCCTTCTTACGCACCATTGTCAAACTTATAACTAAACTAAACCATTCACACAAATGGTTACCCGTTTACCGTCCAAATCGGGATTTCAAACAAAGCATACCACCAACAACCACCACAAGCGCACCACAACATCATCATCACGAGTCGGGAAGAAAAGGGCAACAAGCGAGAAAATAGAACAATATGAGTGCATATTCAAGAAAATGAGTCGAGCGAAAATCGAACTCACAAAAACTTGAATGGAAGCGGGAAAAGTTGCTATAGACTTACCCAACGCTATGAGAGGATGATGAGTGAGCAGATTAAGCCCGAAACACCAAGATTGGTACCAAAATGCCAACTTTTGTCAAAATGGCGCATTTGAATAAACTCGATTCTTCAAATCTCGTTGATTGTTGGAGGAAATGGTGGATAAATGAAAAGAGGGTGCAAAGACCGTTCTTTTGCAACAAGAATCGCCAAATTTGGTTCAGAAACGAAGATTTTAGGTTTGGAGAAGTGGGAAAGTCGGGTTCGCGGTGGAAATTGCAGAAAAAAATGAAGGGTCGTGTCCAGAACATATATATATAGGCTCGAGTGGGACTTTCGTCCATCCGACAGACGGGCATTCACTACTAGCAATCGCCATGGCGGGCGGGCGTCCATAAATTCGAGGCGCTTCGTCCATGGGGCATTTTGAATACTGAGGATAGGAGGGAGTTTGTTAGGCGGGCGTCCACTATATTGAATGACGTTCATAAAACTTGATAGTCGGACGGGCGTTCATCTTCATGAACGGGCGTCCAGTCAGGAAAAATGCAAAATTGTCTCTCTTTTTTTTTTTTTTTTTTTTATAGTAAAAATTATCATATAAAACAACTAAATGCGAAACTTTTATTATCGATAATTTAAAATTCAAAAGTACAATACGGAAAATCATGAAAGAACTGGAAAATAAAACAAACACAAATAAAACAGTGGGTTGCCTCCCACCAAGCGCTTCCATTTTACGTCGGGGCTCGACGAAAGCAAAACTAACTAAGGAAACACTAATCTGCGTAGATCTCGTCCCAATCCACTAAGCGAATGAGACGTCGAAGCATGTCGATAGCCGGAGGAAAGTCGTACTCATCCTGCAAACACCAATCTTCACCAGCTACCTCAACACCTCTGAAATGTTCAGTTCGCGGCACTAGCGCCAAATCCGTCGACATAGGATCATTAAGGATCGTGTAAGGGCGTCGTATGGCCTCTGCAACTCCTCGATCGTGAAATCATTTGCCTCCCGAACAAGGTGGAACTATGATAACGCACGTGATGGTCTTAACTTTGAGTGCTAATGTCAAAATCTACATGAAGAACTATAGTGCCTCCCGGTCCATCATCTCTTTGTGATGGCGGGATCCGACTAATGAGGGAACTCCTCGGGAAGAACTCCGTAATCCATATCTAAAAGCACACTAAGCCGATGAGATATAAATTGAAAAACTTAGTCAGCTAAAACTTAATCAAACTAAAACTTAAATAAATAAAACACTAATAGCGTGAACAGAACCTAGCTAATATAATAAGGGATATCTAGGATGCCTCTTAGTAGCGCTTTTGGTTAATGTCGTTGGCTCGACACAGTTTAAGCTCAGCCTGGATCAGGCCATTTGACTTTTCTGCCAGCCACTACCTCGTGTAAGCTCTGATCAGCAGTGTGGCTGCAGAAACAGCATCTCACACATGGGGGAAAATTTTTAATAGCCCTCCACATACGCTTGAACTTCCCCATGGGTGACCTCGTCATTCTCTGAGCCCTCTGATGACTCTTCAGCTGTCGCTCCCTTTCAAACTCTTCCATATCAGCACTACCTGCTAGAACTTCTTTAGAAGGATCACTACCGTCATCCTCGGAGAACAAGTCGGGTGATAACTCGTTAAAGTCTTCGACTCGAGGAACACCACATCCGAGAATATCGAGAAATTTAACAATCAAAGATGTCTCTTTAGGTTCACCGATATAGTGTTTGCACCTTTGACCGTTGACTCGAAACGGGTCACCACTATAACCATGAAGTTCTAGAACGCCTCCGGAATGATTTGGAGAATCTCGAAGGGGCCGGACCAAGCGTGTCCGCAACTTTCAGAAACAAATGTAACTAGAATTGTAGAGAGAACTTGTTCGCCGACTCGAGTCGCTCGCTTAATTTTCGCATCATGGAGTAGTTTCATCTTATCTTTCTTTGATCCTGGCACTTTCATATGTCACGAAGTGCGAACTCGTCCGGCTCATATAGCTGCTTTGCAATCGATCGCCCACAAGTTTGGGAATCAAAGTTTAAAAACTTTGTGGCCCAATAAGCCCTATCTCTAGCTCGACAGGCAAATGACATGGTTTCCCGTAGACCATTTGATATGGAGATGTACCCATAGGAGTTTTATAGGCGGTCCTATAAGCCCATAATACATCATCCAACTTGGACTCGAGTCCTTGCGATGGTATTCACGATTTTCTCGAGGATCTTTTTAATGCTTTGGTTGCTACGTTCAACACGACCACTAGTCATCGGATGATATGGTGTGCCTATCTTATGGCGAACACCATACTTTTCTAGAACTTTTTCTAGAGGTCGATTGCAAAAATCGTCCCTTCGTCACTAATCAAGGCTCTTGGACAACCAAATCTCACAAAAATGTTCTTCTTAAGGAACTTCATGACCGTTTATGATCATTGTGAGGAGTAGCTCACGCCTCCACCCATTTGAAACATAATCTACCACAGACTAAGATGTATTTGTTACGCATACGATGATGGGAATGGTCCCATAAAATCGATGCCCCATACATCAAAGACTTCGCACTCTAAGATGGGTTTCAAGGGCATGTCAAAGCGCCTTGTCGAGTTCGGTTCTTTGACATCTATCGCAAGCTTCTGAAGGGCTTACGTATCCTTAAAGATCGTAGGCCAATAGAACCGGATTTGGAAGATTTTAGCAGCGGTTTTCCAGGGACCAAAGTGACCACCGGTGGGTCCACCATGGCATTGCTCGATAATCCCACGTTGCTCGGATTGAGGCGCATCTCTAAGCAAACCATCTTTGCGGATCTTAAGCAGATAAGGTTCATCCCAAAGCGAAATATTTCATATCAGAGAAGAACTTCTTCTTCTCTTGATAAGACATTTCAGGATCGAGGTAACGGGCATGAAGGTAGTTCACAATGGAAGAGTACCATGGAACATCAGGAGGACGACCGTCTATCAACATAATGTTTTCTAGAGGAAAGTAAAGATCTATATCATCAGGATCACCCTTTTCCTCACTTAACATCCTAGAAACATGATCCGCCACTACGTTCTCACTGCCCTTTTTGTCCTTAATTTGAACGTCAAACTCTTGTAGGGTCAGTATCCAACGCAGTAGGCGCGGTTTAGCATCCTTTTTAGTCATCCAGATACCATAAGCGGCGTGATCCATCCAACACGACCACTTGAGCACCTAGCAAGTAACTACGGAACTTGTCCATAGCAAACACTACGGCCAATAATTCCTTTTCGGTAGTCGTATAGTTAACTTGCGAAGGATTCAGCGTGTGGTGGCGTAATAGATAAGGTGGAACTTTCCTTCGATGCATTGTCTAAAGCGCACCAACGGCATAGTTGGATGCATCGCACATAAGCTCAAAGGCAAGTTCGATCTGGCGATATGAGGATTGGAGCGGATATTAACGATTCTTGAGCTCCTCAAGCGCTTGCTTGCAGTTTTCATCGAAATTGAACTCAACGTCTTCCTTGAAAGCGAGTAGATAGGGGCTTGGCTACTTTGGAAAAATCTTGGATGAATCTCTATAGAAACCGACATGTCGAGGAAACCTCGACTTGGCGTACATTCTTAGGATAACTCATCTTCTCAATAGCTTCAACCTTGGCCCTATCGACTTCATACCTTTGGCGGACACTTTGTGGCCAAGAACTATCCTCATCGACCATAAAATGGCACTTTTCCCAATTGAGTACTAAGTTCTTTTCCACACATCTAGATAACACTGATCAAGATTATTGAGGCAGTCATCGAAGGATTGACCGAAGACCGAAAAATCGTCCATAAAAATTTCCATGCACTTTTCAACTAGCCCGTCAAAGATTGCCATCATACACCTTTGAAAGGTGGCCGGGGCATTCTGAGAGGCCAAATGGCATCCGCTGTGGCGAATGTACCATACGGGCGGTGAAAGTGGTCTTCTCTTGGTCAACGGGATCGATGGGTATCACGGAAATATCACGAATATCCATCCAGAAGCTTGATAGAATCGCGTGCCCCGCCAGACGCTCAAGCATCTGGTCAATGAATGGAAGGGGAAAGTGGTCCTTCGTGGTTACTTCATTGAGTTTTCTATAATCAATGCATACCCTATAACCAGTGACCAGTCTCAGAGCTATTTCTTCTCCCTTTTCATTCTTCTCAATTGTAATTCCACCCTTCTTGGGAACTACTTGAGTCGGGGAAACCCATTCACTATCAGCTATAGCATAAATGATACCCATATCCAGAAGCTTAATGATCTCCTTCTTGACTACCTCTTGCATGTGAGGTTGAGCCTTCTTTGGGGCTATCTTACACATTTGGCTCCTTCACTAGTCTTTATCTTGTGCATCTGAGGATGTCGGGAGATATTCCTTTGATATCTCCAACTTGCCAACCAAAGGCTTTCTCATTTTTACGCAAGGCGTTTAACAATTTAAGATCTTACATTCGAGATAGCTTGGCGAGAGATGATCAAAGGAAGCTTGTCACCCTCTCTTAAAAACACATACTTAAGATGTTTAGGCAACGGCTTGATACCAAATCTACGGGAGGATCCTCTAGACTTGATTTAAGATCGCCACTTTTCAACTCAACATTGAGCTTACTTAGTGGTCCTACTTGCCAAGGCTTCTTCTCTTAGCTCATCCTCGAAATCATTTGCTAATTGGTCTAGATTGACCACACCATGACTATTCGACTTATCAATTAGTCGCTCATATTACGATTCTACTGACCATGACTTGCTTATCCATGAAGTCGTCGAAATCATCAGAAGTCTCCTAAACGGAAAAGCAGGTCGGAGCTCCAGAAGGTACATTGATAGATTTTGAAACACTATAGCTCACCTCCTGGTCACCAACTCGAATGGTCACATGCCCACCATCACAATCGATGAGGGCTCTAGCTGTAGATAGAAAAGGCCTTCCAAGAATTAAAGGGACATTTTCACTTTTCTCAATATCTAAGACGTACCAGTCAACTGGAAAGGTAAACCTATCTATTTGAACTAATACGTCCTTTAAGATCCCTGAGGCTTTCTTAGAAGATCTATCAGCGAACTGCAAATTCATGGTCGTGGGTTCTAGAAGACTTTGTAAACCCAGCTGCTTGCACACAGACAATGGCATCAAGCTGATAGATGCGCCCAGGTCACATAAGGAATTTGGGAAGACTAGGCCTCCCATCTGCAATGTGAGCACAAATTTCCCTGGGTCGCTTCTCTTGATTGGTAAGCTTTCATTATTGACCAGAGAACACTCCTTACCATTTGCTTGGTCCATTCACGCTAACTTCTTCTTGGAAGATACAACATCCTTGATGAACTTTGTATACTTAGGCATCTCGACCAAGACCTCGGATAATGGCGATTTACACGAGTATTTTGAAGGTTTAGCACCTTCTCGTACTTTTGTCTTCAACCAATGGAATGTTGCTCTTCCCGGTGGAAGCGGAAGCTTCTTGAGATCACTCTCGGAAAAGACTCTCTTTGAGGATGCGGCGATAGCTTTGTCTTCCAAATCCTTCCACCGAACCGTCTTTTGAAGCTTTAGTAGTCGGGGATCGACCACGACTTTCTTTTCCTTTTCGGTCCTCGAGGATCACCACTTGAGGATTTCCAACTGTTCACTTTCGAGGAACAGCACCACGAGGATTTCCAACCTTTTCACCTATCGGGGATCGGCCACTGATTACTTGCTTGTAGCCAAGGGATGATGGGTGCTCAACTTCCCCTCTGCCTTATCAATGGCGGGGAGGGGCTAGTGGTTTCCACGAAAGCGCGGGGACCACTCGGTGTGTACCGCTTCTTAAACTCATTATCTTGGCCTCCTCTTGTCCATAATGCATTGTTGAGTGCGAGGTCGATTACATTAATTTCTTTGCTCAAATCGGCTGAGCAACATGACCACCCTTAGGATTTTTTTCGGTAAAAGCGGCGGATGCCGGGGGGTCTTGATGCTAATTGCTCGACCATTTTGCCTATCTGTCTCTCAAGATTCTTATTTGTACTCATTAGAGCTGAATATTCTTGTTTTGCTCTTCTTTGAATGAGTTCCATTCAACCTATAAGATCATTGGAATTCGAGGACCTTGAGAGTCTTTGGAAGTTTGAAGAGTATGGTGGTGGGCGATTTTGAAAATTGGAATTAGAAGGCCAATTCTGATTGAACCTTTGTGTTTATTTGGAAAAATTAGAGTTTTGGTTTTTGAAGCGAACAGGGTTCTTATTGAAATTTGAATTCGAATTAAAACTCGAATTCGCATTGAAGCTGGAAGCTTGATTGAACCCTTGGTTACGGAATTGATTCTGGCGGATGGTTGATTAAATCTTTGGGTGTTACGGGCCATAGACGCATTTACTTGACATTACGCCCATTCATAGGACGAGAATCGGAAGTATGCCCCATATTATCGCGATTTTGGCATTGGACTGAGTGTCTTGTCCATCGGCATGGGCGATATTGACTTGGTATGAAGAATTGAGGTTTAATTGACATTGGCCATTTACATGACCGGTCGGCGGCAAGATTCGCAATCTGAACACGAGGGTTACTGCGGAAGCGAAGGAGTCGATTCATAGGATTCGGAGTTTGAGGATTGGCCATCTGCCTCTGCGGCATGGCAATCGGACTTTGAACATTTACTTCCTCCACCTTAGGAGGAGGAGGAGCTTGAATTGCACGATAGGATGGAGCATAGTTATATTTGGCAATGTCTTCGAACAATGCCCATCCTTCGTCTGGAGTCTTCTTAAAAAACGCCCCGCCAGATGAACTATTGACCATGCCCTTGGTGAGCTCGGTCAATCCGCTAAAGAAAGTAATGACTAGCCTCTCCAAAGGCAAGCCATGATGGGGACACCTTCTAAGAAGAGATTTAAACCTTTTCCAGGCCTCGAAAAATGATTCATTTTCCTTACGAGAGAGAATGTGAAAATTTCATTTAAGCCTTTGGGCCGTCTTAGAGGGTGGAAAATATTGACTCAAGAACTCCTCTCGAGTCCAGCCCATGTAGTGATGGATTCGGGAGGAAGAGAGTGATACCATTCCTTCGCCTCCTCTTAAGGAAAAAGGAAAAGTTTGAGCTTGATAGCATCCTCACTTACACCTTGGATGCGGGTAGTACCGCATATCTCTAAGAGCGTGTGTAAGTGGGTATCGCGGATTCTCCGATTGGTAGCCATAAAAATTGATGCATCTTTGCATCATCTGGATAAGCCACGGCTTGAGCTCAAAAGTTTGAGCGATAATGGCGGGCAAGACTATAGCCGGTTGGCGGTGATTGCACCAGGCATGGCGTGAGTCGCCAGCGTCACGTCGATCTCTGCCGCCATTATTACTATTTCTTGATCTCTTTTTATCAACTTTCGTTCAATTTCTTGGTGAATTTGAACTTCCTTCGTCCGAAGGATCGGTAAAAGCGAAGTTTCCGCCTATTGGGTCGGACTATGGTCCGCTCGAGAGTCAGTGAAAAGAGTAATGGCCCTTTTCGACTTGAGTTTGCATAAACCGAAACCCAACTCAATTGAACAAAACCTAAAAACTACGAAATTAAAAACCTAAACTAAAAAGGAAACCTAAGAATCTATCTAAAAGATTAGAAACCTAGAACTATTATCAAGACCTAGGAAAGAGAAAGAGAAAGAAAGAGAGAAGCGAGGCGGACGGGCGTCCAAAAACATGAGCAGCGTCTGCACAGTTTTCAAAATGGACGGGCGTTCAAAATATGAGCGCTCGTCCAATTTTTCAAATTCCTTTAGGCGGGCGTCCGGATGTATGAGCGCCAAATGCAGCAGGTCGAGAAATTGATCTGAGATTGAAATTTTACAGATGGATGGGCGTTCATAGGTATGGGCGCTCGTTCATATGCAAAATTTCCGAGAAAAAAAACGAAGCGATTTGAGCGAGAGAGAAAAGTAAAGAAAGCGAGCAGGAAAAGCAGGAGAAAAAAACTAATCACAAAGCGAAACTTTAACCCTAATCCAAAACACTAATATCCTAACTACTTAAAGGTTAATCCTCCAGAAATCGACCTAAAAGCAGGATTAAAAGCGCAGAAAATAGAAAGAAAAGAAAAACTGAACTAACACAGAAAAACAAAAACAAACAAAAACAAAAACTAGGCAAACCGTCCGGTTCCCCGGCAACGGCGCCAAAAACTTGTCCCGGATTTATCTAATGCGAATAAACAAGTAATAAAAATTTATAAACCGGTTAACCTCAAGTATAAGGATCGTAGTATGGAGGCTATGCCGGGTCGATCTTACGGGGAACTAGGCGAATGTTAACCCCTAGCTTTTGTTTTTAACTAACTATTGTCACGATTACTAACCTAACGAATGACTAACTAAACAAATATCGAGAAACTAACTAGACAGAGGAGATTAATCCAATGCTAGGAGAGATTGAAAGCGATAAAAAAATAAACTAAAAGTGCAGGAAAATAAATTAACTAATCTAAACTAAGCTATGAGGATTGTAAATCAAGTTTATAAAAGACAAACGAGGATTGATCCACCTATCAACATGCATTGATCTATTATCTCGATTTTACGTGGTATTTACTTAGGTTGTGATTCACCTTACCTAAACATGAACTCCTAATTCCTTGGGCAATCCATCTATTAACCTAGTATCTTCCAATACTAAATTAACACGTTAAAAAGATCAAAGGTGTCAACTTTTACGTTAACGATCTAGTTTTTAGACTTACTAACTTCCGTTAATGTAAATCTAATGAACTATTCTTATCTATGGCGATCTATGCTATTCAAGATTCCCATCAAACAATAACATATCAAGCATACAACTTATCTTCCAATATAATTGCGTTAAAACAAGAATATGCATAGATAAGAAACAACCGTAGTAAATACTCACGGTAAAAAGTCGAAATAAAGAGATCAATTCAATCTTGACGGCTTCACAATTCTCGTTTGAAGGAGGTTCTAGCCTCGAGCATCCTCAAAGCAACCTAAAAGCGAGAAAAATAACATAAAACTAGCCTACTTTGATCGAATTTAAAGTTGCATAAAAGCTGGAAATAAAAAGTGTAAAATCGCAGACCAAAGCCGCCTAGAAATTTAGGGTTGAGTTCAGTAGAATTGGTATCTCAATGTGTGAAAATAGGCAAGTATTTATAGAGATTTGAGGCGGTTTCACTAAGTCGGCAATCCGGACTTTCGTCGATTAAGTGGGCGCTTCGTTCAAGTGTTTTGAACTCTAATGTAGGCGTTAAATGCGGATAGCGTCCAAACTCTCTCGATCTTCTTTTGCACCTTGGGCGCTAAATCGCTTCTTACGGGCGTTCGTTCGGTAAGTTCATGACGCATCGATATTGAATTCTTCCTCTCTAGGCGCCCGTTTAGATTGTCGAGGCGCCCGTCCACTCACTGGGACGGGACTTGGACGCCTTGATTTATTTGGAATAAAACTTGATTAAATCGTCTCTATCTCTTTTCTGTCCACTCCATTCGATCATTATCTCTTCTTAAATCTTCATAGCTCAATTTTAACCCTTTTGATCATCATTGGAGCACAATAAGCATACCTATAACACATGGAAAACATCGCAAACTGTAATAAAGTCCAATTAAATATAATTCACGATGAAAACACATAATTTATTCAATATTGCGATTAAGTCCTTAAAAACCTAGTATGCTCAATATTTCCATATAAGGGCCATTTATTATGCAATTAATCCAATTAAGAGGGAAAATACCATAAAATATATCATAATAAAACATAGATTTTCACCCTTAACAACTCCCCCACACTTAGCTTTTGCTCGTCGAGCAAAACAAAAGAAAAAAAATTAGGCTCGAGAAAGGGAAAGCAGGCATCTAAACAAGTACAACATATATTCAATAACTTAGGTGTTCACCATCGTGTAAGTGCATAGCCATAGAAAACTTCCACTACAACCAAACTTGAATAACTCAAAGCAAAACTAGCTAATACCCCCTCGTAGAATAGTAATAAATGACATTCATAAGATGTACCCTACAAACGTGACATATCCCGAAAAGAATGATCGAATGAATCTAGGGCCTTTCTGAAATACTCAGAGGATAATCCCTACAGCATATCTATCAGTTTATACTGGGGATAAGATTCACGAAAACTAAGCCTTATTCATTTCATAACATATCTTAAGTTGATTGACTTCATTCACTTTTTTTAACACACATTAGAAGAAGCTATTGCCCTCATAGCAGAATAGGACATTTCGAGATAATCCCCTACCTTACTCCAATCATAAGGCAGCTTTTCCTAACTGTCGTGAGCTCTTAGTCATCATGGTGGAATAGGACATACGTGGTATACCCTATCGCACTCAAATCATCGACTAGCTTTCGACACACACATAGATTCATTTAAAATTTTCAACTTCTCATTTGACATTAGTTACGTGCTACTTATCACATTCAAACCTCTAGATATTCACAGTATCTCATACTTCGGATCTAAATACAAACTATCATAAATCTCAAGATATATACGTAGCACTAAGCACATGACTTACAAGAAAATCAAAAATTACTAATCCAAAACGGGGTATAACTTTATAAAAGTAGCTCATCATTAACTATGGCTCGTGAAAAATAGTGTCAGGTGAAGCAACTAACTTACCAAACATATGAAATATCGATAGATGACTATAAAACAACGAACTTCAAATTGAATTGCCTACTCGGGACAAACAAAAACAACGAAGTGTCGAGAAAATTTGAAAAATTACGCCATTTCGCATAAAACAACAATCTAACGTACTAAACAAGCGTGTGCGCATAGGCACAAATCGAACTATCCCTCCCCACACTTAAAAATGCAACATGTCCTCATGTTGTGCGTAAAGTAAAAGGATAAGAAACTTAGTCAGATGCGCGTAGAAAATCGAGATGTTGGTCGGCCGGAGCATGAGAAGAAACAACACTTCATAAAAAGCGCGGAAAAAACGCCCAAACCGAACTCAACCAAGACTAGATCGCACTACTCGACAAAACAACAGAATCTCGGGGGAAAACGGGGCACAATAACGTAATAATGGGAAAGGAATGAATGAAAGAGATAGAACAACAAGCATCAACCAAAAAATGATCATAATACCAACGAAATTTCATTCCAAGTGCGTTGTCTAGGCGACAAATTACATGATTTAAGAAAACAGACGCTAGAAAAATAGAAAGTGAGAAATCATGGAAGCATCAAAAGGAAAGTAGTAATAGTCATCGTACAACCAGATCGAATGCGTATAAAAGGAAGAAATACATCAGCGAGAAAATGCATAAAAATCTCAAGATCACTCGGGCGGAATTGGATCATCAGACGGAGGAATAAAAAGCAGAATCACCGGCGGGGCATCAACACGAGGATCGAAGAGTGCAAGAGCGATGGATGTCGCCTCTGTGTAGGCTCAGTGCTGCGTAGTAGAAGCGATGAGTGAGCTCTACCGGGGCTCATCCTCCTCATCTGACTCGGGCTTCTTCTCCATCTTGACCACCTCAGCTATCACCCGCTCTATCTCGCCGGAGAAGACATAATCCATATTACTTGCATTGAATACCCGCCGATCTCTCGGTTGCCGTCCATCAACGATACATTCCAAAACCGACAAGATATTATCTTGGCCATCCCGGATATCACTCAACATCGCCCTCAAACTATGAGCCATACTATGCCGAGTAATCTCGGAAGAAGATAATCCAGAAAGAACTGAGGCTCGAGGCGGTGTCGATGTGGACCCAGGCTCGGAAACGGGTACAGCCTTCTCCCGACGAATAGGGGGGTAACTCTTGGTCTTGTGGTCCGATGCATACTCAGCAACCCCAGCATCCAGACACAACTGATGTATCAAATGTGGTACTATTAAACTCCGGGTGTACACCTTCTGGTTCATGGAAATCTCGTCGTATAAGGCTTGCCCCACATCCACATTCAACCCGAACGTCAAAGCATATAACATCCCAAGATCACTGATATGGAAATGTGTAAGATTATTCTTCGGGATCAAACGACTCTGAATAAAACGGCACTGGACTCTCCAATCCTCGGTCCATGTCGTTGTGACTAACTCCTTCCTTTGGCCATTGGGTCTCATCGTCCAAGCCACATCCGGACAAACCCGTAATCTCAACTCCTCCATCGGGTCACGACCATCCTCATGTTGCCTCCTTGCAATCTCCTCCTTATAATCTAAACCCTCAAAAGCCGGTAAATTGTATTTCTCATTTATGACCTCAGCAGAAAAAAGGACCTTAACACCTCGCACCATAACACACTTTGTATCTAAGTCCGCCTCAGAAAAGTTGGCATAGAACTCTCGGACAATAGAGTCATTGACAGGAGTAGATGGAATCTTTGTCAGGGCTGACCACTTCCTAGTTTTGAACATCTGAGCGAAAGAAGGATCAACTTGAGACACTTTCACCTCTCGGTCAAAAATAAGACTCCTGGTCGAGTAATGCTTGGTGTAGGCTTCATGTGCGGAAGGATTAACAAACCGACGAGGCATCGAAAGCGGAATAACAGTCTTAGACTTTTTCTTAGGGGGTGCCCTCGATTCAGGTTCCTGTTGCACAACATTCTCCTCTCCACCCTCAACTCTAGATGGCTTGGCTCTAGAGGACTCCTCACCACGGTTACCTCGAGACATCCTACTCAGGGGGACAGCATCATCATCCTCAGTATCAGAGTTGGAGGAAGAATCATCCCGTAAATTGGTCCCAGCCTGTTGAGATGTTCGGGGGGGTTGATCTCTAAAGACTACGCCTCTGTTAGGGTCCAATTGGGATGGATCAAACTCAGGACGTTTATGTTTACCGCTCTCCCTAGCCAAACCTTTACCATAACGCTTCACAATTTCCTTCTTACGCACCATTGTCAAACTTATAACTAAACTAAACCATTCACACAAATGGTTACCCGTTTACCGTCCAAATCGGGATTTCAAACAAAGCATACCACCAACAACCACCACAAACGCACCACAGCATCATCATCACTGAGTCGGGAAGAAAAGGGCAACAAACAGAAAATAGAACAATATGAGTGCATATTCAAGAAAATGAGTCGAGCCGAAAATCGAACTCACAAAAACTTGAATGGAAACGGGAAAAGTTGCTATAGACTTACCCAACGCTATGAGAGGATGATGAGTGAACAGATTAGAAGCCCAGAAACACCAAGATTGGCCACCAAAATGCCAACTTTTGTCAAAATGGCCGCACTGAATAAACTCTGATTCTTCAAATCTCGTTGATTGTTGGAGGAAATGGACTGGATAAATGAAAAGAGGGTGCAAAGACCGTTCTTTTGCAACAAGAATCGCCAAATTTGGTTCAGAAACGAAGATTTTAGGTTTGGAGAAGTGGGAAAGTCGGGTTCGCGGTGGAAATTGCAGAAAAAAATGAAGGGTCGTGTCCAGAACATATATATATAGGCTCAGAGTGGACGCTCGTCCATCCTGACGGACGGGCGTTCACTAGCAACTGCACGAACTGGACGGGCGTCCATAAATTCAGACGCTCGTCCATGGGGCATTTTTGAATACAGGATAGGAGGGAGTTTGTTAGACGGGCGTCCACTATATTGGACGAACGTTCATAAAAACAGTAGTCCGGACGGGCGTTCATCTTCATGAACGGGCGTCCAGTCAGGAAAAATGCAAAATTGTCTCTCTTTTTTTTCTTTTTTTTTTTTTTTATAGTAAAAATTATCATATAAAACAACTAAATGCGAAACTTTTATTATCGATAATTTAAAATTCAAAAGTACAATACGGAAAATCATGAAAGAACTGGAAAATAAAACAAACACAAATAAAACAGTGGGTTGCCTCCCACCAAGCGCTTCCATTTTACGTCGGGGCTCGACGAAAGCAAAACTAACTAAGGAAACACTAATCTGCATAGATCTCGTCCCAATCCACTAAGCGAATGAGACGTCGAAGCATGTCGATAGCCGGAGGAAAGTCGTACTCATCCCGCAAACACCAATCTTCACCGGCCTACCTCAACACCTCACGAAATGTTCATTCGCAAGACACTAGCGCCAAATCCCACAAGATAGGATCATTAAGGATCGTGTAAGGACGTCGATGGCCTCCTCGCAACTCCTCGATCGTGAAATCGCCGCCTCCCGAACAAGGTGGAACTATGATAACGCACGTGATGGTCTTAACCTGAAGTGCTAATGTCAAAATCTACATGAAGAACTATAGTGCCTCCCGGTCCATCATCTACCGTGATCGGGCGGGATCCGACTAATGAGGGGAACTCCTCAGGAAGAACTCCGTAATCCATATCTAAAAGCACACTAAGCGCGTGATATAAATTGAAAAACTTAGTCACTAAAACTTAATCAAACTAAAACTTAAATAAATAAAACACTAATAGCGTGAATGTAACCTAGCTAATATAATAAGGGATATCTAGGATGCCTCCTAGTAGCGCTTTTAGTTAATGTCGTTGGCTCGAAACAGTTTAAGCTCACTGGATCAAAGGCCATTTGACTTTTCCGCCACCACTACCTCGTGTAAGCTCGATCAAGCGGTGTGGCTGCAGTAAAAGCTTGAGATCTCACACACATGGGAAAATTTTTAATAGCCCTCCACATACGCTTGAACTTCCCATGGGTGACCTCGTCATTCTCTCTCGAGCCCTCGATAACTCTTCATTGCCGCTCCTTTCAAACTCTTCCATATCAAAGACTACCCGCTAGAACTTCTTCGAAGGATCACTACCGTCATCCTCGGAGAACAAGTCGGGTGATAACTCGTTAAAGTCTTCGACTAGAGGAACACCACATCCGAGAATATCGAGAAATTTAACAATCAAAGATGTCTCTTTAGGTTCACCGATATAGTGTTTGCACCTTTGACCGTTGACTCGAAACGGGTCACCACTATAACCATGAAGTTCTAGAACGCCTCCCGGAATGATTTGGAGAATCTCGAAGGGGCCGGACCAACGTGTCCGCAACTTTCAGAAACAAATGTAACCTAGAATTGTAGAGGAGAACTTGTTCGCCGACTCAATTCTCGCTTCTTAATTTTCGCATCATGGAGAAGATTCATCTTATCTTTGCTGATCCTGGCACTTTCATATGCCTGAAGTCTGAACTCGTCCAGCTCATGTAACTGCTGCAATCGATGCTGCCCACAAGTTTGGGAATCAAAGTTTAAAAACTTTGTGGCCCAATAAGCCCTATGCTCTAGCTCGACAGCAAATGACATGGTTTCCGTAGACCATTTGATATGGAGATGTACCCATAGGAGTTTTATAGGCGGTCCTATAAGCCCATAATACATCATCCAACTTGGACTCCGATCCTTTGCGACTGCTCACGCTTTTCTCAGGATCTTTTAATGCTTTGGTTGCTACGCTCAACCCGACCACTAGTCATCGGATGATATGGTGTGCCTATCTTATGGCGAACACCATACTTTTCTAGAACTTTTTCTAGAGGTCGATTGCAAAAATGCGTCCCCTTCACACTAATCAAGGCTCTTGGACAACCAAATCTCACAAAAATGTTCTTCTTAAGGAACTTCATGACCGTTTTTATGATCATTGTGAGGAGTGGCTACTGCCTCCACCCATTTCAAACATAATCTACACAGACTAAGATGTATTTGTTACCGCACGATGATGGGAATGGTCCCATAAAATCGATGCCCCATACATCAAAGACTTCGCACTCTAAGAAGGGGTTTCAAGGGCATGTCAAAACGCCTTGTCAGAGTTCCGGTTCTTTGACATCTATCGCAAGCTTTACAGAAGGCTTCTGTATCCTTAAAGATCGTAGGCCAATAGAACCCGGACTGGAAGATTTTAGCAACGGTTTTCCAGGGACCAAAGTGACCACCGGTGGGTCCACCATGGCATTGCTCGATAATCCCACGTTGCTCGGATTCAGGAACGCATCTCCTAAGCAAACCATATTTGCATATCTTAAACAGATAAGGTTCATCCCAAACGAAATATTTCATATCAGAGAAGAACTTCTTCTTCTCTTGATAAGACATTTCAGGATCGAGGTAACGGGCATGAAGGTAGTTCACAATGGAAGAGTACCATGGAACATCAGGAGGACGACCGTCTATCAACATAATGTTTTCTAGAGGAAAGTAAAGATCTATATCATCAGGATCACCCTTTTCCTCACTTAACATCCTAGAAACATGATCCGCCACTACGTTCTCACTGCCCTTTTTGTCCTTAATTTGAACGTCAAACTCTTGTAGGGTCAGTATCCAACGCAGTAGGCGCGGTTTAGCATCCTTTTTAGTCATCAGATACCGCAAAGCAGCGTGATCAGTCCACACGACCACTTGAGCACCTAGCAAGTAACTACGGAACTTGTCCATAGCAAACACTACGGCCAATAATTCCTTTTCGGTAGTCGTATAGTTAACTTGCGAAGGATTCAACGTGTGGCTGGCGTAATAGATAGGTGGAACTTTCCTTCGATCGCATTTGTCTAAGATCGCACTAACAAAGATAGTTGGATGCATCGCACATAAGCTCAAAAGGCAAGTTCGATCTGGCGATATGAGGATTGGAGCGGATATTAACCGATTCTTGAGCTCCTCAAACGCTTGCTTGCAGTTTTCATCGAAATTGAACTCAACGTCTTCCTTGAGCAGAGTAGATAGGGGCTTGGCTACTTTGGAAAAATCTTGGATGAATCTCCTATAGAAACCGACATGTCCGAGGAAACCTCTGACTTCGCGTACATTCTTAGGATAACTCATCTTCTCAATAGCTTCAACCTTGGCCCTATCGACTTCTATACCTTTGGCGGACACTTTATGGCCAAGAACTATCCCCTCATCGACCATAAAATGGCACTTTTCCCAATTGAGTACTAAGTTCTTTCCACACATCTAGATAACACTGATCAAGATTATTGAGGCGATCATCGAAGGATTGACCGAAGACCGAAAAAATCGTCCATAAAAATTTCCATGCACTTTTCAACTAGCCCGTCAAAGATTGCCATCATACACCTTTGAAAGGTGGCCGGGGGCATTACAGAGGTTAAATGGCATCCGCTCAGAGGCGAATGTACCATACGGGCGGTGAAAGTGGTCTTCTCTTGGTCAACAGGATCGATGGGTATCTCGAAATATCACGAATATCCATCCAGAAAGCAAGATAGATCGCGTGCCCCGCCAGACGCTCAAGCATCTGGTCAATGAATGGAAGGGGAAAGTGGTCCTTCGTGGTTACTTCATTGAGGAGTTCCAATGAGAGGAATTCTTGGGCCAGAAGTATGGTCGGTCGTCTTCCGATGCCGAGCCGATCCCCGCTGTCACCGAGCCGACTCCCGACGCTACCTCTTGACTTTTGTTGAACTTTTATTCGACTTTCTGAACTTAGATTTATGTAATTTGAATTTGTTTGTACAATTCTACTGATCATACTTTGGCTCATCTCGGCTGGTCTTATCGACCTGACCGTATTTTGCTTCGATTTTGAATCGATTTTTGTAGTATTTTTCTCTTCTTTTTATTATGCATCTTTTATATCTCGATGCCTTTTAGCTTTTCGCTTGTCGGGCCTCTGGCCCTGTTTGCTGTTTGCTTTATTGATGTCGTGTTGCCCTCCCAAGTGTATTATGAACCTTTGGTTCCTATTGCACTTGTAGGTCTAGTCTAGTTGAGATCGACCTAGTTGCCTTAGAATTTTTTGTCTCACGGACTAGCTTTGCTATGGGTAGGTCGATGCTCTGGGCGTTTGGTCTGACTTTGCGAACCGTCCCTCCGCCTTAGCATTTTTTGCCCTTTAGGCTCGTTTTGCTTTTGGCTGGTCGATTTTGTAGGCATTTGGTCCGACTTTGCGAACTCTCCCTTTGCCTTAGCATTTTTTTCCTTGCAAGCTCGTTTTGCTTTAGGCTATATTGAGGGATCTGGCTTACGGATTTCCCTTCTCGTAGTCGATTGCACTGCCTTTGACATCTTGTATCGTATTAGACTTATAATGTTAAGGCTGTAGATCCTAAAAAACATAAAAGCATCTCGAGAAAAGATATGTTTATTAGAATATTCATGAAATCGTCACATAGACTTATTACAAAACATAAAAAAGTAAGAATAAATTGAGATAAAGTTTAATTAAACGTAACACTTCCTCAGATTATTGGCGTGCCATTGCCGAGGAACGGTTGTTCCATCTGCCCATCCGAGTTGGTAGGATCCTTTGGGATGAACCTTTAAGATCTGATACAGCCCTTCCCAATTCGGGTCTAACTTGCCAGTCGGTTCTTATCGACTTGCTTCATTTTTTCTGAGGACCGAATCCCCGACTTTGAAGTACTTGCACTTAACCCTTGAGTTGTAATATTGTGAGATCTTCTGTTTGTATCTCGCCATTCGAGCTGAAGCTACTTCTCTTCGCTCCTCAACATTATCTTTCTCGTGTCGAAGATCAGGAGAGTTGGTTTCGACATTGTATGCCAGAACTCGAGGAGAGGGAAGGCCGATCTCTGTGGGAATTACTGCCTCACATCCGTAGATCAGAAAGAAGGGTGTTTCTCCTGTCGACGAATTTGGAGCTGTCCTATACGACCATATGATGCTCGGAAGTTGTGCTGCCCAGTCTCGACCTTCGGCTTCTAGTCTCTTTTTCAAACCTATCTTGATCTATCGATTTGTCTGCTCGACCTGACCGTTTGCTTGCGGGTGAGCTACCGAGGTGAAGTGCTGACTGATATGATATTCATTGCACCATTCTCTAACTTTTCGGTCTTCAAACTGAGTGCCATTATCTGAGATCAGAGCCTTAGGAATTCCGTACCTGCATAAAATATTGACCCACAAGAATTTTATGATGGTCGAAGCTCTGATGTCGGTCAAAGCCTTGGCTTCGACCCTTTTCGTGAAGTAGTCCACTGCGACTACCACATATATATTGTTGCCCGAAGCTCGGGGTAGAGGTCTGACTATGTCGACTCCTCACTGATCAAAAGGCCAGGCTGACGAGATGACGTTCATTTCTTGGGCCTGTTGATGGGTGATATTGTCATGGATTTGATAAGTCCTACACCTCTGAACTAGGCTGTTCACATCTTGTTGCATCGACGGCCAAATGTATCCAGCTAGCTTGCACTTTCGAGCAAGCATCCTAGCTCCGCAATGATTCCCACAAGCTCCTCTGTGAATTTCTTCGAGAAGATATTCACCCTCTTCTTCTGATGCACATCTTAACCATGGCGCTACAAAAGATTTTCGATAAAGGATGGAATCGAAGAACGCATACCGTGCTGACTGAAGTCGGATTTTTTGTGCTTATACTTTGTCGGATGGTAGGATTCCGTCTTTAAGGTAAAGGGCGATTGAATCCATCCAGGTTGCCTATTGGGTGATCGGCTGCATTTCTGATTCCTTGTAGCTTCTATCGGTCAATAGTTCGACTAGAACTTTCTTGTTCGAGACAAAGTTCGAAGCGAGTTTAAATAATGCATCGGCTCTCTTATTCTGACTTCGGGGGAGCTGCTCGATCTGAACTGACTTGAACTTTGGTATGAGGCCTTATACCACTGTTAAGTAATTTTTCAGGGTTTCTTCCTTGGCTTCATACTCCCCCCTGATGTGATTTACCACCAACAGCGAGTCATTGTAAACTAGTAGATTCTCGACTCCTAACTTCAAGGCTAGCTTCAGACTTGAGATCATAGCCTCATATTCCGCCTCGTTGTTTGTCGCTTTGAAGTTGAATCGAAGGGCGTAGGGGAATTCTTTGCCTTTCAGGCTAATAAGAAGGAGTCCGACTCCTGCCCCCTCTTTGCTTGACGCCCCATCGACTTGGAGTGTCCACTATTTTTTTGTGGTTTGCTTCTCTTGCTCGAGTTGGATGGAAATCCCTTCAGATAAAAAATCTGCCAAGGCCTGGGCCTTAACCCAGTCCAAGGCACGAACTTGATGTCGTACTCTGCCATCTCTACCACCCACTTTGCTAGTCGACCCGACGTGTCGGGCTTCACTAAGATCTGTTTCAGCGGTTCGTCAGTGACCACCGTAACGGGATGGGCTTGGAAATAAGGCCTCAGTTTTCTCGAGGCATATACCAAGCATAATGCTAGTTTTTATGCTGGTGAGTATCGGATCTCGGGTCCATGCAATGCTTTACTAACAAAATAAAATGGCACTTGGCCGTGGACCCCTTCCCGAATCAGAACCGCACTCACCGCTTCTTCTCATACTGCCAGATAGACCAACAATTTTTTGCCTTCCCGAGGTGAAGTGAAAGTGGGTAACTCCGACTAATACGATTTTAAATCTTCGAAGGCTTTCTGACACTATTCTTCCCAATGGAAAGGACTGGCGGAGGATCTTGAAAAACGGTTGAGCTCGCTGGGTGGATCTCGATAAAAACCTGTTGTGGGCGGCCATTCGACCAGTGAGTCTTTGTACTTCCTTTATATTTTGAGGTGCAGGCATGTTCTTCAAAGTGTCGATCTTATCCGGGTTCGCTCGAATCCCATCTTTCGAGATCATATATCCCAAAAACTTCCCTGACCTAACCCCAAAGGTGCACTTCTTCGGATTTAATTTCATCTTAGTTTCCCTCAAGACCTCAAACAGTTCCCGAGCATCTACCAAGTACTGTTTTATCAAAAATCTGTTTAGCGAAAATCTTGTTGACTGCTCTCTGATATGTAGCCCCAGCATTTTTCAACCCGAATGACATGGTTACATAGCAGAAAGTGCCGAATTCCGTGATGAAAGCTGTCTTTTCAGCTTCTCGGGGATCCATTACGATCTGGTGGTATCCCTTATATGCATCTAAAAAACCAAACACTTCAAAATCGATGGTAGAGTCTACTAACCTGTCGATTTTTGGCAACGGATATGAGTCTTTCAGACATGCCTTATTCAAGTCGGTGAAGTCCACGCACATACGCCAGCTACCTTCGGGCTTCTTGACTAACACCGGGTTAGCCAGCCATTCCGGGTAGAGCACTTCTCTTACTATCTTGGCCATTAACAGCTTCCCGACTTCCTTCTCTATAGCTCGGTTTCGTTCAGGTGCGAAACTCCTCTTTTTCTGTCTGACCAGCTTCTGACCCTGATCTATTTTGAGCTTATGGACCGCTATATCTGGGGATAGTCCTGGCATGTCGTCGGCCTTCCATGCAAAGACATCTCTGAACTCGATTAGTAACTCGACCAGCAACTATTTTTCTTTAGTTGGGATCCAAATCCCGACTTGCACACACTGGTCTTTTTCGTCTTCCCATAGACGAACATCCTCGATGGGATCAACCGAGATCCAACTATTCTCCTCTTCCTCCTCCAGAATCAACTCTTCAATCAGGACCTGCTGCACAGCCATTTTCCCGTCCATGACGATGGAGTTGCAGCTCCGAGCAGCATCAATGTCTCCTTTTACTTCATGTGAGCCGTTCCTGGTAGGGAATTTCATGCTATTATGGACAGTGGAGATGATAGCACGCAGGTTGAAAAGAGCAGGTCGACCCAGAATGACATTGTATGCTGTTAAGGGTGATTTTATGTGATTTATACCGTTATATTTCGTAACGATTTCTCCCATAATCTGATAAATTGCATAGAAAAGTAAGTGCTTATTAGATTTATTGAGCAAACGAGTTTTAAATGTGTTTAAATGCAAAATCGAGATATTTACGTGATTTTATCGGTGTTTTATGTTTATTCGTATGATGTTACATTTTGCATGTTTCTATCATGTTGTTAGGTACGTTTTCATGATGAGTAAGGAGCTTAAACGATGATCACATGAAGATGGAAGAGTTGAAAGATGTTTAAGTGAAGAATCATTGAAGAAACCGGAACCAGGCACTTCATGGGGATTTTGTCCACACTTGTAGGCACTTTCAGGGAAAGTTGTCTTGATTAAAGTTGTAGAGGATTGAAATAGCTTTCCAACGCATGTTGAATCACCTCATTTGGAGCCCTAGAAGTGAAGTTATGAGCAAAATACTAGAGCAAGGTAGTGGACGGGCGTCCATAAAAGTGAACTGGCGTCCAGAATCGTATTTTACATTCAGAGAGTTCAGACGCGTTCTGAACGAGCGTTCATTCTCCGTTCATAGAGGCTGGACGAGCGTCCAAGATAGTGGACGGGCGTCCACGGCACCGACTCAGCAAAACCGACCTAAAAATCTATAAATAGGCGCGATTTCCCAAACCCTAATCATACAATTTTCGAACCCTAAACCCTAGGGGCAGCTTGGCTGCGTTTTTCCTTCAGTTTTTCTCTAGTTTTATGCACTTAAACTCTAGATTAGATTAGATAATTTCATGTACTTTTATTCATCAATTCGAGTTGTCAAGAAGATGCTAAGAGGCTAAACCCTCTTTGAACAAGCGTTGTGAAGCCTTCCTTCAACCATTCAGTTTTGATTCGTGATTAATCTGTGAGTATCTATTTCAAGTTCGTTTCTTTTATCATGTTTTGTATGTTTTATTGCATGTTTAATCGAAAGATGCTTGCTTTGATGATTGGCTATGTGATGAGAGTCATGTCAACCCTAGATCACCATGATAAAAGAATAGATCTTTGATCTAACTAAAACGAGAGTTATTAGATTGATTTTCTAGGTTAGGAATTGAAAGATTTCACGCCTAGGTTAGAAAGACGTAATCTTTAACATCGAAAGATAAAAGATTAGAAAACGAACTCGTCTACGAGAGTAGGAGTTTATGCCTTTGATTAGGTGAATCACGACTTGAGTAGAGATCACGAATTAATCCGAGTTAGAATTGAATGTTGATAGGATAGGTGGATCAATTGCTTGTTCGTTCGTTATAATTTGATTTAATCCTTAAAACTTGAATTGTTTAGCTTTAGTTTACTTTTCTGTACTTTAGTTTAGTTTAGTTTTTATCGCTTTCAATCTTGCCTAGCATTGGAGCAATCCTCTGTCTAGTTACTTTTTCAGCATGTTTGTCCAGTTTTAGTTCCCTGTTTAGGTTAGTTTCGTGACAATAGTTAGTTAAAAACAAAAGCTAGGATTCACATTCGTCTAGTTCCCCGTAAGATCGACCCGGCATTAGCCTCTACACTACGATCCTTATACTTGAGGTTAACCGGTTTATAAATATTATTACTTGTTTATTCGCATTAGATAAATCCGGGACATATGCCGAATGAGCCTTGACTACCACATAGTTCAATTCAAGGGTCCTTCCTCTTTCGCCATCCCCGACCGTCGTCAGCAACCTTATCGACCCCATAGGATGGACTGCTTGTCCTGTAAATCCAAAACAAATGAGACGCTAAAGGAGCCACGTCCTTATCTTTCAGCTTCATCGCCTTAAAACCGAGTAGTACAAGATATTTACTGCGCTACCAATGTCGACGCTGACTCTCGATACCCGACTTCGGCTAATCACTGCCTCAATTACTAGCCCCTCACCGTGATTCTGAGAATTAGGAATATCATCTTTGGGCCCATACCCGACTTATGTTGTAAATCTCAGCCTCTTCGTATCCATCGAGTTGTCAGTTGGCTCTCGACTGGCTCGGTCTTTATCATTCTCAGCTGGCCCAAAGATCGTATTAACATAATTATTGGGCCGGTTATCGTCATACCTGTCTCGATCGGGTTCACCTCTATTGTTTCTCTCTCGATCTGGAGATCGATCCCGACGTGGTGATCGATCCCTGCGTCTCTGAGCGTCACAACCTCGATCTCGATCTTGATTAGAATTTTTCCTTTTATACTCTCTGTGCCCTTTGGGCTCATTGCACTGAGATCTATCGACCACCTCATCTAGCTTACCTTCTTGAATACAAGCATCGATGTCTCTTTTCAGGTCGTCACAATCCTCCGTTGTATGACCTATATCCTCGTGATAGTCACAATACTTTCTTGGATTTCTCTTTTCTCGAGGCCTTTTCAATGGTCTCGGTTTCTTTGCTATGTTCTTTGTGATCATAAAGGACAACACCTCCCCCCGAGAGCGATTGAGGGGGATGAAATCCTTATCATGTAGGGCTCCTTTCTTTCCCAAACGGTCCGAGATGGGTGCCGAGATACGATCCCAGACTGACGGCTTGCTTTCGCTGCCCTGCCCTTTGGGTTGATTCTTATTTGGACCCCGAGTGTCCTTCTTTGAATCCATCCTGTCGGATTGAGTGTGCCTACGCACTGCCTCTTCTCCTTGACAGAATCTATGCACCACATTAACACATTCGTCCATGGTACGATGGACATCTCTGCTCAACTTCATATACAACCTTGTATTACGCAGTCGTCCCACAAACGACGTGATCAGAAGTCGATCATCTGCATCATTGACTTTCATGGCTTCGAGATTAAATCTCTTAAAATAGTTTATCATAGTTTCATCTTTTTGTTGCTTCATATTCATGAGATGCGTAGCGCTTAAATGGAACTTTTTATTTACGATGAACGCATCTCGAAATTTGTGAGCTAACATAGCAAAACTAGAGATTGAACCTGGTCGTAGCTTGGTGAACCATTCTCTGGCTCGACCAATGAGCAACGTCTCGAAGGCCCAACACCGCATTGCATCATGTGTGCCGTCCAACCTCATCTGAGACAGATACCTATGTTGATGGTCTTCTGGATCGGTGGTGCCATCATACGGTTCTATCTTGGGAATCTTAAACCCCTTGGGTTTGGGAAAATCTTCAATTTCATTTGTCAAGGGCGACTCCAACCACAGTGAGACCGTATTTTTGCCTAAAATAGCGTCCAGCTCCTGCCTGGTGCTATCCTCATCAAACCTTTGATGTTTCTGATGAATCTCACGTCTCTTCTTCTCTACAGAGCTGGATGATCTACTGATTCCTTCCCCAGGGACATTCTTGGCGTCTTCTGCAGCGTCTTTATTGCCGCTATTCTCATGTCCATGAGCCATAAAAGCCTCCGCTATGATTCTGGCCATCAATTCGTGATCAGCTACTGCCAATTGATCTACGATAACCTAATGTTCTGGAGCAAGGCCGTGTTTCTCCTTTGGGGGATTTTCCTGGATAGGATCGAACAATGGATCCCTTGTCTCTTTTGGATCCAGATCCACTTGCTTATTGATCTGCTAACCCTGTTGTTCCGTGGCTTTGGAATTAGTTTTCTTGGCGTTCTTATCCTTGCGAGGCATCGTGATCTTGGTGTATTCAACAGTAGAAGACCCTCCTTCTAGCGCCAATGATGATGACAAATTATGTCACCTAATTAATCCGGGTCTGAATGGATCTATTGATGAACACCCAAAACCCTAATGCCTTACAAACGTGTTGTAGATTTTATGATTTGCGGCTGAGTCTAAGAGCTTGTCTTAGATTGCCTACGTATCCTGTATTTTTTTCCAGGAATCAAGCCTTACGTAGTTCCTGGAACGTGGTATTTATAATGATAATGCATGCCCTAACCCTAATATTGGGTCGGTCTAGGCTATTGTCATATTTAACCTTAATGGGCCTTGCCCCTCGCCCAAGTTATCACGCTGATAATGGACCTTCGTAGCTGGTGCGGACTCTGTCTCTTACGCTGACTCTATCGACTTACGGTGGTCGAGCTGAGACCATCGCCCTACACTGCCTAAGAGTCGATCGTCGTAGCCCCGAGTCTGGACATCGACATGCACACTTTGATACTTATTCATATTGTGGGGACCAACCGTTAGACGACACGTGGAGGGGTGAAACCCTGTATCGTCAGTGGTGATGTGCTTCCCCCACTCTCAATGTGGGATATCACAGGCATTTTGTGAATTTTGTGCACACGGGTGGATTTAGATAACTTTTTCGTTCACCAATCACGACACATGCTCGCAAGGTGCTCATTAATGATTAATTTTTTTGGACGAAATTACACGAAAACTTTATTCAAGTTGAAGATTAAGTCGGAAAAATTAAATTCATTGATCATAAGTCGGTTTTATTCTCGATTAAGACGAAACTTAAAATGCATAATTAAGTCGGCCTAATTACGTGGAGAGTAACTCCAAGGGATGCTCTTTTCAGCAACAAATCATCAAATTGATGGAAATGGATGTTCCAATGGGCATGTTTTTTCCCATCAAATTGGTGGGAAGATGAAAATCACCACAAAATTTGCTTGCGGATGAAAAGCACCAGCAACTACAGTTCCTCTTTTTTTTTAGGACAATTTTTTTTCCTTTCTTAATTCAATTGTAATTCAAGTATTTATCTATACACAATATTGAAATAATTTTTATATGTTAATTGTATCAAGCTGTTATAATATAAGTATAATATTAAAAAAATGTGGAGAAGATGAGAATACAAATAATTAATATAAGACACAAATCATTGATTTATTTTATTGAAAACAAAAATACAATCCAATTAAAATACATAATATACAAAACAAGAGAAAATTACATGAAATAAAATAGACGCACACGTCATACATAAACAACAATAATTAATAGACATTACGCAATAACAATCCTTAATAGTCAGATAGATCGGTCCAGCCGAGTCTAAATTTCCAAACAAGTGACTAAACCCATCAGTAGTGTTATGGTCTTGATTGCTTTGTTCGGCATTTTTCTGCTTAATTCTTGCCCGCTCGGTTAGTAAATAAGCTCAAGCATTTGGATCAGTAACATAGTTAAAATCTGTCATTATTATTTTGAAATCTTGGCGTCGATGTATCGCTTCCGTCAACATTGGTGTTTTATTTGCCAGAGTTTCTGCATACTCTTTCGTTTCGTTATTTTGTGCATTATTGAATTTGGCTTTCTTACCTCCATGTGGTCTTTTTGAAGTAGCGGCACCAGTACTTTCGTCTCTTAAATTGATAGAAAAAGATGACAACCTAGGAGAAGAGGAATTCGGTGTCACTGAGTGAGATGAAATATCATCTGCAGCAAAAATTTCCAGATCCTTCACTATTGGCCATACATGATCAAACATGAATCCTTTCTTGAAATTCTTATCTTGCATCATTAGCTGTTTTGCTTTTAAACATCTGTACCAAATAATGAGAAATATGTGAAATACATAATATATAGTAAACGCAAAATATATGATATAGAAATGTGTCAAATAAATAATGAATGATATAAAAATAGTCAAATAAATAATATATGATACGGTAGAAGAATTGTCCAACTGCCTGGGCAGGCCAAATATGTCTGAAGAAGCGGTGACCCTACGATCATTCTTAAGGCCGTGGCAGATTATGATCTTTGGATTTGACAGGCATATTTCACTATGCCCGGGTCTAATAATGATATTAATGTTTTGGAAGACCCAAACTTATTTTCCAATCTTGCCGAAGGTATTGCTCCACCGGCAAATTATATCATTCAAGGAAAAGAATATAATATGAGTTATTATTTAGCTGATGGTATATATCCACAATGGGCAACTCTTGTGCAAAGTATTGATGATGCTGGAAATCGTCTGAAGGATTACCCGGGCCGTATTTTCACTAGTGACAATTAATCAAGATTATACCCTCAAACCAGATGTAAAACGGGGGTTGTTTTTTTGGTGATTTAGACCGAGCCTGAGATTGTGAATCCCTAGTTGCATACATATCCTGTGATAATTCAGGAATCAAGTCTCTTCGTAGTTTTTGGGATTGTTTGTATAGAGGACGTCTCGCCCAAGTTTCTTGTCCCGTAAGGATTACGGATTCTCTTCCTGTCAATCCCCTTAATTTAGGAGATAAAAACGGTTATATTTGAGTGACACGATAAGAGTTTTAATGGAAGAAGGATATGTAGGATCTTCCCATAATTATCTGTTATTATAAGCACGTGGGCTATACGTTAGATAGGGAAGGCTCTGGCTGACCTGCGTCGAGCCCCCCAGACATTGGTGGTCCGCACTGTGTTTACCCGACCTCCGTAGTGACCGACCCGACCTGCGGTGGTCCAAGCAGGAGATCAGGTCAGACCTCCCTCCTGGGTGTAGGTCTACCCTTAAGTATGAAAAAGGGCTCTCCGCCCTTAACTTCATATTTTCTCCGTCCGTATTTAATGCTCAGCCATTTACAAGATGACACGTGGCAATAGCTAGTCCGATCTACGTCAAGTATCAAGGATCCATGTGGTCCTATGAAGAAATATTTTGCAATGAAACAAGAATCGTGTCGAAAAGACGTAGATCATGCATTTGGTGTTCTCCAATCAGAATTTGCAATTGTGGCACAGCCAACTCACTTTTGGAACAAAAGTGATTTACATGATATAATGATTGCATGCATAAAAATGCACAACATGAAAATTGAGGACGAACGTGATGTAAATGCACCAATTCAAGATGCAATGGAAGCGCCGCCTCCGACTGTAGAATTGGTGGATGAGAATACTCGATTTCAAAGATTTCTCGAGCGACATAGGTAAATTAAGGATAAAAAAACACAGTTTGCACTTCGTGGTGCCTGAGTGATCATTTGTGGGATGAATATAGCAATTCGTAGAATTAAATGATGGGGTATTATAATGTTGTATCGATGTTTGTATTGTGGTTTTATTTTTAAGAGTTTGCTTTCGGTTCGTATTATTAATTATGTCTATTGTAGTTGTATTTCATCAATTTTAATGCCATGATACGTTTTTATAATTTTAGAATTGCTTTCAATAAATTGAATATTATTTTTATTTTTTTTTATTTTAATGAAAATTACTGGTTTTACTAAAAGCAATTTGCCATGAAAATAAAATATATAACTAAATAATCATACACTTATTTTTAATATATAATTAATATTTGATGATGGAATATTCATTTTTGGTGTATTACTATTGCAGTTGATGACAGGGGCGCCCCTGGGGGTGGCCAACAGGGCGATGGCCCACGGCCCCCACAAATGATGAATTTAAGGATCCCATCAATTTTTTACCTGATAGCATATATATGTTTTGTATTTTTACATTGAGCTTCAATGATTTAGCAAATTACAACTATTACCTTAGTGGTAAGCAATATATTATAACTAATTAAGTGACCAGGGTTTGAGTTCTGTTAGGTGTAAAAATTTTGGTTATTCTGTTTTTTTATGAAGAGGCTAATTTTTTTTTTTCTCCAGCCCGATGCTAAATTTAGACAAAGACGCCCTGGTTGATAAATAATTTGGTGTAAAATTTGGTGGGAGCTCTTGGAGTTGCTCTAAGGGACAATAAGTCTCCTCCCTCTACTATACACACACCCATGACTGAAAGTTTGCATCATCGATTATTCATCTCATTATCACAAATGCCCTCTCAAATTCATTGTCCGAGTCGCATTAGAAATGAAGTCAAGACAACCAAAAAGTTTGTTTCTTGAATTTTTGAACTGTTGCGAATATCGAGAAGATAGCCGTTCTATCTTAGAAAACAATTTCTTTTACTGTTATTACTACAAAATATAATATAGGTCACACTTACGATATAATAACAATCACAGTTTCAATAAAACCGAGACAAAGAAAATATATATATCACACTTACAACTTTCTATGAGAAATTATATATTCAGGTCTCTGTAGGACCCTGTATTTCATGTCAGATCGGGTCAGACCTGACATTTTTTTTAAGTTGCCCGTTGAAATTTCCACGAGCCTGTGGAAAATGTCACGGAGTGGATAAAAGCACCGTTGAATTTTAGAAACATCCCAACATTAAACTACTCGTTGAAAGTTTAATGAACCCGTTCAAAATTTCAACGGGCCCGCGTGATATTATACCTCATATTTGCAAATTGCAACATAAATCCCCATCCATTTCCATGGTTTTCGTCCAAAAACAGAGAAGCCCCTTCTTCCTCTTCTTCATCCAGCCCCCTTCCTTCAACCAATTTCTTCAAAAATAAAAATAAAAATCTCCTCCGCCCCTGCAATCTCCTCCGGAAAATTGCAGAGATTGAAGACGAAAGCTCGATTCAAGAATCAATCGAAGATTCATCATACTCGGTGTTTCCAACTACTCAATAAGTTGAAGATTAAATTCATCCATTGAAGAAACCTTGGTGTTTTGCACAGGTGAGGTGTGTATGCATTCCTTCCGATACTTTCAGTCCATTTTTTCCCCTTTTCAGTAAGGTTTAAATTTTCGATTTTCGGTTGAATTTTTTGTTTTTTGATTATTGGATATGAGCCTATATTATGATTTTAGTTGTTAAAGAAACAAACTTGCTGTGATTTATCTGTTATTGCTTCCGGGAAAGTAGTAATAATGCTAAAATGTTATGAATTCAGTTGTTACCAAATCTAACTATGGTGTCGTTTTGATGTTGTTTCTACTAAAATCCTAATTATGTAGTTGTAAAATTTTATGGTTGTAGTTGTTATAGAGTCGAATTTTCTCCGTTGTTTCACCCATCTTTTGCTCAAGGCAATGATGGAGGCACAGCGTATATCTGGTTTCGTGCTAATATATATGTATGATTTGAATTGCTACCGAGTCGAACTTTGCTTTCGTGTTGTTGTTGTTTGTGGAAGAGTCGTAATAGAGCTAAAATATTATGATTTTAGTTACTAGAGTCGAATTTGCTTCGTCATTTCTTCCATCTTTTGCTCAAGGCAATGATGGAGGCAAACTGTTAACACAATTTTAAAGAGTCGAAAGCCTTCATCGGTGTACAGTGTTTGGGTTAGCAGCACGTATTTCTATTAGAATCAACCATAAGAACTCTCAATATTACTTGAATGAATGATAGAAAACAGAGTCAAGCTTTTCTTATACTCATGTCCACTGCCACGTGGTGGAGCACTGAAGTTTGACTTCGACTACCAAAGCACAATCGTTTAAACACATCACAAGTAAGAACTTTATGACCTATGGCTTTAAAGAGTCGAAAACCCGGTGTACCACATTTTCCGACGAAGGACCACCACTAGCATATGGTTTCCAAATGGATAGTTCTTTTCTTATTCCTAGACTGATGTTGCATGTAACAAATGTAGAGGAGAACAACCAAATGATTGTTTGATGCAGAAGATAGAGCATGTGTGGGGCATAGTTGGACAACTTCAAAAAGAAAGCTCCATCTTTACGTGAAACTTGAGAAAGGCCTAGAATGCACAATTGAAGAACTTAAAAGAAGTTGGAAGAGGAATAGGATGCATTAATGTTCATCCATGTGCATATAACAGAGAAACTTGGGTGCGCAATTGAAGAGCTTCTGAGAGATAATAGGAGTCGGTGACAAAGCACTGAAAAGGCAAAAAATAATTGGCGGAGTATCACATATTATGTAATTATCTTATTGAGAACAATAGAGCTGCATATGTTGTTACGTAATCTGATTTGTGTTCCATTAACTTTAATCACAGTTGTACAATTTCTTGGTTACTTGTTCTATGGATCACTTTGGGATGCCATGTCTTTGTATTAATCGAGTACATGAAAAGTTATGTATAGTTTCTTTTTACTACATGATGTGTGAGCTTTCCCCATTGATTTGAGTTCTATCTCAACTTTATGATGTACGGAGTTCTATCTTATGCTTTACATGTCAACTATTCTTCTTGAATGTTTTTTGCGATCTAGTATGTTTCACAACGATTCTTTATTACTTCACAACAAAATGATATCAGGTCATTTTTATTATCCGAACAAAGAAATCTTGAGCCTTCCGAATGTGTTTTTTTTTTTTTTTTTTTTTTTGAACACCAGATGTTTTTGCATTGGATGATTGGAAACTGCCAACAAATCTTGCAGAACATGTACGATAAAAAGATGTCTAGATTTTTTTTTTGACCTGAATTACGAATGTGTTCCGATCAAGTTGATTTGTACTCGATTTTGCAGAAGGTTGAACATAAGAGATGTTAGGAGTTGTCAGGTGGAAAATGACTTTTTAGAGGAATGGTTTGTGAATCATGGTGGTGGTGATATTTAATTGTCTATCAAGAACACATTGCCACAACCCGCAAAAAAAAAAAAAAAAAAAAAACACACATTGCCACACCTTTTTTTTCATATGAAAAGGATCTTCAGATATTACAAGCAAAAACCTTGAAGTAAGGTTTTTTTTAGTAAATAATATACAAAGATCCTTTTCATATGAAAAAAAAAGGGCAAGAAATGTTTTTTTTTTTTTTTTTTCGGGTTGTGGCAATGTGTTCTTGATAGAAGGCCACATTAATTATATCCAAGGACATTCTAGTCATTTTATTATAAAAGTTAATGCATTAACTCACATCCCTAATATGCGTGATTTTGGTCCCCGTAAGTATATGATGCTAGCAATTTTAGTCCCGTACGATTTCATTGTATCAATTTCGTCCCGTATCTATTAAAAAATTGCAATTTCAAGACACTTTGAACCTGCGCTTAACATTTCCGATCATTTTGCAATGCTGGAGTTTAATCGCTGACATGGAACACATGATTTGATATAAAATGACACGTAGGATCAAAAAAATTTCATCCTTCATTTCATCCACCTTTATTGCATTTATCCTCCATTTACAATTTTCCCCACCACACTTCACATACACTCTTCTTTCATCATTTTTTGTGAATTTCAGTGTTCTTTTTGTATTGATTGCACGGGACTGAACCGCTTTTTTAAATTCTTCCTTCGTCCCGAAAGTCATACCTAAATCAAAAACTGGATCAAAGATCAAATCATTATTAAACATAGGCTGTGCTGGACCAATTTCATCATCAAAATCAACCACATCCTTCGTTACATCATCTTCACTACTAATGCCCTCTTCACCAACATCAATCTTTGTAGCATCTACATATTGATCTACATTTTGTTTCCATAATTCATCATCTTCAGTGCATGCTCTCACCACTCATATTATAATCACTGTCTTCCAAAGAGTCAGAATCAACCCTCTGAACCATCTGGATCTTTGGAGCTAGCACATAGGAGAAGGGAAAAAAAATCAAAACAATAATAAACAAATAACTCACAAAAATAAACAAAAAGAAATTCAATGGGACTCTTGTAAACCCCACATGTCTTCATATGTCAAAACAATACAAAAGTTGTAAAGAGCATATAAGTTTTAAAAAAAAAGGGGGGTCCATTACATGAAATTAAAGCCATTTTAGCATACAACATCCAAAAAGAATATTCCCAGTTATAGGATTTGAACCTGTGACATTTTGTACCCAAAACAAACGCGCTACCAAACTGCAAGGAACCAAACAAAAAATGCTACATGATAGGAAAAAATCAAATTTTTTTAGCGTAAACATCACTATTTTTCATGAACAAAACATGAATATTAATCAATTACAATCCATCTCCTTTAGGGGCCACGGTCGGAGGTTAAATGACAAACTTCGGCTGCTATCGTTGATCTGAAGGATTGGAAGTAAAATAGTCGAACAACTTCAGTCGACCCTTTCAGCGGCTATTGCGAATTGGGATTGAGTAGTTTTCAGATGAAAATAGGTTTTTTGGGATTTTTTTTTGGTCCTATGTGGTATTCTATGCCAAATCATGTGATCCACGTCAGCGATTAAACTCCAGCATGGCAAAAATGATCGGAAATGTCAAACGTAGATTCAAATTGTCCTGAAATTGCGACTTTTTTAAAAGATACGGGACGAAATTGATACCATCAAATCGTACGGGACTAAAATTGCTACCAATCTATACTTATGGGACCAGTTTTGCAATTTACTCCAAATTAAATACCAAAAAATGAAGCCAGTAAGCCTATCTGCTAAAAAATAGCAAACAACAAAACCTAATAAATAACAATCCCTTAATAATAGGAACAACCCCAACAGCTTTTGACAAAGTCGACCCAATCTTCTCCAACATTCCCTCCCTTGAACTCATTGCCATCTGCCAAGCAATTAGTTCAAAGTTGAAGCAGCACACATACCCAATTTATTTCGGATGTTCTAATATGTGTCTACCTTAATTAAGAGGTTTAGTCATCACATCAGCAAATTGATCTTGTGAAAAACAGAAAACGTGCTCAATATCTCCATCTCTAGTAAGATCTTTAACAGTGACGGAACCAGGAATTTTTGGTCGAGAGGATTAATGGACTATATCTAAATGATTCGGTGGACTGGATTAAAACAATTAACTGTGTTAGACTAAATTGTATAATATTTTTTATGTACCGAAAAAAAAAAACCGGTGTGGAAATACTAAGCCACTGCACCTCCACTCACCAAAATACATAACCTAATGTACTTTTGCTATCATCTGAATCCACAGCATAATCATTATATGTAAATGCTATCAAATTGCTGGCTTCTGTCCTCTTAGGATCCTTTTGGCTATTGCAAAATGTAACTGTGTAGGCCTTGCCATGAAACGGCTAATAATACTTACCACAAACATAAGATCAGGACGTGTAGCTATGAGATACAAGAGATTTCCTACAATCTATTTGTTCAGTGTTGCATCGACAAGAATCCCTTGTTCATCCTTCCCAATCTTTTAACCTGGAACTGTAGGATTAAAAAAAGAATTGTTGTTTTCCATACCAAATCGTTTTAAGACTTCATCAACATATTTTCTTTGACAAATGAACACCCCATCAGATCTTTGTAAAACTTCAATAATAAGGAAATACCTCATTTCTCCTAAGTCAGTCATATCAAATTCGCTTTTCATGGAGCATTTGAACTCATTCAGCATATCTTTATCATTACTAGTGAACGATAAATCATCAACATAAATGCTAACATTAAGAATCTTAAGTCCACATTTCTTAATAAAAAGTGTATGCTCACTTGAACTTTTATAAAAGCCTTGCTTGATGAAGTAAGATTCAATTCGGCTGAACCAAGCCCTAGGTGCTTGTTTGAGTCCATAAAGGTCTTTCTTAGTTTGTACACCATATGCTCTTTACCTTTCTTCTCATAGCCTTTTGGTTGCTCCACAAAGACATCTTCTTCTTAGTTCCCCATGCAAGAAGAAAGCAGATTTAACATCTAGCTGATCCAATTTCCATTCCATTTGTGCAGCCAAAGCTATGATCATTCTTACAGTGTCCATTCGGGCTACTGGTGCATATACTTCAGTATAATCTATTCCATATTGCTGAGAGTATCCCTTCACTACTAACCTTGCTTTGTGTTCATCCACCTCTCCTAGCTCGTTCAGCTTTGTTTTATACACCCATTTCACCCCTATTTTTTGGCTCCAGTAGGTAAAGACACCAGCTGCCATGTATTGTTCCTTTCAATGAAATTAATTTCTTCATCCATTGCTTGCTTCCATTTTAAACTTTTGACTGCTTCTTCAAAGGTTGTGGGATCAGATGACACCATTAGGGCCACATTTGCCTCGTCTCCTTCTGATAAATCCATGTCTTCTTCTCCTTCATCTGAAAGACATGCTCCTAATATGTAATCTGCCATCCAAGTTGGAGGATTTCTGGTTCTGCCCTCCCTTGATGTTAACCCTGCTTCAGCATCAGTCCCACCTTCATATTGTGAATTTCCAGCCTGCTCATTTTGATGTAATTCAAGATTTTCTGTCACTACAGCAGGTTCATTGATGGTGTCTTCCTGATTTTCTGGCTCTACAGCAGGCTCACCGATGTTGTCTTCTCATTCGAGTTACTAGTTGTGGAAATATTATATTAATTGTTTATACGTTACTTGTGTAACATGACATATTAATTGTATTGTATAAACAATTAATATATCATAAAGTAACTCTATTTTGTCCTATTATGTAATAGCCGACTCTAGCAATTAATACTAGCCGACTCTAGCACTTAATACTCTACTCCTAGCACTTTTTACTTTACTAGGACCTTTCTCATTCATGCTTGTATCTATTTATACTCATTCTTTTATCATGAATAAATAAGTTGAGTTTACTCAAGTATTATTGCTTTCTCAAACTCTCTTCACTAGTTGCTGATCTTTGTAGCTAGCATCCTATTCTCACATACAATGTTCATCAAAAATCACATCACGGCTTACGATGATCTTCTTGGTGATTGGGTTAAACATACGATATCCTTGGTTTCATCACTTATGCCAAGCAAAAAACATCTGACACTTTTATCTTCAAGCTTAGTTCTCTTTGCATCAGGTATATGCACATTTCCTACACAACCAAACACCTTAAAATGCTCTACTAAAGGTCTTACATCACTCTAAGCCTCTTATGGAGTCATGTCCTTTACTGCTAGGGTGGGTGATCGATTTAGAACATATAATATCCATCTGACAGCCTCTGGCCAGAAAGTTTTAGGCACATTTTTTTCTATCAGAGTAGCTCTAACCAAGTTCATCACAATTATGTTCTTACGTTCCGCTACACCATTTTGTTGAGGGGTGTAAGATGCAGAGAGTTGTCTTTTGATCCCATTTTGGATTAAAAAAAAGTCGGTGAATTCTGTTGAGTTAAACTCTCTTCCTCGATCTATTCTTAGACATCTTATGGACATCACAGATTCCTTTTTCACAAGCATTTTGAAGCACTTAAAATAATAAAAGGTTTCTAATTTGTCTAACAAAAAATAAATCCGTACTTTCCTTGAGAAATCATCAACAAGACAGAACAAGTACCTATTCTTGCCGTTGGATGCGGGTGTGATGGGACCATGAAGGTCTGCGTGAATTAATTGGAGCTTCTCAGTTGTTCCCCAATGACTCATTTTAGGAATTGGATTCCTATGTTCTTTGCCCCCTCATACTTGCATTGCATAGAATACTTGGAGCAATGGTGTTGGGTAGTCCAATCACCGTATTTTCTGAATGGAGAGTGTGCAACCCCTTGTAACTAAGATATCCATAACTTTGATGCCATAGTGGTATCGAGACACCTCTGCTCAGTTCCCTGACGTTCACTAGTACTGACAAACATCCTGCTTATACGCATTTCAGATTTTATGATTTTCCGTCTCTGTTGATGATAGATGCTGCAAGCTCCCTTTTTGAATACTATCTCCAAACCTTTGGCCTGCTGCTCAGGCACACAATATACATAACCAATTGCATAAGCTGATTCCTTGTAAGACTAATCTTATAACTCCCTTTCCAACGACCTGCCTGTTGGTGTTGTTACCTAGTTTAATAGAACTGGAAAAATTTGTATCCAATTTGGTGAACATGGATGGAGGAGAGCACATATGGTTGAAGCATCCAGAGTCCAAGAACCATGTTTTAGTGCTTCATTTGTCTTCAACACTATCCACACAAGCCATCTGCAGCATCTCATCTTCTTCTTCTGCAGTATAGTGTGCCTCCTTGTTCCATTCTGGACATTCATACTAAAAGTGCCCAACGTTTTTGTAAGGTGTAGTGCCCGAAAGACAATTGTATAATTGTTTTAGGACAGAATTAATAATTCATCTTATTATATGCATGTATGCTTATAATTAAGACACTACTGAAAACCCTAAGTACCTCGTTTATGTAATCACATAACTCAGTGTATGGCTATACACAAGAGGATTGAGTTAGTGAGATGTACTTAAAATTAACTTAGTCCGTAGCGTTTATTAATCTGAGTATGGGTCTCATGATTAATTTGCTATTAATGCGCCCAGAACACTTTAGGTGTGTGATGTCTTATCCGGATTGTCGGTAATAGGTACCTAGTGGGGCATTTATATATGATGATAATCATATGAAATTTGGACCGATTTGATTTGAGTTCTCGATATAATTCCGTAATCGAGAAGTTTTATCGAATCACAAGATGATCATATATGGATTAATCTTAATCTCGAGGTGATCATGCATTTAACGCTTAGACTAGGGTAGTGTTTGATGTGTTAGTAAGGATCACTTCGAAGTATGTGGTCCAACACTTCTCGTTGGCTCTATTCTAGGATGAGTGAGTAGTCTGTGCTATCACAGATATGGAATCCATTCCTTCCCTCGGGAAGTAGATGCGACGATTCCTCTTATTTGTTGACCCTAGAAAGCGATCGATCGGCCGAGTTCATATTATATTGAATATGAACTAATTGATCACTAGGGGTTAATGGTAAATAAGGATAATATGTTTCGAGAAGGGTTTACGGAAATATCCCGAATCGAAGTGAACAGTCTATGGAGGATTTATCCGTATGTAATGATTATATCAGTGGACGCTTTCGACTCATAAATTGAGTGTAAGTTATCTATATTCGATAGAGTTCAGTTTCGGGTTTATGGTGGTGTAATCCCGGAATTAATAAGTTGGATATAATTATTCTGTCTGATGAATAATTTTTATTCGATTTATTGTAGCTACTGAATATGGGTCCATGGTCCCCGACGTGGCTCCTAATATAGCATATAGGTTTCTCGTCATTGCACCTCAATTATAATTAAATAGTGGATTGGGCTATTTAATTGATATGCGGATTAATTGTTTAGTTGGACTAAATAATTAAATACACGGAAAAGACATTTTTCGTGACTCGGCCCAAATTGGTGTGTTGACCTTTTTGACCTAATTGGTCAAATATCAAAAGATGCGTGTGACCTTATTTGATTAAAGGTTGGTGGCGCATTTTTGTTTGTATTATTTAATTATTAGGAAATTCGTTTTCTTGGATAATTATTTGACATGTGATTTATCTTTTATTTGTTAAATGATAATTCATGGAATATTAGATAATAATATGATTTATCTTAATTTGTTTGGGATAATCATTTTATTTATCTTTTATTTGGAAAAAGGATTAATGTAATAATTATCTCTTAATTATTTAATCCTTGGAGGTTAAGTTTTACTCTCCTATATAAAGAGAGTTCTTCCAAGCCTTTTGAAACACACTATTCACGAACACACTATTCACGTCACTATTCACAAGAGAAATTGGCTGAAAATTTGGCCTCTATTCTTAGGGTTTGAGTTGGAAAAATCTTGGGATTTTTCGGTAGTATATATCAAAGAGGTCCGGCGGCGGGAAACACCATCCACCTGGTGTTGCTGGGAGACACACGTTGGAAGGTTATGGCTTCTCAATCACGTGTTCTTGGAGACCTTTTGTTCTTGGAGTTAAGCACCATAAAAAGGTAGGCTCCTAAACCCCCTTGTAGGATTAGATCTTTTATTTATGTATTTTGTTTCGTTTAGATCTAGATCTGATGCCTTCCGCTGCGTAATCGGGTCAATCCATAATTGATCCGACGATATTACATCTAACAAGTGGTAGCAGAGCCTTTGATCTAACGATCAAAGTATATGAATTTTAGATCTAGGAGTGGAAAAGCATGTTTTAGGTGTTTTTATTTCGTTTTTTTTTTTGGTAAATTTCGAAATTTAATCATGTTGTATGCTTGTGAATGTTGTGGATGAAGAGATAGATTGAGGTTGGTATTGTTTACCCGTAGATCTATTTTGTAGCTCATTTGTTTAGTAACAATTGAGCATAGGATTTGTATTTTAAATTTAATGCAATCGAAAAAAATATAGCATCTTTGTTGTAATTTTATTTTATTCCGGGTTCGAGACGACGAAGATCATGGTATTGAAGATCATGAAGAAGGTAACAACGGGAGGAGGCCGAATTGTTTAATAACTTTTTTTTTTGCCTCGGCTGTTTTTTTTTATTATGCGGCAATGACATTTTTTTTTGGCTATCCATTGTTTTGGCCGCAAGGCCTGATAGGTTTAATAAAAATAAAAATAAAAATAAAAATAAAAATAAAAACTTTTCTGCCGTATACAACAAAAAAAAAAAAGGGTTTTATATTTTTTGTGTTAGCCGAGGGCTTTATAAAAAAAAAAAAAAAAAAAAATTTGTTTAACAAAACAATTCTAATAATATATATATTTTACGATATTGGTTTATTACGGCCTCCTCTCTCTCGTCGTTCAAGGTTCGTGTCAAAATCGAAGTTTTGAAGATCCGGATGATTCAAGTTTGAAGATCAAGACTTGAAGTTTTAGATTAAGTTTTACTTTTCCTTAGAAAATAGTTAGTCGAAGTACCAACCGGTCCATCTCAAATGTTTACTTTTCGGTATAATTTTGTGTTTGATCAAAATTACGTGCTTAAAACGGAAAATTGCCATGACTTGCATCTTCATGATTCCACTCCAATGCATACACGTAATTTTTAATTTCGAATTAAAATAGACGTGTATAACTCGAATAATTAGTATGAATGCTTATTAATTTAATATGTGGTAGTTAAATAATAAGTAACTAATTATAAAAACCGAGGAACCGGGTTTTTGTCAATCGTTTACGATTTTAGTGATGGATTCTCGGTGAATCCCACTTGGAAAAATCGTTGAGTTTTTCGGTGATGGCTTCTCAGTGAACCCACCTTAAACAGAAACGAGATTACGCGTTGGGTGACGATTTAGAAATCGGAGAATCTTAGTACATGGGTTCGGAAATGGTCTAACCATGGTTGGGCGAGTTCAACCGAGCCGGCTCAATCGACTCCCATCCACGTGTGATGTGCGTTCTGTTAGATTCGACAGACTTAGCATAGCCGATAAGCCTTCGGGCTAAACGGGGCTTCTCTTGCCGGATTGGCCTGAATCATCACATATGTTCCAACGAATAGGGACGGCGTAGGCTTGCCTACATAACCGACCTTATTCGGAGTACTTCGATTTATTGTTTATTATTGTCAAGACCGCAACCATAATTAGTAAACCCACCACTTTTTCAAAATATTGAGTGGGAGCGGGAAGGCGACAGCCAAACCCACGGCCTCTACTATAGATGCAAGCACGTGAGAGAAGGGTGACGCCTCGAGCCGCTTTGATTCCGGCCCCCTGCGGGTGGTGTTCACCCCTATCAAAATTCAAGGCTTGGTTTCCGAAAGGATAGGATTTCGGGTACTCGTCGGGTCACTGACCTGCCCCTCGTAGGCATACTCGGGGCGTACTCTGAGATCTGATATAGTAGGTCACACTCTTTATGGATATTTTCGAAATATCTAGGCTAGAAAAAAAGGAAGGTAATCAATGATTAAGGTCCGGATGTCTCGATTTCCGTGAGATGTTCGATTCTCGAAGCTTAATCATTGAGAGAGATTGTCTCAGTTTGACCATCATAGTGCTGATATCGACCCTCTCGGATAGTACTATGCGAGGTTAAATCCTTGGAATGGTAGGATAAACTCTTTTATAGTTTATTATTCCTAAAATAAATCTAGTAGTGAAAATTTATTTTTGAATTTAACTTTCTGTCATGTTCATTTTACAACTCTAATCACTAGGCTACTAAATTTTGTTAGTAATAGGACTTCATTAAAAATGTGAGAGTAACAAGCACGTTGTAATTATCAATAAATGCGATTAACTTTTCGGAAGAAATTTTCTCTTGAGCCTTTAAAAACTTAAGTGACATAAATGCAGGTGTGTCACGGGTGTCACTCGTGTTGAACGAGAGAGCGACCATACTTAGTTTACAAAAGATGACATAGGACTATCGAGATAAAATTCATTTAGTGAATTTTAAAAGTGTAATTACACAACAAATTTCTAAATTGAAAAATTGGAAAATCATATACATAAGGCGTTGCTAGTTAGGCGGTATTTGGAACCGATAAACTAGTAGGAGCCTTAGCCTTATGATTTGTTGTTTTTCCGAATTATTAGAAATGTGTAATAGATCGCATGTGAAGTTTCTCCATTTATTGGAAAAACAAGAATAAAGCGTTACTAGTTAGGCGAAGATTTGAAACCGATAAACTAGTAGGAGCTTAGTTCGGAGATTTTATAATCGTTGAAACATCATGAACAAATCATTTCTAGTTAGGCGGTATTTGGAACCGATAAACTAGTGGGAGCTTAGTTCGGGGATTTTACGATCTTTGAAAAATCATAAATACAAAGTGTTGCTAGTTAGGCGGTATTTGGAACCGATAAACTAGTCGGAGCTTTGGTCTTATGATTTAACGATTAGAAAAATCGATAGTCCAAGCAAGTAACATTGAGCGCCCACGGTTCAAGAGTAGTGTCTACTCACACGAATCGCTAGTTCAAGATCTGTTTCCATCTAAGGAAAGTCGAGAATGGGAAAGAATGTTTATACGTGTTAGTCATCTAGACTAAGTAGTAGTTTAAGGCTAAACCGGAAAATTAATAAATTGGAAATTAGAGGATAATGAAAGTGATTTCGGATCACTGTCCAATGTATCCTAGCAATTTTCTTGAAAGCTAAAGTTCTTTGGAAGAACTAGGTAGCTTTGCATTAAACGATAAATAAAATAGACAACGGGCAGTTATTTCAGATAGACTAGTGGGAGTGATATAAGGAAATGAATCTCGGATTCAATTCTTGAGTATCACAGAAAATTCATTTTCTGTTTTCGGATTCGTTGGAACGAACGTATTCATTTTCAATAGGATAATTTGTTTGTCTTATTGACGATGAATGTAACGATCGTATACGAATCCAAGACTCGGACTTTTGTTTGATAAAGTCGAGAACCACTAATCATTGTTGAAAAGGTATTAGTAACACATCTTAAAACATATAAGCGCAAATGGTTTCCGTGATTTCGATAAACGCTTCTTTCTATTCTATTAATTAGTGCATATTCCCTAAAGACAAGATCGAAGGCGGCTTAGGAGATTCCTATCTCCCGAGTCAAAGGAACAACTGTCTCAAAGGAACAATGACTAAGTTTCCTTTCAATCAGGAAAGGGTAATATATTTAAAGAAGTTACATAGCCTGTTCATATCGACCTTCGGGGTCATATGAAAGATACAAGCTAGTGGGAGCTTCTGAGTAGTGACATGTTGTCTGATAACTACTCGGAACTCCGTAAGTTTATCAAATATATTTGGAGGAAATCTCTGATTTCACCAGAGATAGAGTATTCCATACTCGTAAATAGGTTATTGCGTAGTCTTCGGGTGATGCTCACCTACCTCCCGGTGAAATGTTTTCACTAAGGGATACACCACAAATTTGCCTTACATAGTTATTGATGTGCTACGATCATTTCTTGAACTCATTTAAGATATTGGTTGCAAAATAACGGTTGTATTGAAAACCGAGAAGTCTACCTAAAAGATGCCTACGCATTTGTGGATAAGGAGTGAATTCGGTTCACCCCACTTCCGTAAATAGAGGCATTTAGCACCGAGTGCTTGAAGGTAGGGATGGAAATTTTGCGCACACGCGTTCGGGACGTGAAATATCTTAATCCATTGAGTAAAGGTTGGTTATAAAACTCGTAAAATCGAGAATGACGGTTATCTTTGTCAAACTCGGGTCTGATAGAGTCTATAAATAACAACCTTGGATCTTGAAGTATTTGTACTCAAGATGTTACTAACTGATGTGTTCAGCCCACATCCAACACCGGCAGTTGGTGATAACACTAACAAAAACTACTAAACTAGATCAGTATATCACTCCACCCCGAACGCAGTGGGAGTATGGTTTGTCCATTACCCATTGCAGACCTTACGGTCTATAGGCGATTGATGACCTATAGTCCTTTGTGGGCTGTGTAGGATCCTGATCATAGAGGTTGGTTTAAAAGCCATAACCCTGTGAATGGAGTTTGATACTCCAGTTCTGTTGACCTCTTATAGAACTACCTGAGTATCTCAGGCCCAGTTGGAGTAATTGAAACTACACGGAGAAGAGTCGAATGAATAGGAAAGTTTAACTTTCAACGCAAAGCTGAGTAATTTAAGGGTGATTCCCTAAAAGGTAGAGAGTTAACCAGACCGTGGTCTCTCTCACCACTCAGTCTTGCTTGATTTCGTCAGAAAGCAAGAAATAGGGGTGATTCCCGAAGACTTCCTTGCCGAACAATGGAATCTGAATTCATTCAGAACAGAAGGGTTTTAGCTAAGAACAAATAATGGATTCGTTAAAACGCAGAAAATAGGGGTGATTCCCTAAGACTTTTTTGCAAGACTAACGGTATCTTAATTTATTCAGAAAGAACCTTTGGCAGGATGCCTACCATAGCTTATATCCTTCGGGGATTAAAGAAAACCTCTAGGTCATACATTTTAATATGTGGACTTGACAACGCCTAACCTCTCCCTGAGAATGGTGCCAGAAATCTGACAGACAATTCCCGGGTTAAACGATTCTAACCGGCAGTGTACCGGTCAAATTGTGGTGCTAGTATGGTGAGTCAGAGTGTCGAATCCTCAGGGAACTTGGTAATTTCTTTTACATGTGGTTAAACACCAAAGAGCTGTTATTAACTCGATCTAAACCGCAATTTTATAACACAGATCACTACTATTCTAGTCAACATAAAATAAATACGTAATTTAAAAGTTATTCTAATATAATATATATAGATATATAAATATATATAGATGTACATAAATTGCAAAGTATATATATAGATATAAATATATAGGTACCAATATATTAAATGAGATAATTTTTAGAATGGCCAAAACTTATATAATTGGTTTATACGATCTTTTCGATTAAATGAAATGTGTTCGATCTCTCCTTTTATTTTAGGTCCAATTGAGTAAATGAAACGGTGCACTCACGAGGTAAACAATTCCTCCTCACACGAGCGTATGAAATTGTCATATGTCCATTGCATCACCCAAGGTCCACAATCTATTCACGGTTTTTACGAGCAGGTCCCAGTACAAATCTACCTTTAGATAAAAGGAGTCATTCCGTTCGTCAAACGGTCAATTTTATTTTAAAGACTCCGGTTGTCAAAGCCGGACGATTTAACTTTCCGGTTTAAGTTTCGATTAATCGATGATTTAACATTATTACGATCTCGAGTACAAATTATAAAAAATTCATGTCTCCCAAAACAAATTTACCCCGGGTAGGAAATCGGATTCCGTTATCACGTTATTCACACGGCCAATTTTACCTTTCGTTTTTCTATCTTTTATTTCATATCCTCGACTATTTAGGCGTCAATTCATAATTAGATTATGAATTCCTCGATCGGTTAAATATGTCAATACGAATACGATCAAAAATAGAAAAAGATTCAATTAACTCAATTTTAATCATTTTAACTTAACAACATTTCCTTAACGAAAAGATCGAAATAAAACCGATTACATAGTTTTGGCCAGTATTTTATTTAGCCTAAAAACATTATAACAACGAAAATTATAAAAACAAACATAAATACTTAAGAAAAGTTATCGAATACGGCAGTTGATTCGTAAATCGTATTTTCCGGACATTACAACTTCTTCAAAGAAACCGACTTCCGAGATTTTCCGAGCATTATAACGATACTAAAACTACATTATTACAGCGTAAAGCCTTATTTACAACTACTACTAAAAATTAAAAAGAAAGAAGAGAGAGAGAGATATATATATGTATAAGATGTATATATATATTTTGGTACCTCGAAAGTGCATTCTCTCGATCAACTCTTTATATAGGCAAACATCTCAAGGCCGGACCGGTCCGAGATTAAGCCGGATCGGTCCGGACTAATGATTGCTTCCACTACTGATTGCAATCAGCATGTGCAGTGGAGATATTTATTTTTTATATATAATTATTAAACTTCTAAAATTCATATCTCGAGTTCTGGCCCTCCAAAAATTGCAAACGAAATGCCAAAATTAAGGTCTCGAGAAAATCTACAACTTTCATGAAGGACTCTTCTTCAGATAACGCCTTCTTGATAACCTCGTGTTCCTCCGAAGCTTTTACGGGATTTTTCTTAACCCAAATCGATTAGCCACTTGATCACTGTTTTAGTTGTAGACCTCCAATCTTCATAATTTAAATTGCATTGGAAAGCTCTCGGAAAAATCTACAACTTTCGTGAAGAACACTTTTTCTGAAAATGTCGTTTTGATGAGCCATTCGTTTGTCGAAGACATTTCTCGATTATTACTTAACCAGATTGGTTGGCCACTTGTCCACTTAAGCTATTCAATTGACCATTTAAGCTCGTGGCACTCTCTAAATCATTCCAGAGATATGATTAAACTTCAATATGTCGATTCTCGGGGTCTCGGTTAATAAATCTGCAATAAAATACCACAAATACCCACGTAAATCTGACACGACACTCCGATTTACTAAAATCGGTACAAAATTACAACTTTTTACTATTTTTACTACTAACTACTCTAAATTATAAAGATTAACATTTCATACTATTTATATCATAATTTCATATATTTTATATAGAATTCGTTGATAAAACATAATAATATAACGTATATTTTAATCATATAAAAATAATACATCAAATTACTCCCCACTTAGCTTTTGATCGTCCTCGAGCAAAAATAAGCGTAAATAAAGATAGTATAATTTATCAGATTATAATTTATATTGTCAATATTATAAATATATTATCTATCTTAATTTAAAATCTTAAGAAGACAGAAAGAGTATATAAATTAAATAACTTAACATTAAATATTATTTAGATAAAATTATACATGTAATACTTAATAAGTATAAATAAAATATTAGAATTATTTTTAATCGCAACTATTATGAAATCATGGAATCGGAAACTTGGTTAGGTAGTTGACAAAAATGGCTTATAAAGTTCAAGATGTTGGTTAATCGGAAAAAAGGGAAATCAAAAAGAGAAAGAGGCAAGTCGTACGTACCTACATCTTCATATTCTTGAAAAAAAACGTAATCTCGATTAATAGCATCTTTTTTTTTTTTTTTTTTTTTTCAAGATTAAGAACTAAAAGCGTGAGTGTGTGTAGAAAATCAAACTTACAGGCATTGCTTCATCAAGATTGATCGGAGTACTACTCTTTCGATCGAAAATTACAAGTCCGGTTTCCTTAAACTTGTAATAATTCCTGAGATCTTATGATTCAACTTTTTCTTTTTCATTTTATCTTGTGCCTTCATTCCCAGCAATAGGACATTTCGAGATAATACCCTAGCTGGACTACTATCATTAGGCAATCGGGAGCTTAATTACCTCATAGTGATATAGGACATTTCGTGATAATACCCTACTCACTCCAATCATTGGTAGCTACAACCGATCATTTCTTTTTATTTTGAAGTTGTTAATCACAGATAAGGAAGATACCTGATATTCGATTAATTCTGTGTAAATATGGTGCTTCGTTCTTAATTCAGAATATTAATATATCCGAACTTATTACCAAAATCGACTATCTTGCAAGTGTCATGAGGTAAGATCGAATATACTAATACTTATCTAATTTTTTCAATCAAAGATATACCAAAACTTAGCTTTTATGTCTTCATCTCTTTTCATAAGACGCGTACAAACTTATGGAATTTCAAGGAAATGTAGACCAAAATTAGCTATAGCTTGGTTATTTAATCACAATTGACAATTTGGTGAGGTCTTGATCACTCTAATCAAGGTGAGGTAGGTTATTTGGCTATAGTTATATTTTTATGGTGCCAAAATCAACAAACTTAGTCCAATTCCAAACTCATAATTCATATTGAAAATAATTCTAAAAAATTTTACTTATAAATATCAACATACTTATATAATTTTATAAAAACAATATCTAATATTAATTACTCAATTATATAAACTTAAAATCTTATTAAAATCTAAATTAGACATATAATATAATTATTTTTGACTATTTTTCGAAAATTTTAATGAATTTTCTAACCTAACTCTACTCCCCATTTACGAAGTGGCATCGTCCCGATGTTCAAAAAGTAGTAAAGAAGTAGGTTCGAAAATAAAATTAAAATTATCTATTAACGTTATTTTTCTGATTTTATTTTAGCGTATACTAATTATATCATTAAATAAAAAACTAAGACACATATATATTAAACAAGATACATTATTACAAACTTAAAAGAAAAACATAAACTTAACTAAAGAAACTTCAAACTTAACTTAATTTAACTTATTAAAACTTAAATATTACTAACAAACCACTAACAATTTCTAGATGGTAGAGCGAACATCCCGGTGTATCAACCGGTAACAACCCAACTCGACTATCTCAGGCGGAAAAATTTCATCCGTCTCGACTCTTCTACTCCATTCGTGAAGAATACACAAACGTGATATCATCCATGAATTAGGCATAGGCTTCCCCTACTACCTCTCGTGATCGCAAACTCCAACACTCGCCCTTTGAATCAATATACCCCAATCAACAAATACACCGAATGCCAAAGCAAAAAGTAGAAGCATTTCATTCTCATTAAACTTCCAAAATCCAGGTGGGATAAATTCGAGAATTTATAAAATGCTTCCACGCCTTTAGATGTGGAAGTAGAGCTCGTGTTGACATGTCGTGATTTGTATCAAAAAGCGAGAATGCAGACATTGGACGACTCGTGTACTTTATTCAAATGATTAGAGGATTTTGTAGTCCCCATTGCATTTCAAAATGTGGCATCGAATCGGTGGAATTTCAAAATTTGGTTGATAATAGATGAAGAGAAGAGGAATGACCACTCCTCTTACTAGAACAATGCGTGATATCAACCATAGGTGTCGTCATAAGCGCAGAATAAAATTCTCGCACTATTGAGACATTTACCCGTCCTCTCGGTGTACTGACAAATTTTTTCCAACCAAAACTTCGAATGATAGTTTTTCCCCATTGATCAAGCTTGTCGAAATTTAAACCTTTCTCCAATAGGATTGGAGAATTAGTAAAACGAGGTGCAAGGGAAAATTAAGTGTAGAAGCTTGAGACTCCCGAGCATCCTGAGTGTCCGGTTCATACTGAGTTTACCGATGGCGAGGAATTGTTTGACATTTTAAAAATTGGACTAAACTTAAAAGCAGATGAAATTAGAGATATAACTAATAGTAACAAGATAGAAGGTTAAAGGAATGGCAAGGTTCTACTTTATGATTGCCTTTCCTTTAATAGGTAGAAAATAAAACATACGTATTTGCATTAGACGGACTCAAAAATGACTCACCTTTTTTTTTTCACGGCCCGGTCCGGGAATATGCCGGATCGGTCCGGGTGTAAAATCATTTAACCGAGTATGAGGTAAAAGTCAAATTGTGTTTTGTTTTTTACTTCACAGTGTAACAAGGCTTCCACTTGCCTTGAAGATATTTTGATAAACGTTGAATTAATTCATCCACCTTGATACGGACGGATAAAACGACACATTATATTTTTTGTAAAATGACGTAGTAATTATACGAAAATTATTTTTGGGTTTTTTTTTTTTATTTATGATTTTTGATGAAAACTTATAAAAATTCTAATAAAACTTAATTAAAATCCTAAAAATAAGTTTATAAAATTTTTAAAACTTACTAAGAATAACATTTGAAGGAAATTTTATAATTTTATAACAATTTCTAAAAATTTAATAAAATCTTTATAACACTTTAATAAAAAGCTTATAAAAATTTAATAAATTTATATCAACTCTTATAAAACATTAAAACTAAAAAAAAACTTTTATAAAACTTTTATAAAACTCCTCAAATTTCATAAAGATCCAATTTTATAAAATTCTCAGAAGTTATGTGAAAATTTTATAAAATACACATATATGAAAAGACTCGAAACTTAAGGGGTTCCTGATTCTTCGATTTCTAAATCTTCCAAAGTTCTGATATAACGCTCAATCAACCTAACTCCTAAAAACGAAGCATTTGAATTATCTCTCGGAATTCCATCGGGATTTTCGGATAACCACCTAATCGTTCCCTTCCTAACAATATTCAAACACTCATCCTGGGATTTGGTTGTGTTTTTCCCACAGCGTCCAACATGTTCACTTTTTCCACAGATTCTGCATCTCATTAGAAACTTTGCCCTTCTTTTTATCGCACTTCTTGATGTTCCATTACATACTTCTCTCAATCTGATCTCTCTCAACAATTTCTTGTTTTGTTCAAAAACTAAAGCTTCTATAGAAAACGCGACATCTTTATCAAGGCCTAATTTCAAAAGTAAAATAAAAACTCCTATTCTATCTAAAAACATCCAGGTTCTTTTACGTCTATCCGGTAAAAGACGAAAAGAGTTTAAACATAATTAAAAATACGAAAAGTAAAGTAAAGATAGATAGCACTGGTATTCGGTGATTCGGTTTCCTCGCTTTTGAGCTTTTCATTTTTTCGCTTTTTCAATTTGTCGGGGATCAATCGGTAGCATTATTTCTTCTTTTCGGTGTGATTCCTTCTCCTCCACAAATAACTTTACTCTGTGGCCATTGGCTATAAAAGTTGTATTTCATTCAGATTAGTCCAATGACTCGATTTTGTAAACCCGTGTTACTTTAAATGGACCTGTCCATCTCGATTTAAGCTTACCTGGAAACAACTTTAAACGTGAATTGTACAAAAGCACTCGATCACCTACATGGAACTCACGCTTATAGATTTTCTTATCATGGAAAGATTTCGTATGCGTTCTTGTAGATTCGAAAGCGTTTTCATAAGAATCGAGACAAAATTCTTCTAGTTCTCATCAATTGAAGCAATCTATGATCACCGGCTTGACCTTAGGATCAAAATTCAGAAATCTAATAGCCCAGAAGGCTCGGTGTTCTAACTCAACTGGGAGATGACAAGACTTACCAAAGACTAGCTTATAGGGAGAACAACCAATTGGTGTTTTAAAAGCTGTTCTGTACGCCCATAATGCATCATCTAATTTAACTGCCCAGTTTTTACGATTTGAATCAACTGTTTTTTCCACGATTCTTTTAATATCTCTATTCGACACCTCTACCTGTCCACTAGTTTGCGGGTGATAGGGTGTTCCTAACTTATGCGTTACACCATATTTTTCAATTAACTTAGTAAATGGTCGATTGCAAAAATGTGAACCTCTATCACTAATGATCGCCCTTGGAATGCCATATCTAGTGAATATGTTCTTTTTAAGGAATCGTATGACAACCTTGGTATCATTAGTAGGAAGAGCTTCAGCTTCTACCCATTTCGAAACATAATCTACCATTACAAGAATAAATCTTTTTCCAAAAGATATAGGGAAAGGTCCCATGAAATCTATACCCCAAACATCAAATAACTCGCATTCTAAAATAGGTTGCATAGGCATTTCATGTTTTTTAGATATATTTCCCCATTTTTGACAAGATTCACAAGATTTAACATATATATAAGCATCTTTATATAGTGTAGGCCAATAAAAACCACATTGTAAAACTTTAAAAGCAGTTTTCCAACCTCCATGATGACCTCCTGCCTCACGATCATGACAAAACGATAAAATACTTAAAATTTCATTATCAGGCACACATTTTACGATTATCCCATCCGAACATTTACGGAAAAGGTCCGGTTCCTCCGGTAGAATAAAATTTTAAGTCGTAAAAGAACTTTTTTTCATTTGCCAAGTCCAATGAGACGGAATATAATCACGAGTTAAGTAATTAATGATATCTCCAAACCAAGGTGACATTTCTTAGAAGGAATTCTATTTTTAATAAGCTGCATGGTTGAAGGAGTATCTATTCTAAATAGTTGTTCATCAGAAATGAATCTTTAATTTCATTCCCTATCTCTTCCTCGATCTCCATTCTACTTAGATGATGCACACTACATTCTCACTTCCTTTTTTATCTTTAATTTCAATATCAAATTCTTGAAGTAGGAGAATCCATCTAAGAAGGCGTGGTTTCGCATCCTTCTTACTCAATTAAATACTTGAGTGAATGGTGCGTGTAGATTATTACCTTAGAACCAACAATATATGATCTAAACTTATCTAAGGCAAAAATTACAATAGCGCTTCTTTTCTCGTAGTTGCATAATTAAGGTGAAAGCTGCGTTTAGTGTGTGGGATGCATAGTAAATAGCTTTGAGAATTTTGTTATACCTTTGACCTAAAAGCAGCTCCTACAACTAAATCGCTTGCATCACACATAATCTCAAAAGGCAAATCCGATCTGGTGCTACCAATATCGTGCGATAATCAACTTCGCCAGTGGTCTTAAATGATTCCATACATTTACTATCAAAGTTAAAAGGTACTTCTTTTTCAAGTAAATGACTTAGAGGCTTTGCTATCTTGAAAAATCTGCAATAAATCTCCTATAAAATCCTGCATGTCCAAGAAATCCTCTTAGAGTCCTTAGATTCTTTGGTGGTGGTAATTTTTCAATCACCTCGACTTTAGCTTTATCAACTTCAATTCCTATTTCAGAGATTCTATGACCTAGAACAATTCCTTACGATACCATTAAATGACATTTTTCCCGGTTTAGTACTAGATTGGTATCCTCATGGCGTTGTAACACTCTTTCTAAGTGCGACAAGCATTTACCAAAAGAATCTCCGTAAACACTAAAGTCGTCCATAAAAATTTCTAAGAATTTCTCAACCATATCGTAAAATATAGACATCATACATCTTTGAAGCGAGCAGAGCATTACATAAACCAAACGGCATTCTTTTATAAGCAAAAGTTCCATAAGGACAAGTGAAAGTAGTCTTTTCCTATCTCTGCCGCAATGAAAATCAGTAAATAACCTGAATAACCATCTAAGAAACAGTAATATTTATGACCACTTAAACGTTCCAACATCTGAACTATGAATGGAAGCGGATGATGATCTTTCTTAGTATGATCATTTAGTTTTCTAAAATCAATGCACATTCGATAACCTGTAATTTCCCTTGTTGGAATCCATTCATTCTTATCATTCTCTTTCACTGTGAAACCTCCTTTCTTTGGTACAACTTGAGTTGGACTTACCCATTCACTATCTGATATAGGAAAGATTATCCCCATTTCTAATAGCTTAATCACCTCTTTCTTAACGATTAACTGTAAATTCGGGTTGAGGCGGCGTTGCGGTTGAATACAAGGTTTAGCATCTTCTTTCAGAATTATCTTATGAACACAAATCTCAGGGCTAATACCTCGAATATCGGCAACTGTCCATCCAAAAGCTTTCTTATGCTTTCTTAACATTCTAAGTAATTGATCTTCTTGTTGCTCAGTTAAAGTTGATGAAATAATAATCGGTAATAGATTATCGGTTTAGAAAAGCATATTTCGATTTAAATGTAACGGTTTCAATTCAGATTCTTGGCGGATCTTCTATTGACGATTTAAGAACTGGTCCTTCTAGTTCTAATTCCAAATACTTATGCCATGGTGGCTTAAAAGTAAAGCTTCCTTTATCTAGAGAAAGGATTATCTCTTTCATTTCAATGTCTTCCTCATCTTCTTTATAGATAGACAGAGTTAAGCATTCTTCTAATCTGTCTTCAAAAGTCAGTAAATCGATTATCATAGAGCAGAATGAATATCTTCTATAAAAGAACATGATTCTCGTGATGTATGGTTCATAGCTTTGAAAATATTGAAAGCAACTTCATCTTCATTGACTCTCAAAACTAATTCTCCTTTCGAACATCGATTAAAGTTCTTCCTGTAGCTAGAAATGGGCGACCTAGAATAAGTGGCGCTGAATATCCTTCTTCCATTTCAATAACTACAAAATCTCTTTGGAAAATAGAATTTGTCTACTTTAACCAATACGTCCTTAATCATTCCTTTAGGGTACTTAATCGATCTATACGCCATTTGTAGAGTCATTTCGGTCTTAATAAGCTTTCCTATGCCTAGCTTCTTATAATCCTCATAAGACATGAGATTTATACTAGCTCCAAGATCACATAAGACCTTCTTAAGCAGAAATCCTCCAATTTCACAGGAATCGTAAAACTTCCAGGATCTTTCGGTTTAGGTGGTAACTTATCTTGCTTGACTGCAGAACATTCTTCATTTAGGCATATATTCTCATATTCCTCTAATTTTTTCTTATTTGATAGTATATCTTTCAGAAACTTTCCATAGGCAGGTATATTAATCAGAGCTTCAATAACAGGGATATTAACATGAAGATGACGAAAAGTGTCAAGGAAACGAGCATACTTCTTATCAGTTTTTGCCTTTTTGATTTGATCTTTAGGAGGGTAAGGTAAAGATTCTAAATCTATAACCTTTGGCTCCCTATTCAATTTCTCTTTTCCTTTTTCCTTAAACCTTTGAGTATTACTTAGTCGCCATGTATCATGATTTTTAGTTTTTTCCTTTAAATTGTTCCCTGAATCAATCTCTACTTCAGACTCTTTCGGTTCTTCCTGTTTCTTATCTATTCTAACATGTTCCTTGAATAAATTCCTTAAATCTTTATCCATATGGTCTTTCAAAATCCTAGGGATTTTTACCCATTTTTCACCTTCATTTTCAGGTTCCAAACTTTTATTCCTTTTCAAGAAATTCTCTATAATTTCTTCTTCCTCATCAGTGAATTCAAATTCATCTTTAGTTTCATCATTCTTTCCATCTAAATCATTTTCTACTTCATTATTCCCGAAGTTTTCTACTCCATTGCTTCCACTGAGCTTCCTACTTCTCGTAACTACAACATTTACCTCTCTTGGGTTTCTTTCAGTGTTGCTTGGTAATCCTCCTGGGGGTCTACTGTTGTTACGTTCACCTTCCCTACTCAAATGATCTTCCATATTCCTCAATGAGGCTTCTATCGTTCTCATTCTGGTATCATGTCCACTCATAGATGTTTTCATTGTACTCATATCTTTAGTGACTGTACCAATAGAAGTCATCATTGTTTCCATATTCTTAGCTTGAGTAGATACTACACCCATCATATTTTCCATTAGTTTTTCCCATTTTTCAACTCCTTGCGCAAGTTGAGTTGAACTCGAGTTCTTGGTATACTTTGATTGTAAATTCTGATTAGATGTGTTTTCTTGATAAACTTGGTTATTATTCCTATATGGGACTGGATATGGCGGTTGTCCTGGCTTACTAGGGTTTTCAGACCATCGATAAGTAGAATGATCTCTTCTAATAGCATTAAACGAGTTTGAGTATGCATTGTTCAAGTTCTATGTCAAGAAAACTCACCTCCTCTCTTGAATATCCTGTTGGTTCTTCACCCCTAATGACACATTATCATGACTTGAGTATTCATTTGGTGTACTATTTTTCGAACTTAGGTTCTTATTCTCGTTGTAAACCATCAAATTTCCTACTCAAATTCTCCAAGTGTGCTAGAACTTCCGTATTAGGCGTACATTCTCCCCCGCAAAGCTACTTTTCGGTGCTAGAACCGGTTTCCCACATTCGTTATTTTGGAAATCTTTTCTATAGCATCGTAAACTGTTTGAGCTTCACTCATCATTAACGAACCACCACATGCATGATCTACATCCGCACGTGAATCTTTTCTCAATTTACGACAGAAGAGTTGAATTTGCATATCTAAGGAATAACCATGATCGGGACAAGCTCTTAACAGTTTTTTAAACCTTTCCCACGCATTCCCAAGTGTTTCTTCAGATCCTTGTCTAAAGTTAGCAACCTCGACTTTTAATTCCAAATTTCGTCCAAGAGTGAAATATTGTTTCAGAAATTCAGTTTGAATCTCCTCCCAACTGGTTAGTGAGTGGTGTGGAAGAGACATAAACCAATCTCGGGCTCGTCCTTTTAAAGAAAAAGGAAACATAGTCATCCTCGTTAATTTCTTATGAGCACCTTGACTTTTGACTGTTTTGCACAGTTCTTCAAAAAGATAGAGATGATGATGTGGATCTTCATCATCCTCTCCTAGAAATTGGGCTCTTGGCGTCAATTAAACCAAAAGATGAGATTTAATTTGAAATTATTCGCTCCTTCATTAGGTAAAAGTATGGGATTATTAGTCCGGTTTCTTCGCACGGTTTGATCACGAGATAGGTCTCGGGTTTGGCGGATTATTACGATTATTCGGTTCCGATTTCGATTATTTCTATTATTATTATTATTAGGGTTAACAGGGTTCTCGTCCATGCCCAGAGCATGTTCCGACCATTGTCGGTGTTTCATCACCGATTTGACCATTCTCGTATTTACTGTTTGAAGATGATTCTTGGTCGATTTCACGACTAGTATGACCGCGTTTACTCTCTACTCTTAAGCGCCTTTCGTAAGTGTTTATGTCAGGCTTATAAGGAGTGAGAGAGGGTCTTACCATACGGTCATCAACTAACGAAAATAGAAAATAACTAGAAATTGATAGTAGTAAAAATTGGTAATTTACCTATAAGGTAACAACCAACGAAAAATAAAATAGAAATGGGATAAGAAAAGTGTTGACTTATTCTCGAGAATTTTGAGCTAATACAGGTAGTAACCATAGACACATAAAAAGAAATTAGCGACGTTTCCCGGCAACGGCGCCAAAAAGCTGACAACGCCTAACCTCTCCCTGAGAATGGTGCCATAAATCTGACAGACAATTCCCGGGTTAAACGATTCTAACCGGCAGTGTACCGGGTCAAATTGTGGTGCTAGTATGGTGAGTCAGAGTGTCGAATCCTCAGGGAACTTGGTAATTTCTTTTACGTGTGGTTAAACACCAAAGAGCTGTTATTAACTCGATCTAAACCGCAATTTTATAACACAGATCACTACTATTCTAGTCAACATAAAATAAATACGTAATTTAAAAGTTATTCTAATATAATATATATATAGATATATAAATATATATAGATGTACATAAATTGCAAAGTATATATAAAGATATAAATATATAGGTACCAATATATTAAAAGCAGATAATTTTAGAAGCGGCCAAAACTTATATAATTGGTTTATACGATCTTTTCGATTAAATGAAATGTGTTCGATCTCTCCTTTTATTTTAGGTCCAATTGAGTAAATGAAACGGTGCACTCTGAGGTAAACAATTCCTCCTCACACGAAGCGTATGAAATTGTCATATGTCCATTGCATCACCCAAGGTCCACAATCAAGCATTACGGTTTTTACGAGCAGGTCCTTGAGTACAAATCTACCTTTAGATAAAAGGAGTCATTCCGTTCGTCAAACGGTCAATTTTATTTTAAAGGCTCCGGTTGTCAAAGCCGGACGATTTAACTTTCCGGTTTAAGTTTCGATTAACTGATGATTTAACATTATTACGATCTCGAGTACAAATTATAAAAAAATTCATTTCTCCCAAAACAAATTTACCCCCGGGTAGGAAATCGGATTCCGTTATCACGTTATTCACACGGCCAATTTTACCCTCCGGTTTTTCTATCTTTTATTTCATATCCTGACTACGAGGCGTCAATTCATAATTAGATTATGAATTCCTCAGATCGGTTAAATATGTCAATACGAATACGATCAAAAATAGAAAAAGATTCAATTAACTCAATTTTAATCATTTTAACTTAACAACATTTCCTTAACGAAAAGATCGAAATAAAACCGATTACATAGTTTTGGCCAGTATTATATTTAGCCTAAAAACATTATAACAACGAAAATTATAAAAACAAACATAAATACTTAAGAAAAGTTACCCGAATACGGCAGTTGATTCAGAAATCGTATTTTCCGGACATTACAACTTCTTCAGCAAAACCGACTTCCGAGATTTTCCCGAGCATTATAACGATACTAAAACTACATTATTACGGCGTAAGGCCTTATTTACAACTACTACTAAAAATTAAAAAGAAAAGAAGAGAGAGGAGATATATATATATATAAGATGTATATATATATTTTGGTACCCTCGAGCTGTTCTCTGATCAACTCTTTATATAGGCAAACATCTCAAGGCCGGACCGGTCCGAGATTAAGCCGGATCGGTCCGGACTAATGATTGCTTCCACTCATCGATTGCAATCGGCATATGCGATGGAGATATTTATTTTTTATATATAATTATTAAACTTCTAAAATTCATATCTCGAGTTCTGGCCCTCCAAAAATTGCAAACGAAATGCCAAAATTAAAGTCTCGAGAAACTCTACAACTTTCATGAAGGACTCTTCTTCAGATAACGCCTTCTTGATAACCTCGTGTTCCTCCGAAGCTTTTACGGGATTTTCCTTAACCCAAATCGATTAGCCACTTGATCACTGTTTTAGTTGTAGACCTCCAATCTTCATAATTTAAATTGCATTGGAAAGCTCTCGGAAAAATCTACAACTTTCGTGAAGAACACTTTTTCTGAAAATGTCGTTTTGATGAGTCATTCGTTTGTCGAAGACATTTCTCGATTATTACTTAACCAGATTGGTTGGCCACTTGTCCACTTAAGCTATTCAATTGACCATTTAAGCTCGTGGCACTCTCTAAATCATTTCAGAGATATGATTAAACTTCAATATGTCGATTCTCGGGGTCTCGGTTTATAAATCTACAATAAAATACCACAAATACCCACGTAAATCTGACACGACACTCCGATTTACTAAAATCGGTACAAAATTACAACTTTTTACTATTTTTACTACTAACTACTCTAAATTATAAAGATTAACATTTCATACTATTTATATCATAATTTCATATATTTTATATAGAATTCGTTGATAAAACATAATAATATAACGTATATTTTAATCATATAAAAATAATACATCAGGACTTGACCAGAATGTTGATAAGTCTTTTGTAGACTTGGCATCAATATTAGTAAAGTAGTATGTAGATTAGTGTTTGTGAATGGTAACACTGAAACAATTGGAAACAACATGGGTGTGTTATCTGAAGTCAGAGTCTGACATGCCATCGGGATTCATTCTAAAGGATTTGATTCGCTCAAATCCGCGAGAATCGATCATTGGCAATCCCACCCATTCACCTGGTTAAGATATTCTTGCATTTATGCAACATTCAACGATGTAGTCTACCCTACCTCTCAGGAATGGTTATCTAAACCTGAGGATGAATACGAAATGGGATGTTTAGTGAATCCTCAAGTATCTTCGGGAGAATGAGGAATAATATGCTAGTATATTCAGGTGCAAACTAGAATATAAGTGATAACGCTGATTCTGACTTTATGTCGAATTAAGGAAGATCGTTAAGTCGATCTAGTCCTCAGTGTTGAATCAAAGGCATATTGAAATCATACCACCGGATTAGATGGAAAGGCGATGTTTCGATCCCAAAGATTGACTCAAGCCGACATCCTACCTGATCAGTGTACCAAGTCACATGGTATTCGGATTCTGAGTACGCGCCGGGTCACTGACCTACCCTGCGGCGGCACACTCCGGTCGTGCTTGGAAGGATGAATTACTAAGATGCGCTTGGAGGGTACAGATTTGAGGGATTTGTCTCACTTGTTTTGAGCAAGTGGGAGAATGTTGTAGATATAGATAAATAAGGGTGTGCTCTAAAACAATTAATCCACTTGCCTTTCGTGCAAGTGGGAGATTGTAAGGTGTAGTGCCCGAAAGACAATTGTATAATTGTTTTAGGACAGAATTAATAATTCATCTTATTATATGCATGTATGCTTATAATTAAGACACTCTTGAAAAACCCTAAGTACCTGCGTTTATGTAATCACATAACTCAGTGTATGGCTATACACAAGAGGATTGAGTTAGTGAGATGTACTTAAAATTAACTTAGTCCGTAGCGTTTATTAACTGAGTATGGGTCTCATGATTAATTTGCTATTAATGCTTGAGAACACTTTAGGTGTGTGATCTTATCGGATTGTCGGTAATAGGGTACCTAGTGGGGCATTTATATATGATGATAATCATATAGAAATTTGGACTGATTTGATTTGAGTTCTCGATATAATTCCGTAATCGAGAAGTTTTATCGAATCACAAGATGATCATATATGGATTAATCTTAATCCGAGGTGATCTGAGGCAACGCTTAGACTAGGGTAGTGTTTGATGTGTTAGTAAGGATCACTTGAAGTATGTGGTCCAACACTTCTCGTTGGCTCTTCTCGGGATGAGTGAGTAGTGCGTGCTATCACGAGATATGGAATCCATTCCTTCCTCGGGAAGTAGAGATGACGATTCCTCTTATTTGTTGACCCTAGAAAGCGATCGATCGGCCGAGTTCATATTATATTGAATATGAACTAATTGATCACTAGGGGTTAATGGTAAATAAGGATAATATGTTTCGAGAAGGGTTTACGGAAATATCCCGAATCGAAGTGAAGCGATCTATGGAGGATTTATCCATATGTAATGATTATATCGGTGGACGCTTTTCGACTCATAAATTGAGTGTAAGTTATCTATATTCGATAGAGTTCGATTTGGGTTTATGGTGGTGTAATCCCGGAATTAATAAGTTGGATATAATTATTCGTCTCGATGAATAATTTTTATTCGATTTATTGTAGCTACTGAATATGGGTCCATGGTCCCCGACGTGGCTCCTAATATAGCATATAGGTTTCTCGTCGTTGCACCTCAATTATAATTAAATAGTGGATTGGGCTATTTAATTGATATGTGGATTAATTATTTAGTTGGACTAAATAATTAAATACACTGGAAAAGACATTTTTAAGTGGACTCGCCCAAATTGGTGTGTTGACCTTTTTGACCTAATTGGTCAAATATCAAAAGATGCGTGTGACCTTATTTGATTAAAGGTTGGTGGCGCATTTTTGTTTGTATTATTTAATTATTAGGAAATTCGTTTTCTTGGATAATTATTTGACATGTGATTTATCTTTTATTTGTTAAATGATAATTCATGGAATATTAGATAATAATATGATTTATCTTAATTTGTTTGGGATAATCATTTTATTTATCTTTTATTTGGAAAAAGGATTAATGTAATAATTATCTCTTAATTATTTAATCCTTGGAGGTTAAGTTTTACTCTCCTATATAAAGAGAGTTCTTCCAAGCCTACTCTCCTATATAAAGAGAGTTCTTCCAAGCCTTTTGAAACACACTATTCACGGCACACTATTCACGTCACTATTCACAAGAGAAATTGGCTGAAAATTTCGGCCTCTATTCTTAGGGTTCGAGTTGGAAAAATCTTCGGGATTTTTCCGGTAGCATATCAAAGAGGTCCGGCGGCGGGAAACACCATCCACCTGGTGTTGCTGGGAGACACACGTTGGAAGGCTATGGCTTCTCAATCACGTGTTCTTGGAGACCTTTTGTTCTTGGAGTTAAGCACCATAAAAAGGTAGGCTCCTAAACCCCCTTGTAGGATTAGATCTTTTATTTATGTATTTTGTTTCGTTTAGATCTAGATCTGATGCCTTCCGCTGCGTAATCGGGTCAATCCATAATTGATCCGACGATATTACATCTAACAGTTTTGACACTTATAGCATTCTACAGATGATTTGTCAAAGGATGTCAAGAATTTGTGGAGTATGTGTGAACATGGAATCATTAATTGGTACGATTATGTCTATAAGTGATACGATTAGAATGCTAGGGATTATCATTAATTGATACGATTTATCAGTATTAATACGATTATCATTAATTGATACGTCAGTCTACAATTTATAGCACTCATATTGGCAACTTTATCATTAATTGATACGATTATGTTGTCCTAGGGAATTTTTAATCAATGAAGGGTCTAAGCTTTTTGTGAAAATGTAATACATTTTTTTGTTGTGTTCATTGCTATTGATTTAGAGTTTATTCTTAGTGTTTGTGGTGCTGTTCATATTTACAAGCACTTGGATTGTTTTTGTGTTGTATACTATTTGTAAGGCATAATGCTCTACGAAAAGGTAAAATCTGAGACATTGTTGAAAGGAAATTACTACATGAGTACATGTGATTATTGATGTCGAGAATACTATTAGTGAATAACTTTATTATTTATTATTTGTAATTTTCCTATTCTAGGCCTCTCAATCTTGTGCCTATATATACCTGCTGTAATACACTTCATTGATCAATATACAATACAATTACCTTTTACAAAACTCTATATGGTATCAGAGCCTTTCTGAGATCAAAAAAAAAAAAAAACCCTAACACAGCAAAAAAAAGCGGCCGGCCATGTCTGACGGAGAAGACAGCGCCACCACCAATGCTGCTCCTCCTAACGCAGCCATCACCACTCCGACGTTCACCCCCTCTTCTGCTATACGCATCACCCGTCTTACGCGCCAAAATTACAATGCGTGGCGTGCTCGGGTAAATCCCTACCTCAAAGGACGGGCGTCTTCGGCTTTGTGGATGGCTCTCTTCCACCACCGCCATCAACAATCACCACGGCACCGAGTCGCTTGTAATAACGACCATAAATCCGCAATTTACTGACTTGGACAAAAACAGACAATTTAATACTCTCTCTGATCACCTCCTCCCTCTCCGACGATGTTTTGATGCAGGTATACACGGCTACCACTTCAGCCGCAATCTGGGCTGCTCTCTCCACCTCGTTTGCATCCCAGAGCAGGTCGAAGCTCGTTCAACTGCGCAGTGCCTTGGCATCTACGCGCAAAGGAGACACATCGGCCACAGATTATTTCTTCAAAATCAAGAGCTTTGCTGATCAGCTGTCTCTCGCCGGTCACCCTCTCTCGGACGACGACATCATCGCCTATCTCCTTGCTGGATTAGGTCCTGAGTTTGATTCTCTTGTTACCATGCTATCGATTCAACCGTCTCTTTCGCTGGATGATTTGTACTCTCAGCTACTTACCGCCGAAGCGAGAATTCAGCACCACCGCCCCACTGTTATTGCCGCTGCACCATCATCTCAGTCCTCAGGTATTTCGGCTGCTGCTAATTATGCTGGGTATCCTTCTGGTAATCGTCCTGCTCCTTCTTTTCCTAATAATTCTGGAAATAATGGCTATAATAATTCTGGGAACCAACACTTTCCTACTCGCAATGGAAATAATGTGGCTAACAATAATCGAGGCCGGGGGCGTGGTGGTCGTGGCGGTGGACAGCCCCGCCAACCTTCACCGTCACCCACACCCTCCACTGAGCCAGTATACAAGTGTCAAATTTGTGCTAAGACAGGTCACTGACTCAAACTTGTTATTGGCGATATTCTGAATCACGGGGTTCTGCACCACGTCCTCCTGCCCCTCGTGCTCCACAGGCTTACGCTGCTTATCCACACCCACAGCAGTATCCTACTACTCCGACTGATTGGATTCCTGATACCGGTGCAACGCATCATATGACAAATAATTTTGGCAATCTCAATCTCCATTCGAACCGTATGACGGCGGCAGATCAAATCCATGTAGGCGATGGCTCAGGTTTACCTATTTCTCATTCTGGCTCTTCCTTTATTACTTCCCCACCCCACACGTATCACTTATCCAATATCCTTGTCTCCCCCGTACTCACTAAAAATCTCCTTTCTGTTCAAAAATTTACCACTGATAATTCTGTTTTCTTCGAGTTTCATGACACTTTTTTTGTTGTGAAGGACTACTCGGGCCAAATCCTTCTTAGAGGCATTGTCAAGGATGGACTCTACCACTTCACTCCCCGACACAGCCGCCCTCCTGCTCAAGCTCTCTCCGCCACTCACAACTCCTCCACCACTTGGCATCGCCGCCTTGGCCATTGCTCCTTCCCAGTGCTCCAACAAGTTTTTAAGCGTCTTCCTTTTAATGTTTCCAATAAGGCACCTACTAGTATTTGTGCCCCTTGTCAAATGGCTAAAAGCCATCGTTTTCCTCTTTATACTTCTGATTTTACATCTCATGCACCTTTGGATTTAATTTTTACTGATGTTTGGGGTCCCTGTACTGAATTATCCACTTATGGTTCTCGTTATTATGTTAGCTTTCTTGATGATTTTACCATGTACTTGTGGCTTTTTCCGATTAAACTTAAATCTGACGTAGAAAAACTTTTTCCCGACTTTCTTAATTTCATTGAACGCCTTTTTTCAACCAAACTTAAAGCCCTCCAATCTGATTGGGGAGGTGAATATCGTCATCTCTCACAAACCCTTACGACTCTAGGCATTCAGCACCGCCGCTCCTGTCCTCACACTCATGAACAAGTCGGCGCTATTGAACGCCGTCACCGTCAAATTGTTGAAGTCGGTCTCTCCTTATTAGCTCAATCGAATCTTCCTCTTCCTTATTGGGAAGATGCCTTCATTACAGCCACCTATCTTATAAATCGCCTTCCTACCAAATCCCTTGCCTATAAAACTCCTTATGAAATGGTCTACCATCGTCCACCTGACTACTCTTTTCTCCGTGTTTTTGGCTGTGCGTGCTGGCCTTACTTACGTCCGTATAACCATCACAAGACAGATTATCGCTCCGTCACTTGTATCTTCTTAGGCTATTCTCCCACCCATCATGGCTATAAATGCCTTGATCTCGCCACTGGTCGTCTCTATATTGCCCGACATGTTGTCTTTGATGAATCAAATTTTCCATACACTCCAACCCGTACTTCCATCACCCCAGAGTCCATCACCGTTCCCTTACCCAACCTCCTTATCAACTCCCCTCCTCCACCCAGCTCTCCACATGTCACTTCCTCACCCGACTCTCCTTCACCTTCCTCCTCCCAATCTCCACCACCCGAATCCTCCACCAACACCACTGACGAGCCACCCTCCCCTGGTCTCCCCTCGGCCTTGGCTCCACCTCCCACCAATCCGACCCGCATGCTCACCCGCACCCAAACCAATACTCTTAAACCCATCCACATGCCTGACTTCATTCGTTACCCTCTCTCTCGGGCACTTCTTGCCACTGCTTCCTCCCTGGACCCTTCCTCCTACACTGATGCTTCCAAGCACCAGATCTGGCGTCATGCGATGAGGGATGAGATTGATGCATTGTTGAAAAACCAAACTTGGGATCTTGTACCACGTCAGTCTCATATGAACATTGTCGGCAATAAGTGGGTTTACCGCACTAAACACCTTGCAGATGGTCGCCTTGAACGCCACAAGGCTCGTCTAGTTGCTAAAGGGTTTCATCAGGCTGAAGGTGTGGATTATCATGAGACGTTTAGTCCGGTTGTGAAACCGGTCACGATCCGGCTCCTTCTTTCACTTGCCGTTTCTCAGGGCTGGGCTCTTCGACAGGTAGATATACAGAATGCCTTTCTACATGGTCATCTTTCTGAGCCTGTCTACATGCAACAACCACAGGGCTTCGTTCATCCCGACTTCCCTGATTATGTTTGCCGCTTAAAGCGCAGTCTCTATGGCCTCAAACAGGCTCCTCGGGCATGGTTTTCTCGGTTCACTGAGGCCCTAACACAGTTTGGTTTTACTGGCTCCAAAGCCGACCCCTCCCTTTACATTTATTCTCGGGATGGCACTCGGGCTTATGTTCTTATTTATGTTGATGATATCATTATTACGGGCTCCTGTTCCTCTCTTATTGCTCAGGTTATTCAGTTTTTGGCAACGCAATTTCCGGTGAAAGATCTTGGTACCTTGTCTTACTTTCTTGGCATTGAGGTTCTTCCCACCGTCGACGGTCTCTTCCTTACTACGGCGTAAGTATATCCTTGATTGCTTCAGCGTGCCTCCATGGACAAGTCAAAGCCGTGTCACACCCCTATGAGTGCGTCCACGCGCTTGGTTTGGGATGATGGCCCTCCATGTTCTGATTCTGGCCTCTATCGTACTATTGTCGGTGGTCTTCAGTACCTTGCCTTTACCCACCCCGACATTGCCTTTGCGGTTCACAAAGTTAGCAAATACATGCATAACCCCACTGACGCTCATTGGGCTGCCGTCAAACGTATCTTGCGGTACTTGAAACACACTATTTCTGAGGGTCTGTTTTTCTCCCGTACTTCACCTATTGCTATCCGTGCCTACTCTGATTCTGATTGGGCGGCTGACTCCGATAACCGTCGCTCCGTTGGTGCGTATTGTATCTTTTTGGGGTCGAATCTCATTAGCTGGCGCACAAAACAACACCTAACTGTTTCTAAGAGTAGCACTGAGGCTGAATACAAAACCTTATCCAATACAGCTGCTGAGATTCAGTGGCTTTGCAGCTTACTGGCAGAAATGGAGGTTCCTCTATCTACGACTCCGACCTTATGGTGTGACAACATCGGGGCCACTTACCTTGCTCATAATCCGGTTTTTCATGCTCGAAACAAGCACATCGAAATTGATTTCCACCATGTTCGCGAACTTGTTGCGGCTCGTCGTCTTACCATCTCCTTCATTACCTCAAAGGAGCAACTTGCGGATATTTTAACCAAGCCATTAGGCTCTCCTCTATTCCACACCATGAAGACCAATCTCCGTGTTCGTTCTCTTCCCACGGGATTGCGGGGGCGTGTCGAGAATACTATTAGTGAATAACTTTATTATTTATTATTTGTAATTTTCCTATTCTAGGCCTCTCAATCTTGTGCCTATATATACCTGCTGTAATACACTTCATTGATCAATATACAATACAATTACCTTTTACAAAACTCTATAATTGACATTGTAGATTCAAACCTTTTAGTTATACACCGGTTGTGGGAAGGTTTAGGGGTCATGATTCTTCAAATTTGTGTGGATTTTTGACATTTTAAATGAAAAAACATGTTGTTGATTGATGAATTGAGTAGTATTAGTAGACATATTGTATTCAAATTCTATCTTATTGTCTTTTGTTCACAACTTTTATAAAATGCTATCTATTTAGCGTTTCTGTTTTAGAAACTCGAAGTAATGTTTTTTTGCTCACTTGCAGACTTGAAAAAAAAAAAAATCGGTATAAAACAACATATCATGGAAAATTTTATTCTAAACCCCGAGAAAAAAATCCTGACTCCGCAATTGCTTACGTTCATTTATAGCTTTGTGACATTGTTAATTATTATACAATTCATATCACCTTACATAATTTAAATAATATCAAAAGACTAGCAAACACGGAGATAAGGAGATACTACAAGTATATATATCATATTTTTTCTAGATCACCAATATATATAGATGTGGAAATAGTAAACTTTTATTTATGAAGAAACATAATAAGCATGCTAATAATACTTAATGTTAATAATAATACTTTACAACATCAAGCAGGGGTGACGATTAATTAATACCCAAAGAAGCGATGAAAGTAACTATAAGCACTAGCAGCAAATTTGCACCACCAGCAGCAGCAGCTGATGATGAAGATGAACTTCGTGTTCCACCACCGCTACGACCGCCAATTACTCCTCTACTTCCACCACCGCCTCCGCCTCTACCGCCTCCACCTCTTCCTCCACCGCCACTTCCACCACCACCACCACCACCTAGACCTCGAGCCACCACAAGCGACAACAGGGGAGACAGAAAGTGATCAACAAGAGTAGAATTTTCACTTGACGCTGCTGCATCTTTCTTCTTCTTGCTAAATTATTGTTGGCTTCAATTTCAAAGAAGAGTGTCCTGATCCTCTGGATAATAATTTGCATGTGGTTTTGGTGAGATTATATCGCAGTTGCAGTACGATACGATTTGGAGATATACTATATATATATATATATATATATATATATATATATATGGACAAGTTTTATGGTGCAACACTTTTACCAAATAGAAACATGACATGGTAAAACATCTCCAATGAAATCTTGACAACTCAAATATGTGGGGCCCACCTGTAACTTAATCTGAAAAATAGAATTTGTAAACGGACGTGAGCCTTTCCGTCAAATTCAATTTTCACTCATCCTCTTTTGTTTTTCCTCCTCTCTTTTCATTCTGCTAAAAAAAAAAGTACGCTCCTTTTTTTCTCTTTCCCTTTTTTAAACAAGATCAAAATCTTTACTCCACTTTCAAGGATACTAAGCATTCAGACAAAGAACAAAAGGAAATCTCACAATGATTGAAACCCATTTCACGGATAAAGATTCGGAAGGTAAGGAATGAACTGAAAATTTGTTCTTATTTCAGACCTATATAGATTAATGAATCTATCATATATATGAAATTGCAGAGAATCAATTTGTGGTCTTTTTTGTGAATGTTTTTTTTTTCCTTCTTCGATTTCTTCATTCTTCCGGTATTGTCACCAAGTCTTAGCATAATGGAATCAGAACCGGCCCCTCCCCTCTTTTTTTTTGGCTGTATACTTTTAAATTCGTGCTTGCTTGAGGAATGTTAGCACATATGGAGTGAATACCAAAAAAGTAAAAGATCTTTAAATAGTTATTTTACATTGTGTTAGGTTATATTCATTCCTATAAAAATCTGCAGCTTCTTTATCCAAACATCAAAACATTCTAATCGATTATTTTAAGGTCATATCGATGTCAGCTCTTTGTTTTTTTTTTGATGTGTATAGGTGTCGATATTGGACAAGTATTAGCAGAAATTCAAGGTAAGCAATTTCATCTTCATTTTGTGGATGCACTCTGTTGTTTGATACTATTGTTCTTCACCATATTTGTGTAAAAAGTTTTTTGTTTTCCTTTGTTTTTTTTTAAGATAAAAAAAAACATGAAGTTTCCTCTGCAGTTGCGCGAAATGTAGGAAAAGACATGGAACTCAAGGTTGGCATGACTTTTGCAAATGAAATTGAAGCTTACAATGCTTACAATGCATATGGAATCTTAAAAGGGTTCGGGGTGAGAAAGGCAAATAAGAGATTCAACAAAACAGGTACTTTAACGACATGTGAAATTGTTTGTTCTTGTGAAGGTAAGTCTGCAACTCGTGCGCCAGATGAGAAAAGAGTAAGACATAGATTAGATTATAGATGTGGTTGTGAGGCTAATTAAGATTCAATTTAGAATAGTTGATGGCCTATGGGTTGTGTCAAAATATTATGACACTCACAATCATGAAATGGTTGAAGATCGCCAAAAACATTTTATCCCATCCGGTCGCAAATTGTCACAATCTAGTAGAGAAATTATTGGATCTTTGATAGATTCAGGGGTACGCCCTACAACGGCCTTTAGGTATATGAGTAAAGAGGCTGGTGGTATTGAAAACCTTGGCTTTATAGAGGAAGATGTTCACAATTTCAACAAAGAACGCAGAAAAAGCTTGTTAGGCATAGGGGATGCACAATCTCTGGTTGACCGTTTTAAATTAATGCAATCCCAGGACCCTGACTTCTTTTACACTTTTCAACTTGATGATGAAGGTCATTTGTGTAATTTCTTCTGGAGGGATGGTGTATCAAAGTTATATTATGACACTACTAGAATTTCACCTTTTTGTGTCAACAGAAAGTTGACGCAACAAGTCAATTGTTGTCCCAAAAAAGGTTTTTGAGACAACATGTCGACGCAAATACGTTGAATCAATAACTCCGTACCAAATGTTTTTCTTGTGACAACACGTTGACGGAAAAACTTTTGAGACAACATAATGTCCCTAAAATTGTCAACAAGCCCGGAACAAATTTGCTGACATGGCAAAGGTGTTGGCGACAACATCTGTTGTCTCAAATCATCGATGGCGTGGACTACCTTTTGGGACAACATGGTTGGACGCACAAAATCTTGACATGGACTACCTTTTGGGACAACCTTGTTGTCGCGAAAAAATGCTGACGTGGCTAACATTTTTGCGACAACTATGTTGACGCATTTAATAAATCTAATATTTTTTTATAAAATTATTTTTGAGACAACGTTGTTGATGCAAAAATAAAAATAATTTTTTTTATATAAAATACGTTCCTTACACGACACCTCCTAGTCATAACCCAAAATACATATAAAAGACAACCACGCAAATATGGTTCACAACACAAAGAAAACAATGAAACCACAACCCAATTCCATAAGTCTAAAGAAAATGCATGTCTACAAATCGTCAACAATCATCATCATACGAAACATCAAGTCTAATTAATGAAAATGTCTAAAGCTCATCATCGATCTCATCATCGAACTCATCATCGATGTCATCTACACGTGAAACATCATCTGAGACTGGTGGTGGAGGGGAATATGGATCTCTCGGCATTTCAATGTCGAGAAGCGCGATCTTCACCCCGAAGAAGTGCATCAAGAGCAGAAGACACATCATGCAAGTGCTTGCGCGTCGCATCATGTTCCTCCTTGGATACATGACCCGGAGATGGAGCTGTGGTAAACCGATGAGATGATGATTTAGACGGAATAGAGGTCCTATCCCTGGTATGTAGCCACGCCGCGCCAAGAACCTTTTCCATTATTTCTTTCTCTTGCTCGGGAGTCAGACGTGCGCCAGGGGTGGATGATAATACCCGTTGCGCCTCCGCCACCATGCGATTCTGAAAATATAATAATTCATTCTCTAATTAGTCATCGATAAGGTTAATTAGTAATGATTGAAAATGTAAACAATTTTGAAAAACTTACATGATCCGCAGCTGCTAAAGGGCTAACCCACTCCCCATCCTTATTCATATGGATTTGCTTAAACACCTCAAAATCAGTGTCCCCGGGCTTTGTACCATTTGCCGTCTATAAAAAAAATGATGACCAAATCTTGTGTTCAGATCAATACTCAAATGGTCTCATTAAAAATAGAAAAATGTTGGATGGCATCCATCATACAAAAGGTTTTTTTTCCACACGTAAACGGAAATAAGCATAACAAAAGATTAATTGAAATAAACTAGACAACCCTTGTGAAGCAATCAAGCAAAGGCGTATCATGCAAAAGAATCAATTAAATATCAGGCAAATCTAATTTATTATTATTCAATAGGTCTCCAACAAGATGACCAAGCTGTTTCTAAAAGACAAAAATAAACATCAACTATTCAAAGAATTTTAAAGATATACTTACGGAGGCATGTCGGCGTTGCGCTTGGGAGGTCCGCCCCTGTAAGCTTGGATACCTCACTTTTTGTCGGCTATTAGTATTCTTTTCAGAAATTTTCTGCATGAAAGCAAGATTAAAGAACACCCCAACACGGCATTGCTAATCATATAAACAACTAGCAAAAACACATTATTACAAGTAAATAATGAGCTACTACACTAATGTAGAAAGGTTACTGAAAGAGTCGGATCTAAACCTCTTGACACACTCACCACTCTTGCGGGACTTACAATGCTTTCCCTTTCCACTGGTCTCTGCCTGAGGCCCCAAAAGCTTGATCCTTCTATTGATTGCGTTTTTCCAATTCCTATACCGGGAAGCGACAAGATGCGAACAACGTCACGATCGACCGGCTGGAAGTGATACTGAAAGAGAAAGACACAAAATTACAGGAAAACTAAAAATAGGATAAGAGCTGAAGTTTTTTTTTTAAACATAAGCACTAAAGTTAAAAAAATGAATGTAGTTCGTTAAGTACAAACCCTTGTATCTGCAAGCACTTTTTGGATATTACTTTGTGGCACATCCTTAAAGTTATTGTGCCAAGCCTCACAGTAGGTGCGGACATAGATGCCAACGCCGGTGTAGTACAATTTACCATATTCCCCTACGGCCTTCCGTGTGCGATTTGTGTTGTCCCACTCTAATGGGATGGCATGGCCGAGCTGCATACGTAGCCGAGTAATCTCTTCGCCGATAGCAACACCACGTCCCCTAGTGGGGGGATCGGCGTCGTCTTCCTCCTCATCAATATCTGGGACGTCAGGAGCTATACAAATTAAGAAGATAAGTTAGTACAATCATTACTAATTATAGAACATTCAGGTTTGTGCTAAATACAAAGTTCAACAAATTAATTTATAATGGGCGAACTACAGCAAAGCCAAAATTAGAAATATAGTTTTGTGCTAAATACAAAGTTCAGCAAATTAATTAACTAATTACAACAAAAATTCAGGTTTAATTCACAGCACAGCTGTGAATACAAGCCACTTAAATGCAGGCTACTAGAAAGCAAAATGTTCAAATCCTCAAGACAGTATAGCAGCTTAGTAAATGTAATATAAATTAGTACTAAAATTTGATGATCAGCATACACAATTGTTTATTAAATGAAACATCCATAAAAAATTCATAATGCATGTACCTGCCTCACATTGTGCCGGCAAACGTCGATGATGGTCGTGTGGGGGTTGTGCACCCCCAGTTGAACCGGCACAAGTCGCAGCTGGTCCCGCCATGTGAACAACTGCACATGAAACACCATGGTAAAACAAGTAGCCATATTAATACGATAATTCAATAAACATTAGTTAATGTAAGATCAAATCCAAGTAAAAAGCATATCTTATTATATATGGCATACCTATGAAATTGATACTTATGAAAAGCATATCTATCGTTATTAAATTGTTTATCTATTGCATCATTCATCATCTCTAGGTATATTCATGTTCGTGGCATCATCAAAGTCATCGTCCAATTCATCATTCACATCATTTCCCTCATCCGACTCATAAGCGTTGTCTGTTTCATAGTCCTCGTCATTTATGAAGTCGTCACCATCTACACGACTTTTATTTAAGTTTGTTTGTCTATCAGCTGTCACATCAGTGGCATGTATACCCGGTTGATCCCATCTTATGTTTGATGAATCTAACGAAGGAAGTTCAACGTGCAACTGAAAAGTTTCATCGGTGGTTTCCTCAACTACCACATTCTCTTCAGTAATGTCATCATTTGGATCCAATATACCACGATGCCGGAAATGCTCCACAACTTTCCAATCTTTACCGTTATACAAGTCATCTACATAAAACACTTGTTCTGCTTGAGAAGCAAGAATAAATGGTTCATTGTCATACCATGTGTTTTTAGTGCAGATGCTTTTTCTATTCTTGTAAACACGAACTCCCTTCTTCTGCGGACTAGTGTCATACCACTTACATTTGAAGAGAACAATAGAATTTCCCTCTGGATAGGTGATGACGTATATATCCTGCAAAATGCCATAGTATGTATGATCCTCGAGTCCTTTGACAGCAATACCACTGTTATGAGTGGATCGAGTGGCATCTCGCTTTTCTGTCAAGAACTTTACTCCATTGATCACACAGGCAGGATAGGATTTGACAGAGACAAAAGACCCAGAGGCTAGTGACAACAATTGTTCATTCATGGCCGATTTGTCTTGTTGGTGTAAAGTAGACATCTATGTAAGAAACATGTGAATGAGATTAATAGAATTAACAACACAAGTTTAATAACGTATTTCTGTTACAACATAACAATGCCGTACCTTGGTATGAAACCACTGTGGGAATTGTTCTTGGTGTATTTTATCGAGATTACTAGTTGAGCATGTCACTGCTAGTTCATTGCGATGTTCACTGTTCAAAGTAAGGATTAATCAATAAGATTTATCATGAAAATATAGATTCAACCATAATACATATTATTACGAAGAAAACTCACTTTAAGTAATGTTGGATCTCTGTGCAATTCTGCAATACATACCATTCGGCCTTTACCCGCTGACAGTATTCAAACATAAGAACTGACATGTGGCCAATAGGGCCGAGCAGTCTGGAACATCGAGATCTTATGGTTGTTCAACTCTTCGTTCTCAACCCAATTTCTGTCATGCCGGTTGTACTTGGTATCGATGCCCGTAAAATACATTGAACAGAATGTAAGTGTTTCATCGATCATATATGCTTCCGCAATAGAACCTTCAGGACGAGCCCGATTCCTAATATACTTTTTGAGAGATCCAAGAAATCTTTCAATCGGATACATCCATCTAAGATGAACTGGTCCACCTTGTATCGCTTCCTCGGGCAAATGCATTATCAGATGTACCATGATGTCAAAGAATGCTGGAGGGAATATTGTTTCCATCGTGCATAATATATTTAAGACCTCTTCCTTTGCTTTCTCTAACTCACTTACCTTCAAAGTCCGTGAGCACAACATACGGAAAAAGTTGCTCAAGTCTGTGATAATATCTGCAATGTCTTTCCTTAGCAACTTTCGTACCCCGATCGGTAGTAGCCTTTGTAGTAGTACATGATAATCATGTGATTTAAGTCCGGAAAGCTTGCTACTTGTGTTTGCTTCAATAACTTTTTTTATTAGATTACTAGCAAATCCATGAGTGTTATGGTGACGTTGTTACTTTTGACACTACTTACCGAACAAATAAGTATAATTTGATATGTGCTCATTTTGTTGGTGTTAACAATCATTGGAAAAATATATTTTTTGGGTGTGCATTTATGGGGGATGAGACAACTACTTCTTTTCAATGGTTGTTTCAAACGTTTTTGGATGCTATGGGAGGTAAACCACCGGTCACTCTTTTTACGGATCAGGACCAAGCGATGGCAAATGCGATTAAGACGACAATGCCAAGCACGCGACATCTTCTATGTGAGTGGCATATAGAGAAAAACGCAGCACAAAGAATTCCTCATCTTTTCGGAAAACCTGAATTTAGAGACAAATACTTTAACAAACTTTTATGGAGCTGCGAATCAAAAGTTGAATTTGATTCTCTTTGGATAGAAATGACTGCAAAATGGAATACTAAGGATAATAGTTGGTTGAACAAGTTATACGGCTTGAAAGAAAAATGGAGCCCGGCTTTTAATCGCGACTGTTTTTCTGCAGATATTAAGTCAACTCAAAGAAGTGAGAGCACAAATAGAGTATTCAATGACTTCTCTTGTCGAACTTTGACACTTGTTGAATTTGTCACCCGTTATGAGGAAAATGTCAAGCAAATGCGAATCAAAGAAGCCCGTCATGATTGTTGATGTCGATCGATGTGAAGAAACAATTCATGATACTCAAAATAATGGTTGTATTCCGGAAGAAGTGATATTGGATCCAGTTAATAGAAGAAGAAAAGGGACTCCGAACTTACGAATGAAAAGTGCAATTGAAAAGAAGAGAAAAAAGACTACATCTAAGATGACAAGAAAACTGGTGGATGAAAACATGGTATCCACATCAAACCATGTATGTAATTGTTTTCATTCTGTTATTATATATGCCTATGGTTATGAACTACAAAAATCATTCCTACTTATCTAAGTTATATGTAAGGTGGATTTTATTTTATTTTGTATGCTTTTCCAGGTGACATTGAGCAACACTTCTATGGAAATGTCGGGTGCCTTTGAACCGCACTTTTATAGAAATGCATGGGTAAGACATTTATTGCTTTGAAATATTTTGTTTAGGATTATCTTTCCGGTATGCCTTACTACTATTGACGTGCATGTACAGTTCAATCAAAGTTCGAACGTGGAATCTACGACGCACTTTTGTCAGGTTTAAGTAGTACATTAGCTATTACATTTTATAAGTAGAGTGAGTGCATAAATATATGTCCTGATTGGAATTTTTTTGGTTTAACAGGTTTCAGCTACAAATGTTGCACAAAATACATTTGTGGATTAAAATATGTCATTTGACATGGAAGATCAAGTAACATGATGGAAGGACATTGACTATGGACTCTTGAAGTTTCTCCATTTATTAATATGTTTGATTGATAAACATTTGTCTAAGTGAAACACTTTTTGGATTCAGTTACATGATGTAAAGGTGTAACAAGATGTACGGACACATTATTTTTTTGTTTTGGTTTGCGACTTTTTTTTATGTAAAGAATGTGAAAGTTGTTGCAGTTGCTATGTTCTTTTTTACACTTTTTCTTGTTGGATTTAATTGCTTACTTGTGTAAAATATGCATTTTTCAAATGTCTCAAATTTGAAGTAGGAGTGAACTATAATCTTCTTGATCGTTGAATAACAGATCAAATGGTATGATGTGATGTATTAAGTAGGCTGTTTGCTATGAAATTTAGCACATGCCTTCTTTGACAACGAGAAAGTTTCAAATGCCGTGAGGATTATGACCAAAAAATGCATGCACTCAACCTTGAATAAAATTATCCAGTTTGCAACCCATTATTTTACTCAAAAAACGTTGTAAAAAAAAACCGCAATCATTACACAATCACCGAAAGCAGTTTAGAGTAATTTCATTGAAGATATTGCTAGTAAAGACTACATCCAAAGACTAGCACTAATCAGAGGTCAAAGTTTCTGAGAATTCTATGTGGAAGTGCACGTACATCGTCCTTAACAGAAAAGAAAGAAAAAAAAAAACATGTCCATCACACTGATTGCCTTGAATTAATCAAGTTTGAGTAATTCTCCAAGATTAGATTTGATTAGGATTTTCATGTAGTCTAAGTGGGTCAAAAGCCCCACTAAGAAACACTCCGTTCAATGAAAAGGCCATCTCCGTTGCTTTGGAATTTAGGATGCTCTTTGTTGTATATAAAAATCCAGTCTCCGTTTATTGTTTCAAGAGCTTCACTAGCCTCCCCAACAAATATAATCTTCTGACCAGTTTGCTTACCCTTCTCCACAATGACTTCCAAGTTCATGTTGCCACACACAGCCCCTCACCCCTCTAGTGAGGACACCAAGTTCTTCTTGTAGTCACTGCAATGATGTTGTATCTCTTGGATTGGATCAAAAAGTCCGATGAAGACTTTCACTCCGGACCCATGGTAACCTGGACAAATCATTGAAACACCACTTAAATTCCTTAGTGTAGATAAGCACGTTACAAATCCAAAAAATGATAAGATGGATTATTATTAATCACTGGATAACAAAACACGGATGCAAACAACAAGAATTAATAAATAACACAAACCATTTGCTTTCTTGGCTGCCTACTATCTATCATTTCATCATATGCACAGTAAAGTGCAAGGAATCAATAGTCCCAAAATTATAAACAATCTATCAATTACTAGGAAATGTTGTACTCACACAAAGAAAAGGGTCTAAAAAAATCAAATGGGTTATGTACCCTGCCTCTACCACCTAGTCCCCCCTTCAGCGCATCATAACCATATGAATCATATATCTCATGTTTTTCATAGTCAAAAAGTACCTTAATGGCCTGAGTGAGCTCTTTAGACTTAAGACAAAAAAAATCAATAATCAATCCTTCAACAACAACGATCTTGCAAAAATGATAGAACTAGATCAAAGAATTACCTTCTCGGATCGTCTCCCTTATCTCCCTTGTCAAGTACGATACCTATACACATCAAAAGAAAAACAAAGAGCTGACATCGATATGACCTTAACAAAAAACTTTTTACACAAATATGGTGAAGAACAATAGTATCAAACAATAGAGTGCATCCACAAAATGAAGATGATTGCTTACCTTGAATTTCTGCTAATACTTGTCCAATATCGACACCTATACACATCAAAAGAAAAACAAAGAGCTGACATCGATATGACATTAACATAATCGGTCAGAATAACTATTAACCTAACACACTGTAAAATAAGTATTTAAAGATCTTTTCTTTTTTGGTATTCACTCCATATGTGCTAACATTCCTCAAGCAAGCATGAAATTAAAAGTATACATCAGCGGGAAAAAAAAAATAAAGGTCCGGTTATGATTCCATTATGCTAAGATCTGGTGACAATACCGGAAGATTGAAGAAATCGAAGATGGGAAAAAAGGACCACAAATTGATTCTCTGCAATTTCATATATATGATAGATTCATTAATCTATATAGGTAGGAAATAAGTTTCCAGTTCATTCTTTACCTTCCGAATCCTTTGTCTGCGAAATGGGTTTCAATCATTGTGAGATTTCCTTTTCTTCCTTGTCTTTAAGATTGGAGTGAAGATTTTGATCTTGTTTTAAAAAGGAAAAGAGGAAAGAAGGAGCGAACTTTTTTTTTTAGCAGAATGAAAAGAGAGGAGGAGGGAAAACAAAAGAGGATGAGTGAAAATTGAATTTGACGGAAAGACTCACGTCCGTTTACAAATTCTATTTTTCAGATTAAGTAACAGGTGGGCCCCACATATTTGAGTTGTCAAGATTTCATTGGAGATGTTTTACCATGTCATGTTTTCACTTGGTAAAAGTGTTGCACAATAAAACTTGTCATATATATGAGAGCCTGCAGCCTGGCTGCTTGCGTACGTACGTCAGAGACATTACTTGTTCAGTTAACCAAAGGATTCAAAATCTCTTTTTTGGTAATTTGAGATTTTGTAAGGTCTGACCGACCTGTGACATCTTAATAATTTCGTTTCACTTTCACTCTTTTATTATTTCCGAAAAAAAAAAAAAAAAAAAAAAAAAAAAAAAACTTTTTTAGGACATGAACGTTTTGTAAGGGCTTCATTGTAATTTGATATAATATTAATAAGACTATCATTATGTCAATATGATATCCCACAATGAAAGTGGAGAAGCGTATTATCATCATATAAATGTGATACATAAAAATATTGTAAATTCAGATTAGCCATTTTAGACCAAACGTGGACGACGGTCTAAGCAGTTAACCGGACCATTTACATTTATGACTCATTTAAGCGGCTAAGATGATCCAGAATGTCCGAGAGGCGTTACATAATTATATTCAGAAATTATATCAGACGGATCTAAATGTCACATGCCATTCACTACAAGAAAAGCTGGGTTTAAAGGACAAACTTTAAAGGGCGACAAAGTAAAATCGCTTTAAATACATTTTTAGGTCGACAAAGTCGTCCCTTTAAATGAATTCAAACATAGTCAAAGTTTTGGGTGGTTTTGGAGGGAAACTTTAAAGGGACGACAATGTCGCCCTAAAAATAAAATATTAACCCCACCGTGCGAGAAAGGTTTCAGCGTAGACAAGACTATTTAAAGGACGACAAGATTATTTAAAGGGATTTACAATGTCGTCCCATTAAACATTTTTGAGAAAATAATATCTTATGTACAAGTAATTATAAAATTTTTGTTTTTAGGACGACAATTGTAAATCCCTTTAAAGGAAATTATATATATTTTTAATATAAAACTTTATGTTAATAAATAATATTCAATTTATTGTAAATTAATGTTTAAAGGGATTTACAATGTCGTCCCATTAAACATTTTTAGAAAAAATTATATGTTATGTACAATAAATTATAAAATTTTGGTTTTAGTGACGACAATTGTCGTCCCTTTAAAAAAATTAAATATTTTTAATATAAAACTTTGAGTTAATAAATAATATTCGATTTATTATAAAATTTAATATACATATTCTAATAAACATTGCGTTAAAATATAAAATTCATTATTTTTATAAAAATTCCTTTATCGAACGATAATCTGGTGATTTTGATAATACTCTCTACTATAGATTGTCGATTCGTTATCGAAGGATTTATTTGAATCTCGGGGTTCGTTAATAGCGATTGATCTCAATCACGAGATCCGACATTTTATCGAGTGAATGAGTTAATGAGTCATGGTTCGTTATCGGCGATCGATTTGAATCCAGGGGTTCGTTATCGAAGCGAATGAGTTAGATCGTTATCGATCATTATGATAGTACTATCTACTATGTCTCGATGGATCGTTATCGAGCGAAGGAGTTAAGAGTCGGGGATCGTTATTAAGAGATCGATTTGAATCTCGGGGTTCGTTATCGAGCGAATGAGTTAGATCGTTATCGATCATTGTCTCGATGAATCGTTATCGAGCGAAGGAGTTAAGAGTCGGGGATCGTTATTAAGAGATCGATTTGAATCTCGGGGTTCGTTATCGATCATTGTGATAGTACTATCTACTATGGCTCGATTGATCGTTATCGAGCGAATGAGTTAACAGTTGTGGTTCGTTATCGAGCGATCGATTTGAATCTCATGATTCGTTATCGAGCGAATGAGTTACATCGTTATCGATCATTATGATAGTACTATCAACTATGTCTCGATTGATCGTTATCGAGCGAAAGAGTTAAGAGTCGAGGATCGTTATTAAGAGATCGATTTGAATCTCGGGGGTTTGTTATCGAATTTAATGAGTTAGATCATTATCGATCATTGTGATAGTACTATCTACTATGGCTCAATCGATTGTTATCGAGCGAATGAGTTAACAGTCGTGCTTCGTTATCGAGCGATCGATTTGAATCTCGGGGTTCGTTATCGAGCAATCGATTTGAATCTAAGGGTTCGTTATCGAGCGAATGAGTTAGATCGTTATCGTTATCGATCATTGTGATAGTACTATCTACTATGTCTCGATGATCGTTATCGAGCGAAGGAGTTAAGAGTCAGAGATCGTTATTAAGAGATCGATTTGAATCTCAGGGTTCGTTATCGAGCGAATGAGTTATATCGTTATCGGCGAATGAGTTAACGATCGGTTAGCCGTTATCGGCGATCGATTTGAATCTCGGGGTTCGTTATCGAGCAATCGATTTGAATCTAAGGGTTCGTTATCGAGCGAATGATTTAGATCGTTATCGATCATTGTGATAGTACTATCAACTATGTCTCGATTGATCGTTATCGAGCGAAGGAGTTAAGAGTCGGGGATCGTTATTAAGAGATCGATTTGAATCTCGGGGTTCATTATCGAGTGAATGAGTTACATCATTATCGATCATTGTCCCGATGGATCGTTATCGAGCGAAGGAGTTAAGAGTCGGGGATCATTTTTAAGAGATCGATTTGAATCTCGGGGCTTGTTATCGAGCGAATGAGTTAGATCGTTATCGATCATTGTGATAGTACTATCTACTATGGCTCAATCGATTGTTATCGAGCAAATGAGTTAACAGTCGTGCTTCGTTATCGAGCGATCGATTTGAATCTCGGGGTTCGTTATCGAGCAATCGATTTGAATCTAAGGGTTCGTTATCGAGCGAATGAGTTAGATCGTTATCGTTATCGATCATTGTGATAGTACTATCTACCATAGTTATCAGACCCGGCCCGGTCATCGACCCGGAAAACTTACTGGGTCACCGGGTCACCGGTTCAACCGGTGGGTCACTGGTTCATCCGGTGGGTCACAACATAAGGTTAAAAATAATATTTTCATACAATAAAAAAATAAAAAAATTTGATAATAATAATCAATTCCAAAATATTCCAAGTTTTCAACATCCAAATCATAATAAATACAAATGAAAAGCGTTTTTGATACATAAACACATGACGATACAAGTGAAAAACCATCAAAATTTCTTACAAAAGAGCTGGTCCATGCATTGTAACATTATTAATTCAAATAAAAACTAGTCCTCGTTCCCAACAAGTTTGTTTATAAACAATTTTAATTTATTACTTGCCAATTTTGGAAGTTGTATTGAATTTCGACTTTAGTTTGTGGTGTTTAATTTGACGAATATAGAAATATAAGAACTCATTTCTGCCAAAAGATAGAGTGCGAAATAAGAAATGATGGTTAGGATATTCGACTCCTACCTGAGGGACCTAGGTTCAAGTCACAGCAATGATGTTTTTTTTTATAATAAAAAATTCTGTGGCAATTTTAAAAAAAAAAAAAAAAAAAAAAACAGACCGGGTTGATTCATACCGGGCGGTCATGTTCACCGGTCCAACCACCGGGTTTTTCGGTGCAGGCGGGTCAACTCCTTGAACGGTCGACTCTTGAATCGCCCGGTTTTGGTCCCGGGCCGGGCCAACCACCGGTTCGACCGCCGGGCCGGGCCGGGTCTGATAACTATGCTATCTACTATGTCTCGATGATCGTTATCGAGCGAAAGAGTTAAGAGTCGGGGATCGTTATTAAGAGATCGATTTGAATCTCGGGGTTCGTTTTCGAGCGAATGAGTTACATCGATATCGATAATTGTGATAGTACTATCTACTATGTCTCGATGGATCGTTATCGAGCGAAGGAGTTAAGAGTCGGGGATCGTTATTAAGAGATCGATTTGAATCTCGGGGTTCGTTATCGAGCGAATGAGTTATATCGTTATCGAGCGATCGATTTGAATCTCGGGGTTCGTTATCGAGCAATCGATTTGAATCTAAGGGTTCGTTATCGAGCGAATGAGTTAGATCGTTATCGATCATTGTGATAGTTCTATCAAATATGTCTCGATTGATCGTTATCGAGCGAAGGAGTTAAGAGTCGGGGATCGTTATTAAGAGATCGATTTGAATCTCGGGGTTCATTATCGAGCGAATGAGTTACATCTTTATCGATCATTGTCTCGATGGATCGTTATCGAGCGAAGGAGTTAAGAGTCGGGGATCGTTATTAAAAGATCGATTTGAATCTCGGGGTTCGATATCGAGCGAATGAGTTAAATCATTATCGATCATTGTGATAGTACTATCTACTATGGCTCGATCCATCGTTATCGAGCGAATGAGTTGACAGTCGTGGTTCGTTATCGAGCGATCGATTTGAATCGTAGGATTCGATATCGCAAATGAGTTAGATCGTTAAGGTTATCGAAGAAAATAGTGTTATATATATATATATATATATATATTATGAACGAAAATATAATATTAAGGTATTTAATCATAAAAATGTAATATTAGAGTTCATAAAATTGTTTTTTTATAAAAGTTTATTTAAAGGGACGACATTTTCGTCCCTTTAAACAAAAAGTCAGAATTTTTAACTTTTTTTGGGTTTAAAGGGACGACTTTGTCGTCCTTGTAGACTAAATTGTCGTCCCTTTAAACAAAAACTCAAAAATTGTATGAAATTTTGGAGGGGAAAATTTGGCCGCCAAATTTTTTTTTTATGTTTAAAGGGACGACATTGTCGTCCCTTTAAAGATTATGTCGTCCCTTTAAACAAGACACTGATAATATAATCTGGCAGCCTCATTTTTTTCCCTCTTTCTTCTATTTTTTCTTCTTCTCCGTTTTTCCTCAAATATTTCCGGCGATTCCACCAAATTTCCGGCGATTGTTTACGATTTCAACAACCAATCACCTCTAATCTCATCCATAAACTTAGCTAAACCAATTTTCATCTTATTTTAGTCAAATATTTCCTCTCTTTCAGTCTCTTTCTTCTTCCTTGGCATAGCTCGGCGATTTGGGCGAATTTGGGGTGATTTCCGGCGATTCTTCACCATTTTCAACGAAAAACATGTCTAATTTCATCCCAATCAAAGGTGAATCATCTTTTCTCATTATTTTCGTCAATTTCTTCCATTATTTTTGCAAAATACAACATGCTTGTGTGTGTGTGTAAATGCAATTATTGTGTTAAAGTTTGAAGTTATCATGTTGTGGGTTAAGGTTTCAAATGGGCTCGATTCGGTTCATCCCAATGGGTTCGATTCGGTTTATAGGAAGGTTCAATTCGGTTTCAAATTTACCATTTTTGCTTTTTGGTTATAATTGTAGGGTTCGATTCGGTTTATTGGAGGGTTCGGTTCGGTGTTATAATGGTAGGGTTCAATTCGGTTTATTGGAGGGTTCGGTTCGGTGTTATAATGGTATGGGAGGGTTCGACAATTAGGTTGGATAGTTGTAGTATGATTAGTAATGAGTTATTGATTCGTTTATTTTGGATTATATTTTCGATTTTCGTTTGAGTTAGTAGCTAACATTGGTGTGTGTGTGTGTATAAATGCAATTGTAGTTAAAACTATAGTGAGGATGTGTGCCATTTGTGTACATGGTTGGGTTCGGTTTATGGAGGGTTCGATTCGGTTAGATGACGGTAGTAACAAGTTACAAGTTCAAACCGAGATTGTGTTGTATAGAGTTGATGCTAGTAGTGTATGAGTATGGTGTAGTTTGGATTTGGATTTGGACTTGCATTGAGTTGTGCCATTTTCTAATGAATGAAAAATTTGTGTGTTGTGCCATTTTTTGAATGAGTTGAATGCTATTCTAGTTAAACGAGGTGAATGAAACGAGCGTGAAAGTTTAATATTCAGTACATGAGATATGGAGCAGAAGAGAGTAGATATATCACCATTGAATGTGTAGAAAAGGCAAGTGAAGTCATTTATACAAATCATGTATGCAATTGAGTGGTTAGCGACGATCATGGAAATAATATATGCAAATCTTCTTGTTTACAATATTGCAGAGTTTGCAGATGATGTGCTGGTGGGCGCAAATCTTCATTCGTGTTTTTGTTTGACATTTTAGTTGGAGAATCTGGATCCTTTAGTAAGGCGAGCTATTGTTGTTGCGTCTGCAGTTCCTGATCTTCAAGGTGATTTTCTCTGCTTTAGATTGAAGTTCTTATGATGAATTCAATTGAAAAAGAACTAAAATTGCTTCTCCCAGGGAAGATATCTTTATATCACTAGTCAGTTTCTTTTTCATCGCAATACGCCTAATAGCAAATTGAATTTCACTACAAAAAAATGAACTTTTCGTGACGAATATAATTCGTCAGGAATGATAGTCTTCTGCGTCACAAAAGCTTTTCCGGACGAATATTATTTGTCACGCCGCCGCCACACTGGGCGTGGTCGGGAAAGGTGTCTTAACCGATTTAATCTTTATATTCGTCACGATAAAGTCTAGTGAGGAACAAGCGTTCGTCGCCAAAACCTCTATTTATGAGTGATTACTTCGTCACTAAATACCAGCCTTTTCATCGCCAAAAGGCATTATTTTACTGACGAGATTTTAGTCACCAAAACCCAATTTGTCATTTAACAAAATTTTGACCAGAATTTTAATATTAAAAAATGTGTTTCATTTATTATTTTCATACAAGCTATCAGTACAGGTAAATATTTACCGCTCAGATCATTAAAAACCTCAAAACACTTTCATAGATGTCATTATGTCATACACACCAAGAAACTTAAGAGAAACTATTGAACAATCACAAATCCAGAACGCATCCTAAATACCGTATAAACATTAAAATAGAAAAGTTGATGTCCACAAATCCACAAACCACTGAAATCCTCTAGAGATTTCCCTCGAACAACATCTCATCCATCGTTCAAATAACCTTCAGACATAAGGTTTTCCACCTGAAACAAAATCATCGTAACATGGAAAAATCATATCTTTTTTTCGGGTCCATTGCATTTAGAGAGAATTACAACTAGTATGCAGTGGGTAGGCCCATATTAATATATAAAGACATACATAAGAATTAAAAGAGAAGTAACTTACTTATTTTTCTCCATGGTAGGGACGTCAGCTTAACAATACTTTTCAGCAACTACCTGCAAAACACATGACCCGTACAAACTCAAGTATAATAATGACAATAGAAAATTTGAGCCCATACATTGTTTGATTTCAATACATACATTTAGAACCAACACTCAGTACATAAAGAACAAAAATTTGAGAACATCTATAAAATATACAACTAGTACGGCCATCATAAGCTAGAATATTCTTCAAGCTGGACATTTTACAGGATGATAACCACCCCACTGATGGTAAATGAGGCTTGAGTGGTCTTTGTTGTTAATGATGATAGCCAAAATATGGACAAGGAGGCTATAACACCCCACTCACAACTATGGAAGGCTCGGATATCTTTCGGCAAAATCTATACCTAGCTATCAAGTGAAGAATACACTACCCTAGCAAACCTCCATGTCTAGTAAACTCAAACACTAGTTGTTGCACATCAAGTACTTATCGAACCAACCAGAGAAAAAGAGGAGAATCTCAACAAAATAAATTGGGAAAATTGATGTAAAAGACCAAAAGTCCCACCCAAACAACAACAGCGGAAAAATGAATATTTAAGACACGGTGAGAAAGAAAACATACGTAAACGAACCTTAAATTCTTCCGAAAGCAGCTAATATCTTTTCCACCTTTTCCTCGAGCCTCTTTTGGTTCTGCAACATGGCACTAATGGTTGAATTTTGCTCACCAATAATGGAATTCTGATCTTCAATTTTTGCATTTTGCTCAATGATTGTCTGTTGTTGGGTTTCAATCTGCTGTTGTTGCCTTTCAAGCCAGGATTGTTGTTCTTGAAGTTGTTCATGGGCTGTCCTCAAAGCATCTGAATTGTGTCCACGGATATGATTTGTTGATTGAGGCGGCAAAACCCCATAACCCATACCCTTTGAGTAGCCTGTCCTTTTTCCCAAAGTTTCAGATAAAATTTCCTCCTCTACAACCTGTTCTCCAGATTCTATTCGCTGCATTTTTCTGTTTTCCATTTCCTCCTATGATGATTTGAATTACAAAGTTAAAGTACAAGTAGTTGATATACAATACATATTGAAAAAGTAGTTGTAAGATACAACTTACTATGAGTAATTCCGCTTGATAATTCACCATCTGGCCATTTTTCTTGGTGTGACATTGTCTCCAATTCGTAATATGACTTCGCCCATTCTCCGTCTATAATTTCCACTAAAACCTTAACTGTCTTGTATGACCAACATAATGTTTTGACTAGTTGTGCTTTATATCTTAAATAGGGTACATAACACTCACCATATTATGATAACGAACATGAAAAGATTGTGATCCCGATGTATGGGTATAGAGTAATTTTTTCCGGTTATCTTGATTAACCGAGGATCGGCTCTGCAATGAAAACATTGAAATTCATATAAGCTGAAGCAGTAAGTTTTTATATCTGACCAACTGAAATCAAAATATGAATATATGACTGACTAAGAAACTTGTTTGAAAAGCTAAAAATCAAGGGAAATAACAAGTGTTGCTCAATAAAATGCAAAATAAACAACCTAAAGCATGGTCCAAACAGAACAAGGAAATGTACCATTCACAGCAAAACATATGTAAGAACAAAAAATATCAAGACGGAAAATACAGACCACTACAAGCAACACAACCGCAAAAGATAGTAGGTTGACATTTGATGAACTCATGATAACACAATGAAGCCTTAAAAAATTAAAATTGGTGTTTCTTTTTGTTAGGGATAAAACAAACCTTATACTTTGGGTCTTCAAATGAGTCACATACGGCTTCCCAAACATCTTCTTCAAACCAATCAAAAGGGCAAGCATTCTTGGGATCTTGGCCAGCATCTTTCAAGTCCTTGTATGCCATATGCATTTCATTTCTCCAGTGTGTGTAACACGTTTGAAGAATGTTGTCAACCTTGTACTTGACACTTGTATCAGTTTCAAAATCTTTTATATTAAACCATGCCTACACGAGACATGAAAGAGTTGAGAAACATTGTTATATATGTTACATCATCGTATTTTCAATAGGTAGAAATATTTGACAACCATCAAGCCTCCATGAAGTAGTCTCTTTTCTGTTTCGGGAATATCATCATATCTATTGATATCCTTGACAGGAGCATGTCGTCTAATCATCAGCCCTATGCCTGTTGCAAAAAACGAGGCATTTTCCTTTGGGTCGAGCTAGATTTCCGGAAGTTCAATATCCGACTTTTTTTTCCATACTGTCGTATATAAACAAATGAAAATATAATGAATTGCATGTGTACATAACATAAAAATGCTAACATATCATCCTTGGACTAACTTACATTTTTGGCAATCGCTTTGAGTATGTTCCCACCATAACTCCTACCTCGTACTTTCCGTAGATGATTTGAACCTTAAATGGAAAAAAAAGTATATGTGAAATAATATACATGCTACAAAACATAAAGAGGGTAAAGGTATCATCAATGATATATATTTTTAGATTATCTTTGTTAACTATGTGTCTTTGTTATTCCCATCGATGGATTATTAGTTGTTAATCATTTCCTTATTTCTATTGGGTATAGTATTTGTTTTAGTGATCCACGAGCAAGTGTTTTAATAGTCACAAATAAGTTTATCTAAGAGGTGCAAATCATATATTCGTTTATAAAATACCAAAACGCATATTAGTAAGTTTCTTATCTTTGGTTTAGATTAAATATAAATTTATAGTGACATGTTTTTTTATAATACAATATTTCTAACCTAACCTTGTTCGTGTTGTTCTTCGCTTACATGTTTGAGAGGAAGGAGGATGCACATTAACACTAGCTGTTTGGGAGGGGAGAGGTTGCACATCAACACTACTTGCTGGAGCAGATATGTCAACATTTGTATCTCTGCCTTGACTTTGGTTACGAGTTAGCTTTGCTCCTCAGGTGCCATCTCAGAAAACGTAAATCGCATACGTCATCAAGCTCAACACATGTATAAAATAAAGCCATGAATATGTAAAAGGCAAACTTCATACAAAGTATGCATTTACCCATATTCACTTTCAGACCCTAGGCATGCTTAAAAAGTGATGTTATGTCTCAATTTTAGTAGATTGTGCAACTCCGTTCACTAAAGAAAATTGTGCCATCTACAAATTGTAAATGCTCCATTTGCATATTTTCTTCCACCAAAAAGACACCTTTAAATAGACCCTAAATTAATTTGACTGAAGCATCACTGATTCAACTTGATCAAAACAGTTCACACAAGGCAGATACTATTAGCAAGGTATAATCACTCTCAGGTTTATTAGTTTATCAGCTAAACAAAATGAAATACAAAAGAGGAGCAAACTGATTTCTCAAACCTTCTTACCAAGGCTTAACAAAGAATTCAACTAAACAAGAACCCTGATAATCAAGAGCAATGTCAAGTACTCAAATTTCAACAGACATTAAAGCTCAGATTCTCAGTTTACCAGAACCGTGTTTAATTAACCACTTTAAACTAAACATATTCATAGTCATTAACATAGTCAAGTCTGCAATTCGAAGTATCAAATTGAACCAACTTACAACACTACAACAGATTCTGAGTCTGTGATTTAAGCAATAAACAGAGTATTTAGGATGCGTTCTGGATTTGAGATTATACAGACAATTATACAAGTCATAATTCTCATATATATTCTAAACTAAGCAGATTCAAAGTTTAATTTAAAAATACTAAAACACACAATATGTTAAGCATGAAAGATATCAATTTGAACATAATTAAGCATGCATCAAACAAAAATTAAAGAGATAAGGTATTGATCTCCACCTTCCATAGCTAACTCCTTCATGTTTCTGATTATGCTTCTTAATTACTTAAACTCAATTCATCCTACAATTTCACTTCATTATTGCACACAACTTCACCCAATACATACGCACTTCAATTCCTCGAGGCACCAGATAAATCTAAAAATTGAGCAAACAATCGAGAATAAAAATATGATAAGCATACCGTGAGGTTATGTGTCCGATTGATTTGGTAATTAATCATCACAATAAATACATTTAAAAAGTAAAGTAAATAAAATAATCAGCAATTTACCTAGACTACAATCAGTAAGGAAAATAAGTAAAGAATGCTCCGAGATTAAATGGTTACCAGAAAGCCGTGACAGAAGGATTCAGTTTGATTGCCTGAAGGTGAAGTACAGAGGCAGAAGTTAAAAGCTGAAGGATTGTCAAATTTCACGGAGAACACATATATCTTAGTTCTTAGTAGTTTATGGCCAATTAGGAAAATACCAACAAAGAAATGAGCATCATTGAACTCTTTTCAATTGAATTTTTATGGACCATCCTCCTTTAAAGGAAGGTTGGGTGAACAGAATTAAGATAAGAAGTAGCAAGAATATATAATCCTTCTCTGTTTAGTACACACACTATTTTTAGTGCCGTGGTATTCTGTAAAAAAAATACAGGAACAATCTGAACCACTCAGAATTTCCAGTCTTGTTTTATAATTGACACTCACTGACATATATGTGGATGATTGACATTCACTGACTTATATGTGGATGATTAATTCAGGACTTCATTCTGAGTCATTTAAAACCATGTCAATCTCGAGCTACATGTTACGACAATTTGTTGTACATAGTAAGCAGCTGCAAGTAGTTTAGTTGGTTATAACTCATCTTTGTCACATTTTCTTGTGCAGAAAGTGCACTAAATGAACTTTTAAATGATCTACCAAAGGTTGTGAGCAAATGCAGGGGATCAAATGACAGATAAAAAGAAAATCACATCATTAGAGCTAAGTTTGCAGATGTTAAATAGGCAGTTCTGTAATCATGATCAGTAAGTAAACAATCTACAATTGACATCAAATATTGACATATTGTATCCGGAATGCTAGAACTGATAAACTTTGAAAGCGTTCAATCCAAAAATACACCTGGATAATCTAGTGAAACACACTAATATATCACCAATTTCACACGTATCTTAGAAATATCTATATTGAAGTACCGATGAAAAATAAAACATCAACGTAAAGTCGGGTATTCATGCATATATGCATAATTAAGGTAATACATAACCTAATCGCCTAAAAATGAGTAAAATAGCATATCAAAACATAGATAAATGAAATTACACAGAACATGGAAGGAATAGGCGGTTCACCTACCTATTCGAACTCGGCTCGCTGAAGGTCGGATAGAAGTAGGGCGTAACGTCGTATGGCTGAAGCTAAAGGCCGGAGAGGACAATCGATCGAATTACAGAATCAATCGGGAAAACGGAGAAGAGAATCTACCGTATTACAGAACAGATCGCGAAATGGAGAAGACAATCGCGATCAAAAAAATGGTGAAGAAAATAGAACGGGAGACGGCGTTCAGAGAGCAGAAGAAGGAACGACAAGGGTTGTTTGCGAGGGAATGATAAACCCTACGCGTACCATCTTTAGTTTTTCTACGAAAAATAAGTGGATTTTGTAGATATATTTTTATTTTGAATACTTTCGTGACAAATCTTTTTTTATTCCTCACGAGAAGTTTGTCATAAATTAAACAATTTTTTGTAGTGTTTGTTAACATCATATGCTTTTGATTTTCTGAGTATTCTCTCTAAGTTATACATGTTTCTCCAGACAGGTATCGTTTCATTCCTGAAAGCATCGATTCAAAGCTTCTTCCTTTTCAAATGAGACGGTGTTAGGTTTGTAGAAATATAGTTTTGATATTTTTTGAAGTTTGTACGAGATAGTATGCTCTTTCAGAAAAAATGTATGCTCTTTCTAAACCCTTACTGTGTTCTCTTACTCAGATTTCCTTTCATATAAGGGATTGTTGGTAAAATGGGCATTGAGTGTATGAATGGTTGAGTTTTTTTTTTTTAAACATTACAGTGTTGGATTTGTTTATTTTCTTAAGGTTGTGTATGATAAAGTTACGGATAGGAGTCGTGGCTTTGCATTAGCAACAATGGGCAGTGTGAAAGAAGCCGAAGAGGCTATACGAATGTTCGACGGATCTGTAAGTTTCTTCACCATTTCTCAAGTTGTCATTTCTCTAGTGTAATTTGTGTTGCTAAATTACTTCTTTAAAGTTCATTGTAAATTGGTGCTTAAGTTTATCTTCAAAAGTTTAGAAATATAATTAAATTGGTGCTAAATTACTTCTTTTTTGTTTTGAATCCCCTATTTTAAAATATATATTTTTTCCTATTTTAAAATATATTTTATGGGTTCATTCAATATTTTTTCCTATTTTAAATATATTTTTTTCGGTTTTTAAATGAATTTTGGAATTTTTATAAAATTATTAAATGAATTTCTGGAATTTTATAATTTTTTTCCCAAATATGTTTTAAGGATTTATATATGTCAAATCCTTTAAAGGGTTTTAAAAAAAAAATTATTTTTTCGTATTAAACTTTATTATAAAAATTAAATGTATAATCTTTTAAGGGACGACATTGTCGTCCCTTTAAATGGTTTTTTTTATAAAAAAATTATTTTTTTCGTATTAAACTTTATTATAAAAATTAAATGTATAATCTGTGAAGGGACGATATTGTCGTCCCTTTAAATATTTTTAATAAATAAATTAAAATTTTTCCTCATAATTTTTTTTTAATGAAATAAAATGAATTATATTTAAAGGGGACGACATTGTCGCCCCTTAAAAAACGCCATGTCAAAGACGTTGAAATTTCTTAGAAAAGTCCGTACACGTCAAAATACCTTTAAAGGGACGATTTTGTCGTCCCTTCAAAGGAGTCCGTTGTTTAAAGGGACAAAGCAGAAGGGACGTCTTTATAGGGACGACTTGTCGTCCCTTTAAACCTTTGATGGGACGACAAAGGCTTTAAAGGGACGACAAAATGTCGTCCCTTTAAACAAGTTTTCTTGTAGTGGCTCTGACGAACCTAAGTACCACAAGACACCTCTAGTCCACAGGACAAGTCTGGCGATCGAGAAGGACGCCAATCCCTTATACGGCACGACCATATAAGTGTGAGACATATATATCATGTCAACTCAGGTTAACCCTTTTAGACCAAGCAAGGATGGCGGTCTAAACAGTTGACCGGATCATTTGTGACTCACTTAACTCTATCATGTCCGGAGCCTGAAGGCGTTACGTTCAATGTAATTTTTAGTATTTGCCAGGCCAAAATGTCAATACTAATTTTAACTCTGACTATACTAGTGGCATATTAATAAGGATACATTTAAAGTAAATTAATTTAAGGAATCAAAAAGGTAATTAATACGATTAGGCTCTATTGTTAAAAAAGGTAGCCCCGATCATAGTTATCATCAGACTCGACTCGGTTATTTTTTTAGATTTAATCGTTGGGTCTTTGGTTCAACCGAAAAAAAAATTTATATAATAGTAAATAATATATTATGGTTGCTTCTATCGGCATCACGTGTTTACTATTGATACATTTTTTTTTTTACTATTTTTCATTTACTTACGACACCACACATGTATTGTTTTTACTTTCCACATCACACTAGAAACGTCAGTGCCAGTGACATTTCTTTTCGATAAAAACACTATTTACTTGTATTATTGTGTTACTGTATTTGGGAGAAATACTTAGGTGGTAGTATATATAGTAGGTGATGTCGTTTCATGTAACCAAGAGAGAGAATATTAATAAAACACTCCAGTTTAATTTGGTCTGGTGTTCTTGAGGAACCCTAGTTCCCTTTATCATTTTTCCTCCCCTTTCGATCAAAGTGAGTGAGATCACTTTCTTCAACATGCATTATGGTGTTAAGGACACCGTTTGATGTACTGATCACGCTGAGACACCTAAGACCAATGGTCTTGAGTTTCAGTGATCAGTTTACATAAATGTCTTCCGTTTCTATTTTAAGAAAAAAAGGACCAAACATGCATTGCACTGCCTACACCACTCTCTACGACCACAATGACACCCCATAAAGTTAAATTACAAAAAAAAAAAAAAAAAAAAAAAAACAAAAAAAAAAAAACAAAATAATAAAAGACGTAGGCATATGCATTGCCGTTTTCAATTTATTACTCTACAGTTATCGGTTTTGTTGTATAATAAAAGCGATAGCCTAAAAATGATTGATAACATTTTAAAAACGAACGGCGTTGTGATTACTCTTATCCTATAATCATTCACGTACGTAATGTAACTTTTTACAATCAAATTGGGATTACAAATATGACAATATGATGATATAACAATGTGACCAATACCATGTCATGGCGGTAGGAAAGTTTTTGCGTAGTGTGTACCTACGTAGGTACACACTACGTGGCACACTTCTATCCACACGATTTCATTCTGCATTTAAACTGTGTGGCTCACATCAGTTATCACGTCATATGATTATACTTATAATATACCAATCTGATTATAATTATTACTAATTCAATAAAGTACCTCACATGGTCTTGCTAGCCACCCCTTTTTTACCCGTTGGTGTTACAGTCTTTTTCTTTTTTGTATCACTTTTACCATTGAAATACTCAGCATCCTCCAACAACTTGTCTACTTCGGTCTTTCTCTTTTTTGCCCCTCCTTTACCTTTGAAAGCCCTAGCATCTTCTAGCAGATTTTCTACTTCAGTCTTTCTCTTTTTCCCCCTGCCCTTACCTTTTGAACCCTTAACATTCTCAAACGGCATAACGTGATATTGCGTAAAAGCATCAGTCAGATCTTTATGCGCTTTTTCTAAAGTGGATTTGTACTCGGCTGATATTTTACTCGAACTAGATGAGGATGACGTGTCATCTTGTAAATACTCACCAACCGCGGTACAACCATTGCTATAACAGTTGATGGCATCCAATAAATGCACGCCACGTAGGCGACAATGTTCAAGAACAACCTCTCGAAACGCGTTTGGTGGCTTGTGCAATACGTGCAACAATGTCTTACAAGACATTACAAATGCTTTTTCATTGTAATCCATAGATATTTTTGCATAGGCTTTATTCATTGATAGTGATGCATACGCCGGTTCGTTGAAATACGGTTTACTGTTGAGCACAAGTCCTTGAATCGATACCAAAACTTGAAGAATGGTGGATCTTTTCGGATCCCATAATTCGACTCCCTTTCCGCTCCAAGTGTGTAACAAACTCAAACAAACCTTCCCATTTGCATATAGGTTCGGATTTAGGCGATAGCCGTGAGAATGATAGTGAAGTTTCGGCGGTTGTGAGGGATAATTTGGAGGAAGAAGAATGTCAAAAAAGAAAAGACCGTCGTGGTAGGGAGTCTGTAATGCACCGATAATTACAGCACGAAGCAAATCGACCCTATGCTCGTAGGCACGAACGTAAATGGATTCAGGAAGATTTTCTTCAAGGATTTTCCACTCTTTTGCAATAGCTTTTGAGACACAACTGGTTGGATTCTTGAAATTTGATGATTGGGTGTTTTGTGTTACAAAGTGATGATCTGATACAGCTGATTCATCACATACTATATCGAATTGTTTAAGCTTCACAGATTCTTTAGCCTTTCGCTTTCCAGCTGATCAAATTATATGTAGATGAATTAATTAACAGCATAAACTAGAAAAATAAAATGATAAAATCAATCCAAGGTTTTGTTTTTTTTTCATCCTTCAAGTGCAATAATATATACTCCATAAGCTGCAACATCATAGCATGTATTCTGAAATAATGATTTTTTATCTATCTATTTATTTTTTACACAGACAATGAATGAACATGTTACTGGAAACTGAAAAGTCTCCAGGCAAATGACGATCCCTACTGTTCTTAAGGATAGGAAAACCAAAAGCCATAATTAATGCAAAGACGAAAAAACAAAAGTTACATCCGAATCAGATTCAAAATAAAAGACAGCCTTAGATCTTAGAAAAATATAAATTAAAATAAAAATACAGCAGTAATTAAAAGTTGTTTACCTGAAGTCATTGAAAATATCTCGCCTGTCTTGTTGAAAAGATGCCGTTTTTTTTTCTTTGAAGAAAAAATGAAATGTGCTAGGGCTCACTGTTTTGTTTTTTTTTTTTTGAATAACGCTAGGGCTCACTGTTAAATAGAAGAAGATAGACAAAGTCAATTCAATGCAGTTTTCGTTCAATAGGTCTCTTCATATTTCCCGTAAATATAAAAAAAAATTATAATATAAACCTGTTTGAAAAAAAAAATTTATTTTCGGATATCTAATTTTGTTTATATAAAATACTAGTAAAGTAAATTTTATGAAATTATTTTGAAATTTTGTTTTGATAAAATACTAAGACTCAAAAACAATCCCATACGAATTTGACAAAAAAACAATCCCATACGAAAAAATGGAGGACGTCAACATGGCTCGCTCAGCCGAGGAAGAGGACTTGCTGGTCAGAAGTGTTGAAAGACCTAAATCTGGAGATCGATCCGCCGTGGAAGAATCTAAGCGGTGTCGACATAGTCATAGGTCGATATGCTGACCCATCTATCTAAATCGGAGAAGACGAGGATCAAGATGATCTACGGGAAAACAAGGATACCATTGACAATTTTATTGGCCCAGAAACTGATGAAGATGCTCTCATCATCCCTATTGAAGACTGCTACGACCTTTGGAGGCCATGGCGTAAAGCCTTAATTATCAAAATGCTAGGGAAATCTATCTCCTACAAGTTCCTCTGTCAAAGATTACACGAACTCTGGAAGCACACAGGCCGAATTGAAATTACAGTCTTGGACAATGGCTATTTTGTGGTACGATTCACGAGAAGAGAGGATTACGAAGTGGCACTAGAAAGAGGACCCTGGGTTATCATGGGTCACTATCTAGCAGTATGAAAGTGGAAGCCGTTTTACTTTTTCCAACCGGCGTTGGAGAAGATCACCACTACTATGGCTTGGGTACGTTTCTCAGCCCTCTCGCTTGAAATCTTTAGGGAGCCAATTCTAAGACGCCTCGGGAATATGGTTGGGAAATGTGTGAAAGTGGATCTGGTCAATGCTATGAATGCTAGGGGGAGATTTGCCCGTGTTTGTGTGGAATTGGACCTGGAAAAAAAGTTAAAATCCTCTGTTGTTGTCAATGGATGAAGATACGCCGTGGAATACGAAGGCCTACCCCAAATTTGCTTTACCTGCAGAAAATTTGGGCATCAAAAGGAAGAATGCCCAGAGCATTTAAATGCAGCCAATGCTGATGGGTCTGAGCCCCCCAGACAAGAACCAGAGGTAAAGGGTCCTACCCCCGATAATCCTTATGGTCCTTGGATGATTGCTTCAGGGAGGAGAAAGTGGACTGCTAGTAAACAAAGACAACATGCTTCTGCTATCCTAGGCATGATGGTGTGAATGAAGAAGTACGAAACCCGATTATGGAAACAGGAACACGGTTTGATGTCCTTGTTGAAGAACAAGACGAGGTACAAGATGTACCTGAAGTGGTTAGAGATCTACGAGAGAAGGTACAACAAATTGATCCTATTGGAGGAAAAGTTCAAACTGCAGAATTCAGCAAAAAACAACCTCAAACTAAGCAAGTTAATCAACAACGTAGTGGCGTAGGAAGTAGTGGTGTGAAAGCAACTAATACTACTGCCCAAAACAGGAACAACTTCTAAGCAACCAACAGCACAAAAAAGGCTCTTATTCCAAACAAAAAGCTGCCTCCAGGACAGCCTTGAATGATGTCTCTAATGTCTTCACAAAACAAGCCCAGCAGGCCACTGATTTGCGTCCGCCTACAAAGATTTTGCAGAGGGACAATCAATAGAATACATCAAAAGTGGGTGAAAATGTGAAACATCATCCACCCGATAACAGCCAGACTAGGAAAGCTCAAAGCATGGATTTTGAGGGATCGGTTCAGAACCCTCTATATGATGTGGATGGGGTTAACCATAGCCTAGGTAACACCACTACTACTTCTCTTCAATGAAAGCTTTAATATGGAATTGCAGAGGAGCTTCCTCAAGGGAGCTCCTCAAACATCTATGATCAATTCTAGCTCAACATAAGCTAGATCTACTCTATCTGATGGAAACAAGAAGTTCTAGTGATAGAGCCATGCAAATCTTACAAGCAACTAGATTTACTAAATTTTTTGCTGTTGAAGTGCAGGGGTACTCTGGGGGTATATGGTGCTTTTGGGATGAGGATTGCATTTCTCTGAATTTAATTAACTGTACCAATCAGTGTCTTACCATGGCAGTGATGGAGGGCCCCCGTATTGATTGGCTGCTCAAAATGATCTATGCATCACCCACAGCTGGTGTTAGAAATGATCTCTGAGACTATCTGGTGAGATTTAGTGCGGTGGTCGAGGTGCCTTGGTGCCTTATATGAGACTTTAATCAGGTTGTGTATCAGAGAGACAAAATGGGGGGAAGACCAGTGGGTGGTCTTAATATGGCAAAGTTGTGGCTTATGTTGCAACACTGTGAACTTTTAGAAGTACCTTTCCAAGGACCTAGGTTCACCTGGACAGGGACTCTTTCTGGACATAGTAAAATCCAACAGAGACTTGATTAGAGTTGGTGTAACACTCTGTGGTTGGAAAAATTTGGTGGTGCTGTTGTGACACATCTTCCCAGAGTGCACTAAGACCACAATCCTTTATGCCTGGAGACTGAGCTTGGAGTACCAAGAGTAAAAGATCCGCATGCTTTTTTCTTCCAGAGAGCTTGGATGGAAAACATAGCTTTTGATGACTTTGTGGATCAGGCATGGTTATAGAAAAGTATGCTTTTTGATACTATCCGGAGTTTTGCACAAGAAGCCAATACTTGGAATAAAACAGTGTTTGGTAACATTTTCTATAGAAAGCAACAATGTCTCAAAAGAATGGAAGGAGTGGAGAGGATTCTTGAACAGTTCCCTTCGGCTTTATCTGGCAAAGCTCCATGAAAATATTAATAAAGAACTAAATCAGGTGCTAGATCAGGAGGAGGTTTACTAGCACCAACGATCCCAGTTGCAGTGGTTAGCAGAAGGGGAGAGATATACTCACTTCTACCATCTTAGCACCATGAGAAGGCAGCAAAAAAAGAGGGTTTCTTGCCTAAAAGATGCCCATGGACAGTGGAACTTGGATCAGGTTGTTTTATCTTGTATGATCACATGTTACTATAAGGATCAGTATGAGGAGGATCCTGTGGATCACTCTGAGCTGGCTGATGTCCATTTACCGACTTTATCACCTACAGACCTTCAATTTGTGAATAGGAAACTCTCTGAGAAAGAGGTTGAAGATGCAGATTTTTATCTGGGGACTATAAGGTCCCAGGCCCTGATGGCATACCAGCATGTTTTTATAAGAGATGTTGGGGAACTGTCAGTCTTTCTATTCTCAAGTTTGTAGCTGATGCCTTTACTGCAGGTGAGTTTGATGATAGATTGAATGAGATGGTCATCTCCTTGATCCCCAAAGTCCACCCCCCCAGAAACAGTCTCTCAGTTTAGACCTATTGCACTAACTAATGTCTGTGTGAAGATAATATCCAAGATTATCGCTAATAGGCTGCAGTCCGTTATTGGGAGCCGGGTGAACCATACTCAGGCAACTTTCATCTCGGGTGGGGGCAGTACAGGGAATATCTTGATTGCCCAGGAGGTTCTTCATACCTTCAAGACCAAAACAGATGCTAAGGGGGGGTATGATGCTCAAAATAGACCTGGAGAAGGCCTATGAAAAAGTGGATTGGAATTTTTTAGAGCGGATTTTGATAAAGATTAGGATCTCCTCTACTCTTGTAAGATTAATTATGTTCGGCCTCAGAACGTCTTCACTTTCAGTCATTTGGAATGGTAGTAAGACACCCCATTTCAAGCCAAAGAGGGGTTTACGGCAGAGAGACCCTCTTGCCCCGTATTTTTTTGTGTTGTGCATGAAGGCTCTGGGAAATACTGTTGAGTATATAGCACTCTGCCCGCCTGTGTGCATTCGACCCATGGCGCTGTGAAGGTGTGGTATAAGGAAATAAAGTAGCACCTTTACTAACACCAATTGGTTTTAGTACAACGGTAAGCGCTTGATTCTAAAAACTAGTAGCAGAGCAGGTCTATCTTGAAGAAGAAGTATATGTTCAACAACCACCTGGATTCAAAATCAAAGATCAAGCTGATAAAGTTTTCAGACTAAGGAAAGCTCTTTATGGACTTAAACAAGCACCAAGAGCTTGGTATGAAACTCTATCTCAGTTTCTAGTGGATAATGGATTTATCAAAGGGACTATCGACCAAACCTTATTCAGGATAAAAAAAATGAAGAGAATACTCTACTTGTTCAAATCTATGTTGATGACATTATTTTTGGATCAGAAAATGAACAGTTATGTGAGAAATTTGCAAGTTTAATGAAGAGCAAATTTCAAATGAGCATGATGGGAGAATTGAATTATTTTCTTGGACTGCAAGTTAAACAATTAAATGATGGAATTTTCATTCACCAAACCAAGTATACAAGAGAACTTATCAAAAAGTTAGGTATGGAGAAATCAACTGGAATTTCTACACCAATAGGGACCAACATCAGGCTAGATGAAGACAAAGAAGGCAAAGATGTTGATCAAACACTCTACAGAAGAATGATTGGAAGCTTACTCTATCTTACAGCAAGTAGACCAGATATATCTTTCACTGTGGGTGTATGTGCAAGATATCAGTCAAAACCAAAGGAAAGCCATCTCACAGTTGTAAAAAGGACCTTGAAGTACCTGAAAGATACATATGGAGTTGGTATTTGGTATTCAAAAGAAGGAGAATTCAAGCTGATATCTTACTCAGACTCAGATTATGCAGGATGCAAAGTGGATAGAAAGAGCACCTCAGGCACTTGTCAGTTACTAGGAAATAGACTTGTGTCTTGGTTTAGCAAAAAGCAAAACTCTATCTCAACTTCAACAACTGAAGCAGAGTATATAGCAGCTGGAAGTTGTTGTGCTCAAGTTTTATGGATTAGACAGCAATTAAGAGATTATGGGATAGAAGAAGGAATGATTCCCATAATGTGTGATAACACAAGTGCAATTGCAATAACTGACAATCCAGTTTTACACTCAAGGACGAAACACATTGATGTGCGTCACCACTTTATAAGAGATCATGTAGAGAAAAAAGATATTACAGTTCTTTATGTACCTACTGAAGATTAGTTGGCTGATATCTTTACAAAGCCATTGGACAAAGAAAGATTTGCCAAACTGAGAACTGAATTGGGGATAATCAAAGTCAGTTAGGCCAGAGATTCGTCAAGGGGATTAATCTTTGTTATGTTGGGTGCGCTCACTTAACAGATTAGTCATTGACATCAACAATCTCAAACTGACCAATTAAAACTGAAAGACTTAATGGAACTGAAAAACTGAATCCAGAAACAGTTTTACTCCAGTCAACTTAAGTCAAAGGTTGATAAGATAAAACCGACAGCGGTTATATCGCATTTAATTACGGTGGTTCTTTTGTCAGAATATATTACGTGTTCACCCCATTACTGTCAGAATAGTACATGTCTTAGTTACCCAAACCATCATGGAATTTGAAAATTTGTACAAATCAACCGCCAGTATATCATCCCTATATATCCAACCTACGTTCACACCCTCCCAAATCAGACGTTTCAAAATCTTTCTAATCAATCTCTTTCTTGAAAACAAAATTCAAATTTTCTTTACAAATCCCTCAAAGTTCAATCCCTGTTTTCACACTAAAAAATGACCACCTCAAAGAAATCACAAGAAGAAAGATTGATCATAGAGCTAGATGTGTATACTTTCGAAATTTATGAAACTATGTGCAACAACACTCTGTTGGCTAGTTATATCTACGAGAAGATCCAGAAACAACCAGGATTAAGAAATATTCTGGAAGTTAACTTCAATGAAGAACGCGATATAGAAGGAATTTTACAGTTTTGGGAAAATATGCGTTCGGTAAGAGACTCTTTATTCACTACAGTTCGTGGAGATTGTATTGTTATCAATGAACGAGTCATGAAGTCACTATTTGGTTTCACAAATTCATCTATGACATCAATAGACTTGACTTCACTACCATTGAAAAGGGATGCCTTTCTTAGGCAGATTACATTATCTAAGGAACCAGTGGAAATTGGTATTCATGTTGATAAACTCAAGCCAGAGTTTGGATTTCTCAGCCGATGGCTCAGCAAACATGTTATTGGAAAATCCAAAGTAATCAGTACACTATCAGAAGAAAATGTTTATCTGATGAACATAATTTAGGATGAAATAGAATTCAATTAGGCTGGTTATGTCGTCAATCAGATAAAGAAGCAACACTTAGCCGAATTAGAAAGCGTACAAAGGGCTCAAGTTGAAGGTCAAGCAACTATTGGCATATTCCGACTGAAAAAACACTCAGTGGAATCATTCAATTTTATTTGGAAAAACTCAAGGAAGGGAAGAAAGCAAGACAAACTGCAGCTACAGAAGAAATCGCAGCAGCTACAAGAACAACTTCCCAACCTGAAGCAAGACAGAAAACTTTGTCTCAGCAGGAAGCTGAACACAGAGGAATCAAGCGGAAAGCTGAATCAGTGAAAAAAAGATCAGTTGTAAAATGTTTGTACCCAGAAACTTCAAGTAATAAAGCACAAACTGAGGGGGAACAACAACAATTGACAACTGAAGTTACAAAGGAAAATATCACTGCTGATCGTACTTCTCAGTTACAACAACAATCGATCAAAGAACAAGCCCCGCTTTTTGAGGGTGTGAATTATCGTGCTAATGAAGATGAAACTCAAACCAGAAGATTCTCGTGATGCTACTTTACAATCTGAAGAAAATTTACTCTTAAAGGAATTTGAAATTAGAGATCTATATACTCTATTTCCTATGTCAGAATTTCATGCAAATTGCTTCAATAGATTCACTGAACTAGATCAACAAAGATCAGCCACATCATCTATTCCTGATGATATTTCAAAGAAGAAGGATGATGATGAAGATGATAATTCAAGGAAATAAGCTGATATAACTACACTCTTACAGACAGAAACTCAACTTCAACCTCTAGCAACGCAACTATAACTCAGCAAGAAGATTTGCCGGTTGGAAAACAGACGACTGACACTCAGCAAGCAGCTGATGTAACTGATAATCAACAACTTATGATCATTGAAGATATCACTCAGTCTAAAGATCAAACAGAAGCAACGTATGATCCTTCTGATATCCTAACTAAGGATGAATTGGCCAAAGTTCATGAGAACTTGAAAATTGTGCTCAGTCAAAGGGATGCACACAATGGCCTTCTTTCAAACATCTCTGGATATCTAGATTATAGAACTAGAACAAATATCTCAGTTCATGCAAGACTAGAGATGTCCATAAGTCAAGTTCCAGTTCTGCTTCAGAAATTTTGGTACTTAAACAGAAACTTGAAGACTCGACCGCAGTAGATAGGGAAACACATGCACAGGCTCATTGGCATATGAATCAACACATATACGGGTTAGAAAATCAACTCAAAGAAGTACTTTCTTCTCAGCAACGTATCTCAGCCGATCAACAGGCAACCCATGCCTTGGTAGATCAATTGTATGATGCCAAAAAGGGGGAAGCTGAAGAAGAAAAGCTGAAATTACTCAAATAAAAGAAGCAACTCGAAGATGAATTGGAAAGATATAAATCAGATCCAAAATTCTCAAAGAAAGAGTTAATCGACGAAGACTCATTCGTAAATACTGATCAACTGAAGATCGGAGAGCTACTCTTACAAAGGATCTGTGGTTAAAGTTTGTCAAAGATCATAATCCTATCAAAGCCAAGTACAAGGATAAAACTATTGAAGAATCCTTGAACTACTTCTTATCTGATGAACTCTACAATCAGAAAATGGCGCAATACAAGAAGTTCAAGAAGATTGAAGACAAACTGAAGATTAAAGACAAAACTGAACAGATGAAAGCTGATGTAGCTGAATTTGAAAAATACTACCTGGATGAATATGCTTTACCTAAGTTAATTTTATGGAGAAAATGGAAAGAAGGAAGTCAAGTAGACTATAACAAGACCTTTTCTAAGTAAGACTCCAAACTAGAACATGATTTTCGTCTACATGACAAAGAAATGAAGTATATCTCAGTTACACAAAAAACACAGAAAAGAGCTTAGACTCTAGCAAAATTTATTTGAACAAAGTGTAACTATTCCAGTTTTTGCATATTCTAATGAAATCCAGTTTTCCAGTTTTACATTGTTTTACAATGTTTTTGATCTTTAAGCTTTTCTTTTAGGGAGAGTTTTGGCATCATCAAAAATGGGGAAATTGTTGGAATTAAAATTTATGTTTTGATGATAATTCATCATATTTACTCAGAATACTATCTTAACCTCATTGATGAAGTGCTGAAGCTAGCTGTTATAGTGAAAAGCTAAAAGATGTCTAGAATTGAAGGTGTAGGTTTTACTAGAGTCTGACATTTGTATAGGTTACATCAGACAAGCACTGTAATAGTTAGTGTGTCGTGAAACTGAAAACTGGAAGTCATTTAGAAAACTGGAAATCGTTAAGATAAACAAACTGACTCAGACTACACCAATATGGAACTGAAGAAGATAAGTTCGTTGAGGGACACAGACTCGGTTGGCTTATCTAGAAGATTGAAGAACTGAGGGTCACAGACTCAGTTATAGAAGATTGAAGAACTGGGGGTTCAAACTCAGTTATGAAGATTACAAGTCGAGACTATAATGTTAGACTTCAGGCAAGTTTGTGGTGACCTGAACTGACTTTATGGATCTTGTATGAAGACCTAAGAATTATAAGGACAATAAATTCTTAGAAGATAAATGTTTATGGTGTACTCTGATTAAGTCAATTATAATCAGATATAAACTGGAGTACTGATATTTGAAAAGATTAAAATCTCAGTTAATGCTCCAAGTCAGTCAAGAAACTGACAACTGATGAACACAGTATAAAACTGATCAGTAAACTCAGTTTTATATGTCAGCCATCCAATAAACTGATAGTACAGTCGAACGTTGTAAAAGAAACAATCTTATTGGATGAAACATTGACACATCAGAACGGTCAGAAAATATAGCCGTTACAAGATAGACGTTGATACAATTCGAATTCATGGAAGATGAACGTTGGAACTCACACTATAACTAGAGGACTTTGCACCAAGAATTAAATAAGAAGATTTAACAGAACTATCAAGATCAACAAGCATTTTGTACACTAGTCTTAGTTATTCGAATTGCTATCATCTCTGCGCTATAACAAGATCATATCAAGAATCTCTTCAAGTGTTCAAGCTACACAGAATTTATCCAGATTCAGACACTTTGAAGAACCACAAACAAGAATCAATTTATTGATTCTCACCCCAACTTTGATTCTACATCAAAGGTTTAGACTGTGAAGCAAACCGGGAAGGTTTTGCCAAGGACGATTGTTACAAGCAATCGGGTAGATTGTGTTTGTGGTGGTAGGTAATGGTGAAGAGGCATACGTAACCCTTCAAGGACCCAGTGTTCAAGCAATTGAAGAGCAGCAATTCTACCTGTTCTACAACTGTTTAGATAGTGAAGCTAGGGATTAGCCAAGGACTATTGTTTATGACTTTTTGTAATAGTTCACCTCAAGAAGTTCTAGTGGAATTTTCCTCTGCACCATAGGGGAAGAGATGACTGATAGGATTACACCACCTGGAACCTCTATAATATTTGCCTTATTTACTTTACGCATCTATTTATTTACTCAGCATTTATGTACAGCATTCTGATAATTGATTGTTATACAACTCATTGTTCACAGACTGACATTCATCAGAATTCAGTTCTACACACTTAGCTCTCACATAGAATAACAAGATCAAGAAAAAGGCTAGAACTATATCCGCTGCCGGTTGACTCAGTTTTTGCTTAAGTCAGTTTGACTTAAACTCAGCTTAGTCAGCTTAACTCCACACAAGTTTTAACTGAACCATAATTTGTTTTAAATCCAGTTTTAGGGACAAGTTTATTCACCCCCCTTCTCTAAACTTGTGTTAGCCTTTCCAAGGGACCAACAAATACATTCAGAATGCTGTGGATGTTGGTAGTTGGAAACCTATCAAAGTAAGTAGACAGGATCCTATTTTATAACATATGTTCTTTGCAGATGACTTAGTCCTTTTTGGAGAAGCAACCCTCAGGCAAGCTGAAGTGATGGAGAGGGTGCTGGCCACGTTCTGTAAAATCTCTAGGCAAAGTATATGTGCGCAAAAATCCAGATTCACGGTATCAAAAAATACAAACATCCCGCTGAAAACCTTGATTGGACAGAAATTGGGTATGAAATATACTGATGACTTTGGTCATTATCTAGGGGTGCCTTTGTTGCATTCCAGAATTACTAGACACACCTATGCGTACATTGCTCAGAAAATGAAGAGAAAACTTGCAAATTGGAAGTCGAAGTGTTTGTCTAAGGCTGGTAAGATGATCCTCATCAAAAGCTCCTTAGCCACTCACCCCTACTACACAATGCAAACAATCAAGCTACCTCTGGGCCTTCTTTCTGATATTGAAAAGATTTGTATAAGTTTTTTGGGGAGAGGATAACTCCGGAAGAAAACTTCTTTATATCTCGTGGGATAAACTTTGCGTGGACAAGCAACATGGGGGGCTGGGGTTCAAGGACCCCTATAAGATGAATCTGGCACTTCTGGGCAAGCTGGTTTGGGAGATTCTCACACAGGATCAGGCTTTGGGTCAAAATGCTGGTTATGAAATATGGAGATCCATTTGCAGTCCTTAAACAAAATGCCTCCCGAGCCTGGAAAAGTATTTGCTGGGTAGCAAGAACGTTTCATGCGAACTATGGGATCCAGGAAGATGCTATTGGCTGGAAAGGTGAGCTTAACAAAAGGTACACTGTGGCTGAGGGATACAACATTTTGTGCCCAAAAACCCATACAGATGAAGACAAAATTTGGACGGAGATTTGGAGCAAGAAGGGGCCTTTACGTCTGAACTTCCTTTTATGGCAAGCACAGCACGATTGCCTTCCTACGATGATGTTCGTGAGATGACGAACCATTACCCCTTCTGGCAGGTGTAGCATCTGCGATCATGACGATGAAACCTCCCTACATGCACTTAGGGATTGCAGCTAGATTAGAAATCATTGGAAAAACTTGGTACCTCGGCACAAATGGACAACTTTTTCAATCAGCCAACTATTGGGAATGGATAAAAGCTAATGTTCTTGAGAGAAACGGGATAACAGACTGGAAATATATTTTTCGAGAGACGGTTTATCTGTTCACGGATTTATCTAATGCAAAATAAACAAGTAATAATATTTATAAATCCGATATACCTCAAGTGCAAGGATCGTAGTAAAGAGGTTGATACCGGGTCGATCTTACGGGGAACTAACGATTGGTAATCCTAGTCTTTGTTTAACTAACTATGTCACTAAAACTAACCTAAAACAAATAAAACTAAACGAGACGAAAGTAAAGATAACACGAATGTAAAATCGACGAGAAGAATGAATCTAAAGCCAGGGAAAATACGGGTTGCGAACAATTTAAACTACAACTAAACCTAATATGCAATAAGAAGATTTGATTAAACTAAACAATTCAAGTTTTAAGAGATTAAATTCAATTTATAACGAGCAAACGAGCGATTGATCCACCTATCCTATCAACATTCAATTCCTAATCAGATTAATTCGTGACTTCTAACCAAGTTGTGATTCACCTCATCTAAAGTATGAACCCTAATTTCTTAGATAGTCCATCTATTAATCTCTATCTTTCGATCTAAGATTAACGATTTTCTAACCAAAGATGTGAACTTTAACGTTTCTAATCTAGAAATCTAACCTATTAACTCTCGTTATATAGATCAAATAACTATTCTTTTATCATGGGGATCTAGGGTTTACATGACTTTCATCAAAGTAAAACAATCAAGCATGCACATCTTTCGATATAATTGCAATAAACATTCAAACATGATAAAGAAACAACTTGTATTAAAAACTCACAAATTAATCAAGATTCGAATCTGAATAGTTGACGGATAGGCTTCACATTGCTCATTCAAGGGCTTTTATCCTCTAAGCATCCTCTTGAAAGCTTGGAATTGTTGAAGAAAAGAACATAAAACTAACTAATTTAATCTAAGATTTAAGTGCATAAAACTGAAGGAAAAGTATGTAAAAACGCAGCCTGAGCCGCCCCTAGGATTAGGGTTTTGAGTAATGTGTAATTGGTATCCCTAGGGTTGAAAATAATGCGGCTATATATAGAATTTAAAGTCGGTTTCAGCATGTCGGCCGCTGGACGCCCGTCCACTCCTTCCGGACGCTCGTCCGGTCTTCAATATCAACTTCGAATCGGGCCGAGTCTTCATCAGACGCCCGTCCTTCACAAAATTGGACGCTCGTCCAGCAAATCCAACAACACTCTGAATCAAGCTCTTCAGCCTGGACGCCCGTTCACTTGATCAAACGCCCGTCCAACTGGACTGAACTTGGACGTGCGTTCAGCTTGATCAAAATTTGATTTTCTCATCTCTATCTCTTTTCTTCTATCCAATTTCTTCCTTATCTCTTTTTCATCCATTAAATCCGACATTTATCTTCATTTAATCATCTTTTGAACCGCAATTATGCATCTACACGTCATCAAAAAAAACATCGCAAAGTGTAATAGTATTCAAATAAACATAAAATCATCAATAAAACACATAAATTAACCAATTCTTCGAACAACTCGTTAAAAACCTCATTTACTCAATAATTCCATTAAACACTCGTTTCTTATGCAAATTATACAAATATGAGGAAAATTATCATAAAATGTATCAACATAAATCGTATAAATTCACCCTTAACATTATCAAAACTGGTTTTGGCGAAATAAAATCCACCATGCAGATGGAGACGAAGACCGGCCACCCCTCCATATTTTGATTTCGCAGATCACGAGTAGAGTAAAAAATCTGAAAATTGCCTAGAAGATGTAAATAGCTTTTGCTCTAGGTTTCGTTTCTCTCTGATTTGATATTCTGTAGGTGTTTTGTACACCAGAACTACCTTTTCTGGGTTGATCCCATGATTTTTTAATAAAAGCATACCGTTTTAAAATTTAAAAAAAATTACTAGTAAAGTCTCCCATCGTGCTAAGCACGATTAGGCCCATGCTAATAAATATTTTTAATGGTATAAAGATGTATTTCGATCGGGATAAAAGCATTTCCAGAAAAGTGTATGGGACAAACTATTTTCTTCCGCATCCATCAATGAATTTTTTTTTTTTTTTTTTTAATTTGCTGAATGACAAATCACCAGCTTTTTCCCCAATTTCTTTTTACTTAGGTCACAAATTAGTACTTAGGTCACAAATTAGTACCATCAGATGTTCTGCATTCTATATAATCAATGATCATCATAGTTCTGGCAAGTTCAATAGTAATGGAAAAGACAGTAATAATAATATTTTGAGTCGTCTTTTAAAACAATAGGGTCGCTAAGCGCAACATAGAGTACAAGATGTTTGGTAAACTTTAGCATACGTAAACGACGTCGCTTTTACTTTATAATCAAATTGATAACACACAAATTGGACAGGTGATCTCATCCCTAAATTCAATGCGGCAAAACTAATGAACACAAGTAGTTGTGTGAAAACTGAGAATATGAGAGAAACTTCTTTTTCACTCATGTGTCCTAACTTAGGCACCGCTAAAATCATTATTATTATCTAACGGAAAACTGCTACAATAATAAAATATGAAAAAAAAACATAGTTTTCTTCTCACAGAAAAAGGGTAGCCATGCTTACTACGCAGGGGAGGAAAGGAAATCACATGCTTTTATGGTTACGTACATAAAAGAGAAACAATCAAGCCAACACAAACAGGGATGCAAAATACAACAGAAAAGTTCTGAAATGGAAAAATCAAATTTTGCAAGCTAGCTAAACACATGCTGTAAAAGAAAATGTTCCTGTTAAATAAAAGCCTCCGAGTCATTTCGCAGTGGAAACTTCACAATGAGGAATTTACTTGCAAGAGTAATGGTATATACTTACCAGTTACCACGAAAAAGGATACGTAATAGGCCTTTAACAGAGCCAAACATGTCACTTGAAAACAAACTGTTACGGCTAAAAGGATACGTAATAGTGTAATAACTCCCAACTCCCACATCAGCGTGCATTCGCTGTCTACCAGAATAGCTCGCTCTTCCTACATCCAGGATAAAGGAACTACGGTCACTACAAAAAACTTGCTATTTAGCGGCGGATTTTAGCGTTGGATTTTAAACTCCACCGCTAGTGATATGGTTTAGCGGTGGTTTTTATACATCCGCCGCCAAAACATTTAGGAAGTTCTTTGTGCATCTTCTCCACTTTTTGTTGAAGTTACATATATGGAAGGTTTTTAACATGGACTGAGATGTCATCTGTATGAGCAGATTGTGCGTAGGTTGAGCGCGGGAGATTCTATCCTTTTGTGGAGTACGTAGACAGGTATGTAAGAGTTTTTCTTTTTCTCTTCCACAAATATGTCTTTACCATCTTTTGAAGGGGAAAATATTGTTGACTATTCGGTGCTTTAGTTTTCATGTTCAAACTAACTTATATGATAGCAGTCCGAGTGATCTGCGTTCTGCCATTGAGGAGGCATTTCTCGCAGATAATGGCTTTAATGAGATGTTGCAGGTTGAAAAAAATGCAGCTGGGTATTTTGAATATCTACGATCTCTTACTAGAGGGGCATTTGAGGCATCTGATTCAAAGATGGACCAGAAGAATACTTCTTCAAAAAGGGTAAGTGAAATCTTTGAATATATATTTCCATCAATCGAGCGATTCTCTATTTTGCTTTTCCATTATGTCCTATGCATTATCTGGTGTGTGTCTTTGGGGGTGGGGGGCAGTAGTATATTATTTAGTTTTCTTATTACATAGGGCAAAAGTGAGTTTTGGTCATCTTCTTCGTTGATTGCCATCTTAGAATAATATTTCACACAAAAGCTTGAAGTGGTAAGGAGGTCAGTAATTACTTGAACATTTTAACAAGCAGCTTTGTGTATATTTTTCTCCTCTCCTTGGCTGTTTAAACAAATTTGTGTTCACACCGTGTTAACAGTGAGTTCTTGACTGTTGTGTCTAGAAATATAGATGTGAACAATATCAACTAAAATGGTGGGATTAAAGTGGAGTAGCCCTGAACAATAAGTCTTATTTAGTGCCATTCTGTATTACTTTTGTGGTTTGTATTTGAGGGTGCTTGCTCGTCTCATCGGATTCATTAATGGTGCAATATCAACTAAAATGGTGGTATTAAAGTGGAGTAGCCCTGAACAATGAAAACTAAAATGGTGGTATTAAAGTGGAGTAGCCCTGAACAATGAGTCTTATTTAGTGCCATTCTGTATTACTTTTGTAGTTTGTATTTGAGGGTTCTTGCTCGTCTCATCGGATTCATTAATGGTGCAATCAAGAATAAATTAGCGATTTTTTGATGGCTTGCATCTTGATCTTGTTCTGTGTTTAATCTATGAGTGTTACTATGTATGCATAACGTAGAACGCACTATGATGAAAAAGACCACACAAGAGCTAATCCAAGCTCTTCAATAATTTCACTCATAAAGAGAAAAGGATTACGTAAATCTCCCCTAACTACTAAAGACTTAGACTATTTATAGGCTAGAAAGCTCATTTAGGTAGATACTACACTTAATAAAGCCCACATGGCTAGTGAATGATAAAAGCAATAATAAAGACTATTAATTAACTTGGATGTCCCTACATCAGTCCATCCCCCTACCCCGAAAAGCTCGCCCACGAGCAAACTCGTAGGATTCCACATTGAGGCCTCACAAGCACCATCAAGATCTATCGGTGGGTCAAGCCCATTCACCACCTTACAAAACAATTTCGAAGACTCTCTAGCTTGTCCATTCTTGCACAAAATATTCGTACATGAACCCGTCATAACAACATTTATCTCCACCATGATTAGCTTCCTTTCCTTAGTAGCGATGTCTTTGTCATTCCAACCCTCCCAAAGAATAACTCGTCCACGAGTTAGATGCTGGAACAACCCCAATATTAATCCAATGCAGCAGTACGCAGTAAAATCTTCACTACCTTTCACTGTATCACAACATGTAAACTTGCATTCTCTTTCCCAAAGTATATAGAACTGCAGTAAAACATTCTTTCCAAAGATGGAAACCGTGTCCTTGTGGCATTCTTGGTCCACTACTTTGGCTGATTCATCATTTACCGCAGGAATAGGTTCAGACTTTATAAATAGTGTCAACTGACCATCCTCGTAATCTTTCAGCCATGGTGTAATCTCATCAAGTGTTACAGTCGCCTTCAGATGCTTTATTCCATTATTGTTCTGTACTATGATAACGGGCGCCTTGATAATAAAGAGCTTATGTAGCCACTTACTTAGAGTCTGTAGTACTTCATCCAAATTAAGAGTATGTATGACAGCTCCAAGCCTATTAAAATGATGGAAACAATCTTCCCAACTCCATGATCTTGTGTAATGATTTTCATGGTTGAATATGATTGGAGGAGAAAGGTATTGTGCAGCACTTTGAATACCAAATATGGGATCAATTACCGTATGCTCTTGTAAACTAACCTTCCAGTGCTCTATGTAATTATTCCACAAGGTAGCTTTAAGCAAATAAGGCTCATGTTCCTTGATAGAAGTTTGTACCAGATAAAACAAATTAGATCCAAATGTAAATCTGTAAAAACTCCTTTGAATCCAGGAAATCCAATAACCAACGGATCGTAAGCTTAAACGATCAACAATAAGGCCTAGTATTTTAGAAAAAGAGATCACATTCCATTCAAGCGTCTTACGATTAGTTGCAATTTCAATTCCAAACCAATTGTCACCCTTAGGATTCTGCACTTTTTGGATAAATTTAGCTGCTGAATTCATTCTATTCTCATCATTCCTTGATCCCAATTGCTTAAGATCCTCATTAGCAAAAACAATATGTTCAATGCTCCAATAACCCCCAGGGTCATAAATGAACATCCGTACCTCACTAGTGAGGAAGTTGACCGGTTGATCGTTTCTGCTTAGTGCCATCTTTAGATTTTGTTTAGCAACTTGCTCAAGTGCTCCACATGCTAAGACAACCAAATCACTACCCAAGTACCAAAGTCCAGCTTTTCTATTATACCAAATCCTTAGCTTGTCTTCTAGTTGAATGTTTCCCTCTATTACTCCAAGAAATTCATGGTTGGACTGCCCCAGATGATCTCCTCTGGCATACAACAAAACTGCAACATTCCTTTGCCCAATTAATTTCCTCATAGCTGAAGTCTCGTTAGCGAATTCATTAGTTTTCTTTAGGCACTCTTTTGTTTCAACCATAGCTTTTGTTGCCTGCTTAACAACATCAGCTCTAATTACTTCATATGCACCATAATGTCTGCATACTTTTGGCATCTCCTTATCTATCCCTTCATAATAAAAAATGAAGTACATCGTGCCAATTTTGCTTCCAGGTAATGTGTTAGAACAAGATAGAAGATGAACCGCAAAGCCCAAATTATTTGATAAATAAATGCTTCCACCTGGATCAAACAAGAGCATCACCATTTTAACACAAGTCGCGATCCTAGAATGTAGTTTCCAGAATTTAGTTGTCCCATTATGAACCGTTCCGGATTTGACGAACTCGCACGCATGTGCCTGCCCTCTCGGACTCAATGATTCCCAATGACATCCTGCTCTTGAGTAAAGTATGGCCAAATACGGCCGAATGGCTTCAAGTAGAACAGACCTCTCTTTGATCAATGTGGTTTGGAAAACAACTGAAGTAGGACTTCCCATAAATGATATAACTTCAGGGGCCAGCAACTTGATTTCAGTCATGTCCTTCTGTTCTCTCTTGTCAACTTTTTTGGTATACATCGCAGTAGAGTTCTTAAGTGTGGGAGAGCTCAAATCCTCAATACATTTCAGTTGTAACTCTTTTGTTAGTGGATGATCCAGCTCAGAATTATGGCCACTTGAATCTGTCTGAAGTGGTCTCTGTCTCTTTTTATCATCAATGACTGCATCCTGCCCGAGTGGATCAGATGGATAACCTTCCTTTTCATTTTCTGCTTTGCCTTCAAGATTGTGAAGATCAACTTCTCTCTGCTCTTTGTTGTTGTTGCTGGTAGATTGTAAGGGGAATTCCATTGAACACTTGGTGTGTGGGAAGTTCTCAGTCATTAAAGGTTTCCCCACTTCTTCTTCTTCTTCTCCTTTTTGATTGTTCAATTGGTTCAGGAATTTCGTCGAACAGTTGCCGGGCATGAAATTCTCTGCGGTCATTTCCTTCACACGAACTTCTTCAGTTTCTTGGCTACTGTTGCGAACTTGAGGTGGGCATTTCGTCGAACATGTGGTGGACAAGAATTTCCTAAACAACAATTTATTCATTGTGAACCAAGAAGTAATCTTTTCTTTGCCACTCGAGATTCTATCACATTGAAGTTTCTTCCACCAAGTATAGGCGTCTCCGGCAAGCTTATATGTTGCTATTCTACAGTGATACTGCTCCGACGGGTTCGTTTCTTCAATATAATCTTCGATTGCATCAACCCATGCCCAGAATTCTTCAATTTGTGAAGACCCATAAAAGACCGGAAATTTATCGTCTTGTTTGAAGCTATGACGTTCAGCAAAATGGCTCCCTCGGTGATTTGGTTGTTTGACTGGATCTGCATTGCTCACCCTGTTCTTTTTATTTGAGCCCAAATGGGGTTGATCGTAAACACCATTGCTGATTTCACCATGTATGGTACGAGGAAAGTCTCGTCCGCAGCGATGAACATCAAGCTTCGTTTCTTGTTGTCTGCGTCTCAGTTCATCCATGGCTTGGCGTGTTTCTATCATGAAACAGTCCAGCTTCTGGTCCAACTTTGACACCTTCTCCCGAAGGGACTTCAGATCTCGATCTACGTCGGAGATCCGGCGGGCTTCTGAATCGTGACTTGCCATCAGCGGAACCAAGGAGAAACCAAGGCTCTTGATACCAAATAACGTAGAACGCACTATGATGAAAAAGACCACACAAGAGCTAATCCAAGCTCTTCAATAATTTCACTCATAAAGAGAAAAGGATTACGTAAATCTCCCCTAACTACTAAAGACTTAGACTATTTATAAATTTAGAAAAGGCTCATTTAGGTAGATACTACACTTAATAAAGCCCACATGGCTAGTGAATGATAAAAGCAATAATAAAGACTATTAATTAACTTGGATGTCCCTACATCAATGCAGTTTGTTTTGCTCCCAGATTTTCAGTCCAGTGTGCTTCCGTCTAGTCCAGGTATGTTTCCCCAATCCGCATTCTAATGTCCTGATCGGTTTTCTTATCATCTTACCTGATGTATGTAAGTCATAAGCCTTGTTTGAGATGTCGAGATGATGGTATAATAAAAGTTTACGTACTACTATGCTTGTTCAAAAATTCCCTTGAAGCTGTCTATTTGTTTATGAAACTGGACTTATGCATGTTTAAGTGAACATATAGTGTCCCGAAAACTGCTTCTGGCAAGATTCTTAGAAGAAAGCTCGACTACGTTGGCATTAGAATGTCCGACTTTGGAAGAACTTGATCTGACTGAATGTGAAGCTCTGACCGGTTTTCTCTCTCGTGCAGAGCTTGCAAATATGTCCTTTAGTTATTCTTCTTTGGTCATTCTGTCTCTTACGGACTATAGTGCGATAAACTCGCTTACGCTCAAATGTCCTTTTCTTGAGAAAGTTTCGTTGGATGGATGTGACCATCTTGAAAAGGCGTTATTTTGTCCGGTAAGTGAATATATAATCCACTACTACTCCCATCCAACTTTCTGTTGTCTGTACCATTACATCCTACTATATATTGAACCCTTTCTGTCAATGAGAGGGATGGCTTACTATTTACTATTGTTGGTTTGCATTACATCCATACCCTGGTGATCTAGAATTTTGTACTCTGTTTAGCACTCTGTGTTCATAACAGTTCAAAACAGTATTACCATTACCATGTATTAATAGTAGATTACACAGTTATAATGCACAGTTTCAGTTCAAGACATGCTTAAGTAATCTAAGATGTCTAAGTTGTATGTTTAATCCCTTCAAAAGAAAAAGTTGTATGCTAATTTATTTTCTGTTTCAGGATGGGATTAGCATAGACTTGATTCCCAGTTTGATGGCTTGTGTTTTGGTTTGCCACTGAACTTGTTTCCGCAACCTAGAGAGAGTTTACGAGATTATTGTTGATTATCAAGTCATCCCTTTTGAGGAACCATGTGCTTATGTCCTTTATTTTTTTCCTCTTATTTGTCACTCTTCTTTTAAATTGCCGGTGTTCTTTATTTTCACCTTTGCGCAACACTTCTGATCACAAGGATCAACTGAAGGTGTCCCAATCTTTTCATTTTACGTTTAAACTTTACGTTATGAAGTGTAGTATATGATCAATAGAGTTGATTTTGCAGTTGCAAAATCCACATTAGTTCAAACTTCAAACCGAAAGCGGGTGTAAACGTACCAAGCGAGCATCTGGTTCATGACCAACTACACTATAATAATTTGAACCATTTTCATGCAGAAAAACCAGAAAAGATAAGTAGATAACTTCTTTCACTTAGTTACAAACCGTAACTGAGAATTCACCAAGAATGTGTATTTTGCCTTTCATATCCCACAACTCCATTATATATATATATATATATATATATATTACTTACTTACTTATACAAAGACTTGCCCGTGTGCTGACACGTGGCATTTTATTTGATTTTTTTTTTTTTAAAGAATTTCGTAATACATTTCTTCTTTTTTTTAACAATTTCCTAATACCTAAATATCTTATATTTTTATTTTTTTTATCACATTTTTTTTTTAATAAATCACAAATCCTACCTTATTTCCTCTACGATATATTTGTGTGTCCGAACGACGTCCTCCGACTTAGTTCCTCCGAACAAATCCGTCCTCCGTGTGCCCGAACCGGGACGTCCTCCGTGTGCCCGAAAGATGTCCTCCGATCCGAAAGACGTCCCCCGACTCATTATGAACCTGATGAATTGGCACGCTGTCCTCCGATATGTTGGTGTGTCCGAACGGCGTCCTCCGACTTAGTTCCTCCGAACAAAGCCGTCCTCCGTGTGCACGAAAGATGTCCTCCGATCCGAAAGACGTCCCTCGACTCATTATGAACCTGATGAATTGGCTTTTTCATATAAAGCTTATTGAGCGATAACCCAACTTGCAGCACTAGACATAGGATGTTCTGAGGAGGGTATTTTTTTTCCCCTGTAGATAACACATATCAGAACGATGTCCTCCGATCCGAAAAAGGACGTCCTCCGATCTCCGAACGAAGACGTCCTCTGTGTGTCCGAACGAGGCCGTCCTCCGATCCGAACGAGGTCGAACGATGTCCTCCGATCCGAACGATGTCTTCTAATCCGAATGAGGATGTCCTCCAATCCGAACATGGACGTGCTCCGTGTGTCCGAACGATCGATGTCCTCCGATGCGAACGAGGACGTTCCTCCGTGTGTCCGAACGTCCTACGATCCGAACGAGGACGCCCTCTGTGTGTCCGAACGATGTCCTCCGAACCGAACGATGTCCTCCGATCCGAAAATGGACGTCCTCCATATGTCTGAATGATCGATGTCCTCCGATGCGAACGAGGACGTTCCTCCGTGTGCCCGAACGTCCTCCGGTCCGAACGATAACGACGTCCTCCGATCCGAACGAGGACGTCCTCCGTGTGTCCAAATGATGTCCTCCGCCTCCGATCGACGTCCTCCGTGTGTCCGTACGAGGACGTCATCCATGTGTCCGAACGATGTCCTCCGATCCGAACGAGGGCGTCCTCCGTGTGTTCGAACGTCCACCGATCCGGAAGAGGACGCCCTCCGTGTGTCCGAACGATGTCCTCCAATCCAAACGAGGACGTCATCCGCCTCCGATCCGAACGTGGACGTCCTCCGTGTGTCCGAACGATCCGGTCCGCACGAGGACGTCATCCATGTGTCCGAACGATGTCCTCCGATCCGAACGAGGACGTCCACCGAGCCGAACGTGTGTCCGAACGAGGACCTCCGACTCAATATGAACCCGATGATTTGGAACCCCCCCTATATGCTTATTGAGCAATAACCCAACTGTGTCCGAACGAGGACGTCCTCCGTGTGTCCGAACGAGGACCTCCGACTGAATATGAACCCGATGATTTGGAACCCCCTATATGCGACGTCCTCGTTCGGACGTCCTCCGATCCGAACGAGGACGTCCTCTGTGTGTCCGAGGACGTCCTCCGATCCGAACGAGGACGTCTTCCGTGTGTCCGAACGAAGTCCTCCGATCTGAACTTGCTCGTCCTCCGTGTGTCCGAACCATGTCCTCCGATCTGAACAAAGACGTCCTCCGTGTGTCCGAACGATACCGATGTCCTCCGATCCGATTCGAACAATGTCCACCGATCCGAGCGATGTCTTCCGATCCAAACGAGGACGTCATCCGCCTGCGATCCGAACGAGGACGTCCTCCGTGGGTCCGAACGATCGATGTCCTCCGATGCGAACAAGGACGTTTCTCCGTGTGTCCGAAAGAGGCCGTCCTCCGTGTGTCCGAACGAGGACGTCCTCTGATTTGAACAATGTCCTCCGATCCGAACTAGGACCTCCTACGTATGTCCGAACGAGGACGCCCTCCGTGTGTCCGAACGTCCACCGATCCGAAAGAGGACGCCCTCCGTGTGTCTGAACGATGTCCTTCAATCCAAACGAGGACGTCCTCCGCCTCCGATCCGAACGTGTACGTCCTCCGTGTGTCCGAACAAGGACGTCATCCATGTGTCCGGACGATGTTCTCCGATCCGAACGAGGACGTCCACCGATCCGAACGTGTGTCCGAACGATTCCCTCCGATCCAAACGAGGACCTCCGACTCAATATGAACCCGATGATTTGGAACCACCCCCCCTATATGCTTATTGAGCAATAACCCAACTGTGTCCGAACGATGTCCTCCGATCCAAACGAGGACGTCCTCCGTGTGTCCACACGAGGACGTCATCCGTGTGTCCGAACGATGTCCTACGTGTGTCCGAACGAGGACCTCCGACTGAATATGAACCCGATGAAATGAACCCCCCTATATACGACGTCCTCCGATCCGAACGAGGACGTCCTCTGTGTGTCCGAACCATGTCCTCCGATCCGAACGATGTCCTCCGATCCAAACGAGGACGTCTTTCGTGGGTCCGAACGATCGATGTCCTCCGATGCGAACGAGGACGTTCTCCGTGTGTCCGAAAGAGGCCGTCCTCCGTGTGTCCGAACGATCGATGTCCTCCGATCCGAACGAGAACATCCTCCGTGTGTCCGAACGTCCTCCGATCCGAAAGATGACGACCTCCGATCCGAACGAGTACGTCCTCCGTGTGTCCGAACCGAACGAGGATGTCCTCCGATCTGAACTTGCTCATCCTCCGTGTGTCCGAACCATGTCCTCAGATCTGAACAAGGACGTCTTCCGTGTGTCCGAACGATACCGATGTCCTCCGATCCAAACGAGGACGTCCTCCGCCTGCGATCCGAACGATCGATGTCCTCCGATGCGAACGAGGACGTGCTCCGTGTGTCCGAAAGGGGCCGTCCACCGATCCGAACGAAGGCATCCTCCGATCTCCGAACGAGGACGTCCTCCGTGTGTCCGAACGATGTCCTCCGATCCGAACGAGGACGTCCTCCGTATGTCCGAAGGACGACTTCCGTATGTCCGAACGTTGTCCTCCGATCCGAACAAGGACGTCCTCCGTTTGTCCGAACGTCTTCCGATCCGAACGAGGCCGTCCTCCGTGTGTCCGAACGATGTCCTCCGATCGACGTCCTCCATGTGTCCCAACGACGTCCTCCGATCCGAACGAGCCCGTCCTCCGTGTGTCCGAACGATGTCCTCCGATCCAAATGAGGACGTCTTCCGATCCGATCGACGTCCTCCGTGTGTCCCAACGTCGTCCTCCGATCCGAACGAGGACGTCCTCCGTGTGTCCCAACGATGTCCTCCGATCCGTACGACGTCATCCGACTCAATATGAACCCGATGAATTGGAACCCCCCTATAGGCTTATTGAGCGATAACCTAACTTGCAGCACTAGATATAGGATTTTCTGAGGAGGGGTTTTTTTCTTTTCTTTTCTTTTTTTTTTCCTCGAAATCAAATATATATATCATACCATATATCCTCTACGATATGTTTGTGTGTCTGAACGAACTCCTCAACCGCCTCCCATTTTTTTTGTCCGATCCGAACGAGATCCTCCGATCCGAAAGATGTCCTCCGACTCAATATGAACCCGATGAATTGGAACCCCCCATTTATGCTTATTGAGCGATAACCCAACTTACAGCACAGGACATAGGATTTCTGAGGAGGGGTGTTTTTTTTGGTTTTTTTTATACTTACGCCTATTCATACTAAACATGTCAATTTGCATACATAAAGACGGTAAAAATGCTGCAGTGGACAACACCCGTGCCTTGCACGGCGTATGCCCACTAGTATATATATAACAATGTTGGGAAGTTGAGACCTTTACATTGCAGGCCTCAGTTTTAACAACATTTTGAATTTCAGGGAGACACCCACCACTCCATTATGTCTGCCAAACTTCCCATTCCATCACTATTAAATTTGATAAAGCATATGGAGAAGATTATCATAATCGTGTCGAACGGTTTCATCTACTAAAGCGAGTTGATTAAGAAGACTAAGCCTATTTGGAGTCCGGCTATGGTGATGGTTATACTCCTTCAAATTCGATTCTTCTTATGTTCGTAGTTGCGTGTTTATACTGAGTTCTTGATGATCCTCTTCAAACTTCGGCAATCGGGCAATTAAAGAATCAATTAAAGGCATTTTTCAACAGAGTCATAGGTTCACCCATTAAGAACCATTTTTAGTTCTTTTTCTGTTCATAGTTGCACGTTTATGGAGGTTTTTGAATTATGTTTTGTTTTGTATAGTGATATTTTATCGAAGTTTTTGTTTTTGCGCACTTTTACAGACGAGGCGAGATCTTTTTTATAAATGAATCAATGGTGTGGGCGGGACGAATGTAGTGAAAATATATGCATTTATGATTTATTCTCCTTAGTAGTGTTGATATACCACTCTTGATTGTTGCTCGTTTATGAAAACTTGAAAAAACTATGTAAGATATTTGATGTTGACGTTTCAGATAAAAAGTTCGTGTGAATGCTACTGAGAAATTTCAGGTTGACTAATTGGGTTAATGCGGAGAACTCTGAATTCCAGTTTGAAGTTTATCAGCTACTGGATATCATTTTTATCAGCTAATGGATATCAGCTAAGTTTATCAACTTATTATGTGATTTATGTTTTTTTTTATCAAGATATAAGAAAGTCCTATCCCATGAAGGTGGAGATGAACTTTCAAATCTATGGATAGAGGTACATTGCATTTATTTATTTGGTTTCTTCAAGATGTAAGAAATCATTTCACATATGTTATCATATCCCATGAAGGTGTATATTAACCTTCAAATTTATCTATTGGTGGAGGTACATTGCATTTGGGTTTCTGTTTCTTATCATTCTCTTTCACGTGCTCTATTGTATTTCCAACATTTCTACTTATTTTCAAGTTTATTTCATTGTTCGACCGATAAAGTTTGAATTTAAAAAAAGAGAAATGTTTATGCAACAATAAAGTGCCACAACACATTTTTACTCCATTGATTTTTATGTGACTCATATTAATCAATTGTTTCCACATCATAATCAATGGTCCAAAAGTGTGTTGAGCATTTTCGTGTGACATTTTCACTACTCTTTACAGAATACTTCTTTTTTAGCTCAACTCCATTCATATGGCATCCTGATGAATACTTTCATCAATTTTTTTTCCATGTGTGAGCAAGTTTTGATTTGTATTGAAGGTTGAACAATTATTTTGATTAGGAAATTTGGTTGAAGATTTTTAGCAGATTCATGGGTGATCCTTTTTGATTTTGTGAGTGTTATTCGACATTTTGTTGGTGGTGAGAAAGGTTGCGGGGTTGGGGTTTTTTTTTTTCTTTTTTTCCAGCAATCTGATATGCATATTGCATAATAATGCTATGCAAGGATTCTCTGCCAGAGGCATGTGCATTATGGTCGTATATTCTGTTATGATTTATAAGCGAACATTATATTTTTTCTTTCCTTGCAGATCGTTCAATAATAGTCCATTCCGTATATGGGTCTAGAGACATAGTATGGCTATAGTTCTCCTGAAATTTCATCACCATGAGGAGAAAATTAACACGTTTACATAAATGTCTCATTCACTTTCCTACTTGCTTTTATGTGTGGACTCATGTCAATTGTCTTCATATTTATTTAGTGCTGTGTATTATTCGTTACTCTTACACTAATATAATGACCTTAAACATACGCAATGTAGATGGTTTTTCATCGTGACTTTCGAGTTCTAATAAAACATTTGTGTTAAAATATGTATTCATTTTTCCCTAAAAATGTAATCATTTTCATTCAACTCATTTTTAATTTTACTTTCTTCCGCAAGTAACGCATACAGTTTCCCAACTTGTGTGTGTGTATATATACATACATATATATATATATATATATATATATATATATATATATATATATATATATATATATATATATATATATATGTAAAGAAAAAAACCAAACTTGAACTAAAATGCCTAAATATGCTACAAAATAGATGTTGAATTTGGTTTGTTTTGAAAGGCTATCAATGAATTGAATTTGGTATCTACGGATGTTAAAAACGCAATAATGAAGTAATATTTTGTATTTATGTATTTTGAAAAAAACTTGAACTAAAAATCAATTTAAACGACTTTACGAATGCCCAAAAATTTCTAGGACAAGCCTTTGGGTTGAATAATCACCAATTAATTAGAACTCCTTGATTGATATGACCACATCATTGTTTTAGTTTATAAGAATATAATGAATTTTTACACTGAAAATATCATCTTAGGAAATTAGGTAATTTGAAGGGGTTATCTTTTCACACTCGGCTGATTATTTTGATTTAAATCGAGTATAAAAACGATTATTTTGACCTAATTTGAGCCATAATTTCAAATGTTATTTATATTCAAAACCAACCAGAAAGACTTTCCAACTATAGTGGTATCACGAAAACTTCCAACATTGTATTTGAAATTCAATCAGAATCAACTAGTATGAAAATACATAAATGACGAGATGAGATCATTTGTCCAATTTGTGTGTCTAAATAAAAACGACGTCGTTTCATGTGTGTGTTTTATTTTTGTTTTTATTTTATTTTCTTTATTAAATAAAACATAAATGAAACGACGTCGCTTTTACTTAGAGCAATCAAATTAAACATTATTAAATTGGACGTGTTATCTCATCTCATAGATAGATGACCAACATGGAAAAAAATTGAGTAGTCAGTATATTTCCATTCAAATGACCAGTCCCTTAATTTTTAAGAATGAAGGGCGTGCTTGTTACCCTTTCTTCGTTACCCTGTCAAGTCTCAGTGAAAAAACTCCGACGTACTAAAAAAAAACTAACGACGAGAAGAAAAGAGAAGGCGTTAAGAGACCCCCCCCTACCCGACCTTAGACACTCTAATATCCAATTCAAATGGGCCGGTTTGAAAATGAGTGAACTGTTAGTCGTAGAAGGTTATTAATGTCAGAATACTAGGGCACACAAAGTATGCTTCAGCAAATTTTACACCAAATCTCATTCAAAAATAGGCAAGAGCTTGTCATGATTAGAAACAAGATTCGCACAAAGCCGTTTTCTACACAGACGTGTAAAGGTAAGATCTATCAATGACTTTTTTTGTTCAAGAAATTATTTCCCAGTTTGTAGTACAAGATTTTATCATGGTTCCAGACTAATCTTAGCAAGTAAATGATGCCAGCTGTAATACATCGTATTTAGCGGCAGGTGAAGTAAATCAACATTAATTTCACAAAAATGTGAATAATTCTTACTGGATATATATGTTATAATCACCTCGCGATATTGAGCGCACTCATCAAAGGCAGTGATAACATGAAACTAACTAGAACCAAATTTCCACCACCAACACCGGCACGGGCAGCGGCGCCGGCAGAAGCACCGGCAATCACTCCACTGCTTCCACCGGTTGAGCCAGCTTTACCTCCGCCTCCACCTGTTGAGCCACCTTCACCTTCACCTCCACCTCCACCTTCACCTCCACCTCCGCCTCCACCTGTTGAGCCACCTTCACCTTCACCTCCACCTCCGCCTCCACCTTCACCTCCACCACCACCTCGAGCCACAACGAGCGACGATAACACGAGACAGAAAGTGATCAGCAGCACGGATACAAATTTTACTTGACGATGCATCCTTCTTCTTGATAAATGGTTATTAATTTCAACGAAGAGCTGAGTAGGTCCCCCATTTATAACACCGTAATACAAATACCTGTTGGGTCGACTTTGTCAAAAGTTGTTTGGGGTTGTCCTATTATTAAGGGATGTTATTTATTCTGTTCTGCTCTTTGTTAATTTTTAGCACATAGCCTTAGTGGCTTTTTTTTTTTCTTTTGGTCTTTGTTATTTGTAATAAGGCGTATAAAAGCTAGCATAGCTCTTTTGTTCAATAAATCAAGAAGTTGTTTTGATACTTACTATATTTTTAATGATTAGACAAAGTTTCAAACAACTTTAGACGGAGGGAGTAATTAATGAGTTAGATGAGACCATAATGTAGATGTTGCATGAGAAGAAGTTGCAACAAATCAAACAATTCAGATCAACAATGCGGTTCAAGATATATATTCCAAAAATCAGATAAAAACTAAAAAACAAAATATTATTAATGAGAAGATCGATGTAGAATCATACCAACAGCAAAAACCAAGTTTGCACTTACAAACGTGCCCTAAGGGGCATGGACACATTTGTGGATGATGGAGTACATTGTTGACAAAATATGATATCGAATCATTCTTTTTTTTCTGCTTCATTCATCAATACATAGGTATTTATACATTATAGAGGGAAACCTATGTCCCATAAAATTCCATCTATGCCATCGACTTACTAAATATAGATTAATAATTAAATTAATATTACAACTTCCACAATACCCCCTCAAGTTGGGGCGTGAAGATCCCGAACGCCCAACTTGCTAACCAAAAAATAGAATCATTGTTTCCCAATGCCTTCGTAAAAATATCACCAATTTGGACCTCGTGGGAACATATCCGGGAGCAATAAGTCCCTCCGTAATCACATTGATAGCAAAATAACTAACCGCTAACCTTAACCGACAGAGTATCGGGTCAACGGTAGTATAGTGGTCTCAAGGTCGAATCCACAGGGAGTAATGTCTAAGTACCAAAGTCGACTTAGAACTTAGTTCAGGTCAAAATAATGGTGGAGAGTATTATACTAGTGCAAAAGTAAAGATTATGCTAACGAGTTTACTTCTAAGTATTAAAGGGTATAGTCGAACTATAATCCCACGAGCTACCTTTACCCCCAGGAAGGACTTAACAGGGAGCGTGTCTTAACCGACCTACCTATCCAATGTAGTTTAACGACATCCACGGGTGCCAACTCCTAATTCTAGCGATTAGATCGAACAACTCGATCTAACCACCCTATGTGAAGTTAATTAATTCTCCCTTTAGAAAACCGATCAACCTAACATGATTAAGCTCTCAGAAAGTCGCTCGAACAACAATGACAAACCTCAGATTGGGTTGAGACCTCAACAACTAGGCCGAATCTACTTATAGCGATCCTAAAACCCTTATCCCACATCTCACCGCAAAATACATCTATAAGTTCGATGTGTGTGACAGTGAACTAGGTGATCAATCTAATTCAAAGACGTTAAAATAAGTTTTAGGACGAGGATTAATCGTTTAAACGATAATTTACGCACTACACAACTCCCTATCTCATCCCCCTTAGGGTTTTCACTCGCTTTCACATAATTCGACTACACATGGATTTAGCTACTCATAATTATGCTAATAACGGAATAAAGAACGGAAATTGAACTAAAAACAATAAATAAAAGAAACATCATTACCATATAACTGCTGAAAATTCTGATCCAGAAAATATGAAGAAATAGTTGCACCCAAAAAGTTGAATCTTTGATCTTGTAATGAAAAACTAAGCTATAAAAGATGTGTAGAATCAAAGGAAGTTATCTAGGGAATCAAGGGATCAAAGGGTGTTTAATCTATGCAAAAATCGCCCCTAAATCGCCTAAGAAAAGTCTAAAGTCGGCAAAACATGAGTAGAAATTTGAATGAGCTGCGTATTTATAGAGTAGTAGTCAAAGTGCACTCATCGTCGGTCTGGACGCCCGTCCAGTCATGTCGTCGACGCATGTCCGCTGGAGAATATGAAGATATTAGGGTTTCGTCTTGATGGGACGGGCGTTCGCATTCCTCTCGAACGCCCGTCTGGTGGATCATGACTTGAGGCTTTTTGAACCCTGGACGCCCGTGCGGAATCCTGACGCCTTCGTTTGCGTTGTATGAGCTTTGCAAATCGGGTGAACTACTTAAACTCCGTGCTGGGTCTTTTGGGCGCTTTGTCGGTGAAAATCAAACTTTACGAATGAGTGCCAATCTGTGGGCGCCCGTCTGGAATGTGCAGATGCCCGTCGATGTAGCTTCACGGCAGATGCCGTGTCTGAGTATATAGCAAACGCCTGGCCTGGCTTGTCTTCACTCCAAACTTGGCTTTTCTTCACTTTTTATGCTACATTTGGGCCACGAACACGTCTCATAGTCCAAAACATCGCCTTCCGGGTCCTCGAGTCACCTAAGTCTGCAATAACATAGACAAAAAAACACCACGCGTAATTCCTCAAGACAAAAGTGCTCGGAAAAGAGTGAAATATCGCTAAAAGACGGAGTTTACCATTGATATGACAGTTTAACTCCTGTGCATATAATTCTCGATATTACTCTCAAAACGGTCTATATCTACCCAAAACATGCCAATAAGGTGATAAGCGGGGTTAAAGCGCACACCAAAGTCTGAGAAAGTTGACTCCCATCACACATCACGAACAAAGTGACAATCGCTTCAATATGTTTAATCCGCTCATGAAAGACCGGATTTTGCGCAATATGTAACGCGGCCTGACTATCACAATTGAGAGGAATACCCATTGGTACTCGAACACCTAAATCGCCGAGAAGTTGCCTAAGCCATTTCAACACACATGTAATGGCCGCCATTGAGCGGTATTCAGCTTCTACAAAAAAACATGCAGCAGTCTGGTCGCGGGTTTATTCAGAGAGATTGAACCATCCAAAAGTAATTTCCACCGTCTAGATTATAGAAAATAAACAGACAAATACGCCCTCAAAATCGGACTCAGTTTCAATGTCCGATCGTAGCCGGAAAGTTTCTGGTGCAACAATACACAGCTGTTCGGTTTTGGGAAATTTCAGAAAAATTGAACCGTCCAAACGGAAATTTCACCGTTCAGATTGTAGACAATCGATTACAAACAATCCCACTAAATTTGGGTACGATCGGAGTCCGTTTCAATATCCGATCGTAGGCGGAAAGTTTCTGTTGTAACAATACATAGCTGTTCGGTTTCGGGCAATTTCAAAGAAATTGAATCGTTCAAACGGAAATTCCACCGTTCAGATTGTAGAAGAATCAATCACGAACAATCCCTCAAAATTTCAGGAACGATCAGAGTTCGTTTCAATGTCCGATCGTCGCTGATCAAGCAGCGAATTTTTTATAGGAAAAAACGTTTTACCCCATCGTGGTTTATCAATTGAAGTCTTTATCTCCCTGTGTTTTAATATATATGGCTTACCTCCTTGGTGTTTCCCACAAACACTAAACTAACAATTCCGGTAGATATAATATTTCGCGCAGAAAATTCTTATTTTCCATGCTATTCTGCTTTTGCCCTTAGTTTTAATAATCTAATTGGCGTACTCTCTCTTCTCCACATAAACAACTACGGCGGTCCCTTACTGGGGTACGACTTTGGTTTTTCCCGGCCAAGATGATTCCGATCGTGAAAGGTATGTATTGAAATTCAAGAGTCCGGACAAGGTTGATGCTTACCACAATTATGGTTGGTGGGTTGGAGCGATCACCGGAGATGATGGTGGTTGTTAGGGGTTAATTTGATTTTTAGTCCTCTAACTTTCCCTGCTTTTGTAAATAGTCCTCTTTTTTCTCCGGTAGCATTTTCGGTCCTATAACTTTCTATTTTCAGGATTTTTAGTCCGTTTGCCAATTCATCACCGGAGATCCCGCGAAGTGGCTTAGGGTATATACAAAAAGGACTAAAAATCCAGAAAATAGAAAGTTATAGGACTAAAAATACTACTACACGTAAATAACGCTATGCACGGGTGCACATACATTCGATTATGTCCTAGTTGAAACACTATTCAAGATTCAACCCCCAAGGTCGAAGTCTGAGAATCGACCATACCAAGGTCGATTAATCGAGAATCGACCCTACAGGTCGAATGTTTGAGAATCGATCTCCGAGGTTGAATGTCGGGGAATAGACTTTATGAAGGTTGTTTTTATCTCAAGCGAATAAAAGACATCAACTTTTGTAACAAATGAATCACCAAACCCAAAATAATATTTCAATACACTATTTTCATTTACATTTTAGCATTTCTACATGTCGCTTTCACGAAAACAACACAAAATAGTAGATTGATTTCAAAAGTACCTTCTCATCGATTTTGCTTGAAACCCCAATTTCTTCAATTGGGGTTTTTGATTCCACTCCTTCATCCATTGAACCTTGGTATAAAACCTCCAAAGCAAGTTCTTTTTTCATATGGGAGGGGTGCATTTGGTGTAGAGAAAATTATGATGAAAAAAATTGATGAGGATTATGAAGATGGTGTGGGGTTTGAAGGTTTTATGATGATGATGATGGTGATTTTGTTTGAAGATGGTGTGAGTTTTGAAGGTTTTATGATGATGAAGATTATGAAGATAGTAATTTGTTTGAAGATGGTGTGGGGCTTAAGGGTTTTATGAGATATTTTTTTGGAGGGAAATAATGGGGCGTGTAGGTAGAGATGTGTGATATAAAGTAGATGGAATTGAGGGACTAATTTATAATTAAAAAAATGGGTGTGGAAATAGTTTTAAAGTGTGGTATGAAGGTAGATAATGTGGTGTAAATAAAGATTTTTTTGTTTTGAAAATTAATGTGGTGCAAATGTAGGTTTTACTTTTTAGGTGTGTACAGTAAAGTATAAAATGAGACAATGGTAGATTCTTGTAGTGCGAATAAACGTCCCTTAAAATTTTGACAAACTTTTCTTTCGAATGACACAAAAAAAATATTTGATTTAATATTTGCCTAGATGTAATTCTACAAGGATCCAGAAATGTGTGTAAACGCCAAAAATTAAGTCGGCAAAAATAAGTTTGGTCTAATTACGTCGGTTTTATTCTCGATTGACACGAAACTTAAACCGCGTAATTAAGTCGGCCTAGTTACTTGGTTAATGAGGCAATACGTCTCCTCCCTCTACAATATAAACCCACATGACTGAAAGTTTATATCATCGATTATTCAACTCATTCATCACAAAATACTCTCAAATTCATTCCATATATTAATTCATCATAGTCGAGTCTAATGAAGTCCGGACAACCGATAAGTTTGTTGTTTCTCGAATTTTTAAAGTGCTTCTAATTAAATTCGAGGAAAAAAACTGTTGTATACTGGTAAATAATTTATTTATCGTGGTCACGAGGTCGAAACAATATTTTGTTAAGGACATAATGATATTCCCTCGCCGCAGTTTGCACATCTTTCGATTTTTCATCCTACTCCATATATATATATATATGCTTATGTTCATTTATAGTATTGTAACATCATTAATTATACAATTCATATCACCTTATATAATTTAAATCAGGGGTAGACCTCATGGGCACAAGGGTCCATAAATTTCACTTAAATTTTGCGTGTGAATTTACTTAATACGCAACTCTAATAATATTAAAATCATGTGTATGTATATTATTTTAAACTAATTTATTTCAATCGTGTAAAAGAATTATTATTAACCTTATGATCACCGGTTCAAAACTCAGTAGTTTAGTGATAATTAAGGAGAGACAAGTAATATTAAGTTAAATGTAAATTTATCATATATTTTATAGATCACCAAGATAAGGATAGATGTGTTAATATTATGATATTTAAAAAGTAAAACATAACATACTAGTACTTAATATTAATACCATCATCAATTAATCAAATCAAATCAACCTAAGCAGGGTATTGCATGCAATAATATACATACCCAAATAAACCAAATTTGCACCACCACTAGCAGCTGCTGCTGATGAAGATGAACTTCGACTTCCATGGCTGCCGCCACCACTGCCACCGCCAAAGAGTACTCCTCTGCTTCCACCACCTCTTGAGCCACCACCTCCTCCTCTGTAACTGCTTCCTCCTCCACCTCCACCTCTACTGCCGCCACCTCCACCTCGAGCTGCAGAAAACGACAAAAGGAGGCAAAACGTGATCAACAAGAGTAGAATTTTCACCTGAGGCTGCTTCATTTTCCTTCTTGCTAAATTGCTGATTTCATAGAAGAGTGTTGGATAATTTGCATGTGGCTTAAGTAGTATATTTCACGTCAGAGACATTACTTGTTCAGTTAAACCAAAGGATTCACACCAAAAATGTATCCGACCTGTGACATCTTAATAATTTCGTATGACTTTGACTCTTTTTTGTTGTTGTTGTTGTTATTATTATTATTATTATAATTATTTATTTATTTATTTAAGAAAACGAAAGATACACCATTATTTTTGCTATAAGTGGGACTCGAACCCGGATTACAACCTTAGTGTGAACCACTATGTCGATGACTCGATACCATGTTCGTAGACTCTTTGTTATTTAAAAAATAAAGACTTTCACTATTTACATTTTACATAGGCGAGTTCTATACCTTTTTACTATTGGTATCTTTTTTTTTTTTTTTTTTTTTTTTTTTTTTTTTTACTTCATCACACCGCCAAATCACTTTAATTTCGCACGCGACGCTGCGTCGAATCCACTGATGTTTCATTTTGCTAACAACGTCGATCGGTGGAGTCGGCGTTTTTCCAATGAGACATTTTTAACTATAAAATCAATGTTAGTGATGTTAGGATTGAAAACCAACGTCAGTGACGCGTATATCGAAAAACGCGCGTGTCAGTGTCACAGACGTTATGCTTTACAAAATAATAAAAATATTGAATGTGAAATAAGAGAGAGTGATTTATAAGTCTTAGATATAAGTTCGTCATTACATAAGGCAAAATTCTTTTTTCAGGATATGAAATTTAGTATGAGTTTAATTGTAATTTGAAAATAATAATAAGACTATCATTGCAATTTTTGGTATATAATTGGCATGTCGATACTCTAACGATACTAGTAGCATATGAAGTTGACATATCACCAAAATTTAATTTTTGAGAACGAGATCGATAGCTTCAAAGAAAAAAGAAACGATTTTTTTCCTTAAAGTTTTTCAACTAACTTTACTTGTTGTTATTGGTTTCCATCAACGATTTTAGGGTTTTCGGTTCTGCAATTGATGGAAAGGTTTTTTATTTTTTCTTATTTTTATATTTAAACCTTATGATTCTGAATCGGTTGAGAATGAATAAAGAATCTTCACAAAAACTCTACGAAATTGATTAGTAAAACTAAAAATTCTCCACAATTAATCTCATCGCAAAAACTTGTCATCGATCGACCTCCTAATTGAGGACCGTGTGTCCGCCCCTAACCTTAATTATATGACGACTCACAATTAAATCGGATATAACCTCAACTTTTGGATTAGTGAGCCAAAAGAGGCATGAACATTTTAGATCAAATCTAAGCTTTTTAATGTATAGTTATTAGTTACCTTGTGATTACTGATCACGCAGACACACCTAAGACCAAGAGGTTTCGAGTTTAAGTACGTAAAAGAGCAAGTGATCAGTTTACATATACATCTTCCGTTTCTGTTATAAAAAAAAGGACCGAGCATGCATTATGCAGCCTACACCACTCTCTAGAACAACAATTACACCCCATAAAATAAAAAACATAACATACATAAACATATACATGCGGTTTTCAACTTTATTTCTCTACAATTATTGGTCTTGTTGAATAATATAATAAAAACGACAGGCAAAAAGTTAACAATTTATAAAACAAACAGCGTTGCGATTACTCCTATCCTATAATTATTCACGGAATGTTACTTTGACGGTCAAAGTGACACTATAAATATTACAATATGACATGATAACAATGTGACTGATACCATGTCATATGCAACATGCACTATCATTGACACATCAGTCAGGGACGGCTGCAGGAATTTTGTCATGAGGTCAGAAATTTATCATGTTTTTTTTCCGTATCACATATATTTCGATATTCCATTATATACATGTAATTATGAGGAAATAGATAAAAACAAAGGGTTCAATACATAAAATTAAGGGAGTCAATTTCACATATATATGTGTTTATTAAAAAGATTCTCTATTATTTGTACATAATATTTTTATTTTAGTGGGTCGGACGCATCCCAACCCCCTGACATCATATGATTATTATACTTATAATATATCAATCTGATTTTGATCACAAATTCAAACCTCACAACGGGGAGCGTGGAGTATATTTCGTATCCGTTAATGAAAAACCCCTAAAAAAACATTTAAAAAAAAAAAAAAACAAATACCTCACATGATCTTGCTAGCCAGCAACCCTGTTTTTAGCCTTTGGTGTTACATTCTTTTTCTTTTTTGTAGCACTTTTACCAATGAAATACTCATTAGCATCCTCTAACAACTTGTCTACTTCAGTCTTTCTCTTTTTTGCCCCTCCCTTACCTTTGAAAGCCTTAGCATCTTCTAGCAATTTTTCTACTTCAGTCTTTCTCTTTTTCTCCCCACCCTTACGTTTGTACTTACACGTGGGAGCTTGTGCCCTACCGCACGGATATGAATGTGGTTGGAAATAAATGGGTATTTCGCACCAAGCTCCATGCCGATGGTCACATTGAGCGTCACAAAGCCCGATTTGTTGCCAAAGGCTTTCATCAGTCGGAAGGTATAGACTACACTGAGACCTTCAGTCCGGTTGTTAAGCCCGTTATTATTCGCATTTTGTTGTCTCTTGCTATCTCACAGGGGTGGTCTCTCCGCCAAGTTGACATCCAAAATGCGTTCCTTCATGGCCATCTTACCGAGACTGTTTACATGGCCCAACCGCCTGGCTTTGCGCATCCGGATCACCCTGATTATGTTTGTCGGCTGAAACGCAGCTTATATGGTTTGAAATAGGCCCCTCGGGCATGGTTTTCTCGGTTTACTGATGTACTCACCCAATTCGGTTTTCATGTCTCTAAGGCTGATACGTCCCTGTATGTTTACTCTCGTGGCACCATTCGGCTCTACATTCTCATCTACGTGGATGACGTAATTATTACTGGCAATAGCCCTGCTCACGTTGAAGAGGTTATCAAGTTTCTTAGCACTCACTTTCCGGTTAAAGATCTTGGCCGACTCTCTTACTTCCTTGGTATTGAGGCTCTTCACACGTCAGATGGTTTATTCCTGACGCAGCGAAAGTATATCTTCCACCTCCTGCAAAAGGCCAATATGGATAAATCTAAACCGTGCTCCACCCCTATGGCTGCCTCCACCCGCCTCCATCATGATCCGGGCCCCTTATTCTCGGATCCGGCCTTGTATCGCACCGTTGTGGGGGGTCTTCAATATTTAAGCTTTACTCGTCCAGATATTGCTTTTGCGGTTCACAAGGCTAGCAAATTTATGCATGCACCCACCGAGGCACATTGGCTAGCGGTTAAGCGTCTGCTTCGTTACCTCAAGTCCACGATTTCAAATGGTTTATTTTTCTCGCGTCGCTCCACCCTTCAACTACGTGCCTACTCCGATTCTGATTGGGCCGCTGACCCGGATAATCGTCGATCTATTGGTGCCTACTGCATCTTTTTCGGTGATCACCTTATTAGCTGGCGTTCCAAACAGCATCTTACCGTTTCAAAAAGTAGCACCGAAGCCGAGTACAAGACCCTTTCCAACACTGCGGCTGAATTGCAATGGATTCGTAGTCTTCTCACTGACATGCTTATTGTTACTCCTACTCCGACGCTATGGTGTGACAACATTGGAGCCACATATCTTGCCCACAACCCGGTTTTCCACGCTAGAACCAAGTACATTGAGATTGACTTCCACCATGTTTACGAATTGATCGCCGCCAAGAAGCTCACGGTTGCTTTTCTCACCTCTAAAGATCAACTTGCGGACTTACTCACCAAGCCATTGGGGAATCCGCGCTTCACTACATTGAAGACCAATCTCCGTGTCTACTCCCTACCCATGGGATTGCGGGGGCGTGTTGAAGATATTTTAGATAATACTATTAGTTAACGTATTCTTACCGTTTTACCCTTTGTAAACTAGTATATATATTGTACCTTGTAAACACTTTTCAATCATCAATACAATACACAATTACCACAATCTGGTATAAGAGATCGGAGCTTAGGGTTTCTTCCGTTGGTGATCCATGACCGGCGCTGATGAAGATAGCCGGATCCGCGACGGTGTTCGGGATTCGAAGATCCTTCAAGATAATCCGTCAAAGCTTGGCAATACGTTGGTTCATTCTTACCGGATCAACGGCAAAATTAGGATTTTAGTCCTCTAACTTGGCATATTTTGGATTTTAGTCCTGCTCCTGCTCCGGTGAGGAAAATGATCCTCTAAGTTTGCTTTTTTTTTGGATTTTAGTCCTATCCGCCGGAAATAGCTGATTGGGCATCTGGAATTTTAAAAATAGTCCTCTAACTAGGTCGCCACGTAAGCGTTTTTAAAGATTCGGTGCCCAATCGCCTATTTCCGGCGGATAGACTAAAATCCAAAAAATCCAACTTAGAGGACCATTTTCCTCACGGAGCAGAGAGCAGGCTAAAATCCAAAATAAACAAGTTAGAGGACTAAAATCCTAATTTTGCCGCGGATCAACCCATTATCAAGCCGAGACAACAACCCGAGTACAATCGTCACCAGCCGAGCGAGGTTTCCTCATGTTGCCACGGCCGAGATTGGTGGAGGTTATCACAAAGACAATAGAGAAAGGAAGAGAATCTATTATAAATCGATTTTACCCACCTTTGATGGCACTTCAACTATTGAAGATTTTTGGGATTGGGTTTATGCAATTGAGGATTACGTCGAAGAAATGCTAATACCCGATAAGCTGCAGTGTCAATTGGCGTTCTATACTCTTCTCGGAGAAGCTTACGGTGGTGGGTGGTATCAACTGCGCAGATCATAGGCTTTTGGAAGGTAAATTGAAGGTCTCTTCGTGGGCGAGAATGAAGCATTTACTAGCTAAGAGATTGTTACCTCCACGCGCTCGATGAAATGCTCGTGAGGTTCACAACAAGAGCTGCTTGCAGTAGTACGTTGAAGCAAATTGAAAAGGAAAGAAATGAACATGAAGAATCATATGGGATGTATCGCGATGAAGTTTTCATCTATGAAGGTCCATATTTTAGTACCAAATCCAAGCATATCGAAAATACAAAAGAAAGAGTGAAGCTAGAATTTACGCCCACAATTGTTCGACGGAAGTCCCATGTGAGCCACACAAAAGCAAACAAGAAACAGTAAAGTGATTCGTAGATTGTTGGTTCATCTATGGATGTGAATACGAACACCGGCGTTGATATTTTGGAGAAAACGTCATTGCATAAGCCTCGCCATAGATGAAACAGTAGGGCACTTCCAACCGTGGGTCGGGAAAACACCTCTAAGCACACCAATGAGCTTCAACATTTGGATTCAAATTCCATAGCTTCCAAGCACGAAGAGTCTTGTCTCGCTAAATGCAAATGATGGCTTTGATGTTAAAGGTTTCCAACCAAAGTGGAACTTACACAACAAAATGGACTCGAAAGTCTTGAGATGAGCTCTGCAATTTTCGTTCTTATACAAGAGGTTTACGACATATCCGAGGCTTTGAATATGATAAAGAGTGTTGGTGAAGTTAACAAGGTTTTGCCCGGTCGGTTGAAGAAAGGTGTGATCGAGGTCGGGAAGTTGGAGCCGAACATGAAATCGTAAATACATTTGAGGCTTTAAATGTTGGTTTTCAAGTAAGCAAAGTGTGTCCGTGTCCCTTGGAATTGGACCGTCGGTTAAAGGGTGAACAACGCCAGAGGCAAATCAAATTGAGCCCACACGATGTTGAGATCATTGTTGACGAGATGTTAATGTTCTATTTTGATCCTGGAGGTGTTTCCATAAAGAAAACATGTTTGTCTGGGTGACTCTAAGTGCAAACAGAGTTGGGAATTGAAGAATATTCATTGGCATCTGGTTTTGATGCCTTGGTCAACAAAGAGTTGAAAGAATGGGATCCTAGCAAACATGCTCCGGATAAAGAGAAGGAAAACGGTTACGTGGACATCTCTATTTTACTAGTTGATGCAAGTGAGCAAAAAGGCGCCCACAACACGAGTTTGACTCGACTCTCGAGTTCATCCAAAAGCAAATAAAACGAGTTTTGGGTCCAAGAATCCGTGTTTGTTAACTCAAAGATGAATGGTGCGAATCTACTCATGAATTTTGATCCTGGTGGCAACTGGAGGAGTCAATCGAACAAGGATGATATAAGCAAAGAAAGTTACAACTTCTGACTTCCTACATCGAATCCTCGCAATTGATTTCCGAGATCGAGTCACTGAATTTTTGAAGATAAATAATTTTCAAAGGAGTCCAACAGCAAGACAATGCTTCAAGAATTTGAGAAGTGATCTTCCACAAAGAAAGTTAGTATCTATTTCTACTCTCAACATTTGGTTGAAGGAATTTCCTTACAAGACCTTTACTAAGGAAGCTCATTCCTTGTTACTGATGTACTTGCCCAGGGTACACTTTATGACTATGATGTTTTTGTTTGTTCCGAGAAAATTTCTTTGCGCATTGAAAACTTGGAGTATTATTCCTCTTATTGTCTATATATGATGATTCTTTTGGCCAATGAACTTAGAAGTCACTTGGATGACCTTTGTGTATATGGTATGTTAATGGTAAGATTAACATCTGAAGAAATGATAATGACCCAAGAGAAAAAGAGTTCCTTTGTTAGCACATTAGTTGTATGGGTTGGCAACCAAAGGTGTGATAGCACATGGACTGAAAAAAACATTTTCACTTGGGATCACCTGTACTTTAGTCTCTCTATGGTTCTTCGATTAAGCTTTAAGTTAAGTGGTCAACCACCGTCAAGGAAAGAAAGAACTTCGCTTAACGTCTCCCAACAAGATTGGTTTCCGTCGCCCTTGGTGAGTTAGATGAACTTGATTCGAAATGATGAAGATCGAGAGGTCCAGCTCCTTATTATTGATGTCTCATTAATTATCATGTACCAAGGCAAGCTGCTCTTATAAGTGACTTCTCGAAATGCTATCTCACATATACGATTGTTTTGATCACTTATCTTATGATAGGAAAAACCGCGCGAGCATGAACATGAGGATGCTAGTTCCTTACAATTGGCGGACATGATGAGTTGCTAGAAGGACCTTGGCATTTCAACTTTTATATAACTCGTGGGTGAGTTATTCCATGGGAGGTTTGGAATAATGAGAATGATTTCATCATGCATGGAAGGGAGTCACACAATTATTAAGCTAAGTGTTGTTACAACTTCATTACTTTTGGTTGACTTAGGTGAAGATGGACGGCGTAAAAATGCTCTAAAATCGTTTCATAACATGTTGAATGGACTAGATCCAACAATGGATCTTGATGGAGACCTTGGGAGGCATCAATGCAGATTCATACAAGTTCACTCGTGGACGAGATTTCCGAGTAGGAGGATGGAGATGATGTAGCACATCATAATAATTATTAGCTTTTTATTTATGTTTTAAATTAATGAGTAGTCAAGTGGGTTTTTGTAAGGGTATGTTTTAGGTAAATGGACTTTTAAGCTTATAAATACCCTTAGTTCCCTAGAAGTGGAGGATATTATGTAATCTTGAATATTTTCCCTTTGAGAATGAATTATCTTTCAGCTTGAATTAGCTCGTTTTATCCGTGTATTGTAGATCTTCTACATCAATGTATCTATTGTTTCAATTTTTTTTTTCTTTCAATAGGCTAGGCTTGATGATTCGTCGATTTTCATGGTACTTATAGCTGTCACTTCACTTGTCATCAAAGATATTCAATCGAGCACTGAAACCGAGTGATATCACTTAGTACTATGAGTTTTATGGTTTTCGAAAAACGTCAAGATCCCAAAACAGCATATCGTGAAGCTGTATTTAAGAAATACACGGATAAAGGAGGCGATCCCAGGAGGTAATTTTTTTATTTTGTTATATCATATTTTCAAGATCATTGTTGTTGAAGGCTTCATTAGTGGGTTTTTTTCCTTCAGCATAAAGAGCTTACACATATCATTATGGTACTTTTTTGACTGACGAGAAGCGTGACAAAACACACTTTTGCACATTTGATCATATGGGCTTACATCACAATCAATAAGTACTACGTGATAATCAATGGTGGTAATGTTTGTTGTGTCTTTCTCATTTCTCTTTAATATTTTTGGGGCCTTTTTTTTGTGGTAATGGTAAATAATCGATAAAGTGACCCTTTGGATTATCGATTTTATGGTGTGAAGATGATGGAAAGATAGATAGTAAGCAGCCAAAGAATGGGTGAGGATTAAGTTTTTTCATGAATTATTGTTGTTTGCATCCGCGTGTGGTTATCTAATGATTAATAATCATCCATCTTATCTTTTTTAATTTGTAATTTGTTGAGTTTCAATAAAAAGATCTTAACTTGGTGCTTAATCATTTGTCCGGTTGCCGGGTCAGGATGAAAGTCTTTATGTCAGACATTTCGATCCTACGATTCAAGAGATGCAACATCCTTAGGGTGACTGCAATGGTACAACGGTAAGGACCGGAGTACTCACAAGAGGGTCGTGAACGATGAGAAGAGTTTGGAAGTCATATATACTGGATGAGGGTATGCAACAACATTTTGTTGGGGATGCTAGTACGTGCAGCTCTTGATACCATTATTGGAGACCTAATTTGTGTTTTACAACAACAATATGAAGAAAAAAAATCCTAAGCTCAAACGCAAAGTTGATGACCATTTTATTGAACAAATTGTCTCTTAGTGTGGCTATTGACCCACTTAGACAACATGAAAATCCTAATGAAATCCAAGTGGAGAAGAAATCAAACTTGATCGATACAACGCACTATATCAGTGATGAAGGGCAAATTGATAACCACTTCCATATGGAATTCTCAAAACTGACCTTTGATTAGTGCAAGTCTTTGGATGCTTACACTGTATGATCTTTTAAAGAATTATTCTTAAATGGAGTTGGATTAGTGTGATGTGATATCTGTGTAGATCGATGGGTTACAAACTAGATATTCTTAGAGCAAGCGTAATGGTATAATCCATTTTTAAGAAAATTCTGACAAGAGCAAGCTAAGTTGGTGAACATTGATTGGATAAAAATTATAGATTGATTTTGATGCGTTTAGTTCCGAACCGAATGGATTTTTCATAAGAGTTGAAGTTCGGGACCGTCGGAAGGGTATGATTGGCTTGTGCTTTGCTGAATTAGTATTCATCAATGTCTGTGCATGTACTAGGATGTTGTGTCTAGACTGTCTTAGGAGAGGGAGTGGAATGAGTAAAGAAGCTTTACTTAAAAATACTTAGGTGGCTAGTTAACAATTAATAATAAACGTACTTGTGTTGTTAAAGATTAAACGTCATGTCATTCTTGGTAAGACACAGATTTAGTTCGGCGATGTGTGGGAGTTCTGAAGGTGAACAACACTGCTAGCCTCTAAACGTCTGAGTGGTGGAGGAACTTCACCGAACGTGTACACTGTTAGTCGGCAAGTGGGGGGAACCCGGGGCTATGGGTGGGGGGAACCCTGGGCTATGGGTGTAACCCGGGGCTATGGGTGTGGGTGTAACCCACTGTTAGTCGGCAAGGATATCTTCGTGGGGGAACCCGGGGCTATGTGTGTAACCCACTGTTAGTCGGCAAGGATATCTTCGTGGTGGATACGCATCATGCGTAGTGCCCGTGAATGCTGGTGTAACAAAGATAAGTTAAGGTAGAAACCAATAGTCACAACATGTTGATGAGCGTGAAGTGAACCCTAGAGCTGTGTCGGTGACATAAAGATAACTTAATTAACCTTTTCGTTGTAAAACTTAATTATTCATTAGCTTCTTCCTCTTATCTAAGTACCTATGTACTTACCTCCTTTGCATGTTGTTTTGTATGCATTATGGGGTGAGAAGATGAACAAGTTGACCACGAGGCTATTAAGGACTACGGGGATGACTTTGACGATGCTTGTTGATGCTTTAGCTTACTTTTATTTTATGAACTTTGTAGTGGACTTTGTTGTAGTACTTCTAGTTAAGTCTTTGTTGTACTTTCTGTTAAGACTTTTGTAAGATGAGTGTTGTACATTTCTTTTAAGACATCGTGCTTTGTAACCTTTGGATTTCGTTATATATTGTAAGTTAAACCTTCCATCTTTAGTATATTTGTAATCTATTATTAGCGGCAATTATGTTTTTTCCCGAGTCTTTTGGGCTTCCGTTTGCTTTATTTTTTGATACTTATTTACGTAGAGTCTTGCGTATAATGTTTGATTTATTTAATATTATACACGCCGAACGTTTTTTTCCGGATAAGGGCTCGGTATCTGGGAACGGGGCGTTACATGGTATGTACATTTTAATGCAAGCTTTGTGGGTGTTTTAGCAACATGGTTATACATGTTTCAATGACTGCATTTTCCCTAACACACATGTGGTTTTAACTTTGTTGATCAATGATTTTTGTTGGAGACATTATGTTTATGAAAACCCTTCTTTGGTCCAAAATTCCTGATTGTATAACATAGCTTATTATTATGTAATCCTACAAACTTGAATGAGATTTTATAGTGTATTGTTTTATTCTTGACCACTTGTGGCGATCTGCGGAAATCGTCTAGTATGAATCCTGGTCGTATTTTCTAGTGACAATTAATCAAAATTCCAAAACTTATGAAAATAGGGGGGTTGTGTGCTTAGACTGAGTCTGAGATTGTTAATCCCAAGTTGCCTACGTATTCTGTCATTATTCTGGAATCAAGTCTCTTCGTAGTTCTTGAGATCCTTTATATAGTGGGCCTTATGCCCTAGGCATGCATGTGCCGTGTCCTTGGTGGACTCTATTTCGTATCCTTTAAGTTTAGGATTTTACCGTGTTTATCCCCTGATTTTAGGATGAGATCACGGTGTTTTAAATATAGGGTCAGAGCCTTTATGGCTTGTGATTCTTTCCATAATTATCTTTACAATAAACACGTGTGTGTTAGGTAAAATGGGTAGCTCTGGCCGACCTGCGCCAAGCTCCCGAGGCCACTATGGCCGACCTGCACTAACCCAGCTCCGTTGCGCCCTAACCGACCTACAGTAGACTGGGGAGGGGGCCATGCCGATCTCCCACCTGGGGTTTAGATATGCCCTTAGGCTTTAAGCGGGGATCCTAGCCCTTAGCGTTGTACTTCATCTGTCTCGTTAAATGTTAGGTAGAGTTGAGGATGACACGTGGCCGGGGGCCGACCCGACCGCCGTCAACTTGTGTGTTGAATTGTGAATGTTGGGCGAAGACTTGAGCAGTATTTGATATTCCAGAGATTGAAACAGATATATCATGGAGTTACATGCACATTTTTGTTGTTGCTATTTTTAAAGCTTAACTCATATCCCTCCGTTTTATTTTTAACTGTCACATTTTATGTAATTTTTTAGATGAACCTGGTCACTTTTTAAGGTTAACTATTTTTTGACTAAACCTAGTCTCCACATGTGACAGATAAAAAAACAGAGAGAGTATATTATAGAGGCACACGTAGATTAACCAAATTCGTGATCTCCATGGTCTTCTTATCTCTTTATATATGCTAATCTAATGGGCAGCCGTGCCTTGCACGGCTTTCATAACACTAGTATTATCATTTACACCACAATTGAAAGCCTAGATCGACAAATACGTGAAGATAAATTTACAATAAAAACATATTTCTTTATTGGAGGAAATTAAAAATAATTGAAGAAAATGAAGTGACATTCGATGTCACATTCTTCAAAGCGGTGGCGAGAACAGACCAATTATATAAGATAGGGAGATATTGAGGGAAAATGATTTTAAAAAAAAAATGAATAAATATGACACACTTATTTTTTTAGTGGTAAAAAAGGATAAACAATTTGAGATGCATAAAATTGACTTCTGATAGCATGCAAGGTCCTCAGGCTCAGCCGCTCAGGTACATGTACATTACATCAGGTTATCCTCCTTGGTTTTGTTTTTGTTTTTGTTTTTTCATTTTTCAAACACCCGTAACTTTTGATTTATAGCTCCGATCATCGAAATTTTTTCACCAAAATTCATATATTTTTTTGCTCCTTAATTTGAGCCCATATACGATACCCTTCCGACGTAAATTTTGAAAGCCGAAAAAATATTTGCATTAACCGGAGCGTTTTTCTTATCAACGACCGTAACTTTTGATTTAGAACACCGATCATCAAAATTGTTACACTCATATTTTTTTTATCTTCATTTTGAGACCTCATTTGATACCTTTTCGACATAGTATTTGAAAGCCGAATTTAATCGCAACATTTACACTAACACGAGACGTCGACGTCGAAACTTGATATCGATGACTCGACGTCGATCTGGCTCATTTAAGGCTTAATTCAAATGACTTCTTCAAGGCACACATATCTAGCTCATATAAGACTCATTTAAAGCTTAATTCAAGTGATTAACTATTACGCCTATGTCAAGTTTATGTGGTTTTGATTGATAAAAGGAATAGCATAGATTAACTTGATTAAGGTGTGGTGTTTATAACATGCAGGTTCAGTTCAGGATATGTGTATAAACAATATAAACTTAGGCTCAAGGGCATTGCCAACTTTATTGAATGCTTCCATCAATTTAATAGAAGTAAATACTTATAAGTTCATGTTTGAGGACCTGTAACGTTAGTAGGTGATAAGTTCAAGAATGAAATGGTGAATTCAGACAAGCACATTGCTTGGACTATGTTTCTCCATTTTCAGTTTGTTTCTTTTGTGTCTATTTGTTTACAAAGTGTTCTTGGCAAATTTAAGCTTTTCCCATCAAATAAAAGGGAAATCAAAATACATATCAGAATTACCTATCTTTTGGTCCTCTGATTGCCGATTGCCATTCAAACATTAGCAGAAGACAAATTATCGACATCGACATCGATATCAATTATCGACATCGATCTGAGATGCTCACTAAACCTATAAGCATCAACACCTTCATCCATGTTCTTCTTGAAATCAATTCCACATTGGCTTTGAAGTTCAATAGCACTGAGCTCATCCCATTTTCTCAGTAAGGAAATATTCTATCAAGAAAACCCTAATTAAGATCAAATCTATTAGAATCGTATACAGAAAATATACATATAGATACATACATTTTCAAAGAAAACAAAATTGATAACAAACACACAATATAATGAGATGCAAAGACAAAGCTGTCGGATTATCTGTGAAACACACTATTGATAAAAAAAAATATTAAAAATGTGCAATATAGAGACACACTTGCCGGAAAACAAGAAAATGTGCATACATGGGCCTTAATTGTAATAGAGGATCCTCTTTACCTCCAGAAACCATAAAAGCATTGCAAGAAATGAAGAAGCAACATATGAAAATAAGATTATGTCCCCCATGAAACAAAAATTGATAAGAGAAATGAAATCGGGTAAAGTTTACCATCAGAAGAATTCTAGAAGTTGATGAAACCATAACCAAGGGATTTGAAAGAGGCTTTAGCTCTGCAAACACGAACGGAGAACAATTGGCCGAATCTTTCAAATGTTTGAATCAAATCCACCTATGTTACTTGTGGGTGAAGATCACCTGCGTAGAGTGAGGTTTTAGCGTAACATGAAAGAAGCGCCCGGCGATTGGAGCGGGGGAGTTGTCACCGGAATTGAAATTTCAGCCATTGTTGCTTAAGAGAGATTTCGTTGAAACATCGAGGAAGAGAAAATATAAATGAAGGGCAAAACAGTCCACCCTGAAAAAAAGTTTGTCCTTAATGCAACTAAAAAATTGAAACTGGATTAGCACTTAATTAAGGGAGAAAAAATAGACTATAAACTAATTTTTCCTAAGATATATACTACATAGACAATACTAATAAATACCGGTTGAATAATCAGTTAATCACCAATTAAAACTCATTGATTGACATTTCAAAAAAAAAAAAAAAAAAAAAAAAAAAAAAAAAAAAAAACTTCTTGATTGATATGACCCCATCATTCTTTTAGTTTATAAGAATATAATGAATTTTTACAATGAAAATATCATCTTAATAAATTAGGTAATTTGAAGGGGTTACGTTTTCACATGGCTGATTATTTTGATTTAAATTGAATAAGAAAACGATGATTATTTTGATCTAATTCGAGTCATAACCTTCAAGTGTTATTTATATCCAAAACCGACCAGAAAGACTTTTCAACTATAGTGGTATCACGAAAACATCCAATATTGTATTTGAAATTCAAACAGAATCAACCAGTATGAAAATACATAAATGAGCAACATGGAAAAAAAAATCGCATACTAAGGTCTTTTATTTAAATATAAAAAAACATTCACAATTTAAAACAAATGAACAGAGAAACAATCTCTCCCAAATATATATCTATATATATATATAGAGAGAGAACTATTTGTAAATAAATCAAACATAATATGCTAATTTCAATTAAGTGAAGTCATCTTATAAGCCTCAAAGAGGGTATTCCATGCAATAATACCGAAATAAGCCATGAAAGTAACTAGAACAAAATTTCCACCACCAACACCGGCACGGGAGGCGGCGCCGGCAGAAGCACCGGCAATCACTCCACTGCTTCCACCTGTTGAGCCACCTTTACCTCCGGCTCCACCTGTTGAGCCACCTTCACCTTCACCTCCACCTCCACCTTCACCTCCACCTCCGCCTCCACCATCACCTCCACCTCCACCTCCACCATCACCTTGCAATTGCCTGCTTCCACCTCTTGAGCTAACGCCACCGCCTCCGCCTCCGCCTTTGCTTCCACCACCACCTCGAGCCACAACGAGCGACAACACGAGACAGAATGTGATCAGCAGGGATACAAATTTTAGTTGACGATGCATCCTTCTTCTTGATAAATGGTTATATATTAATTTCGACGAAGAGCTGAGTAGGGTCCCCCATTTATAACATCGTAATACAAATACCTGTTGGAGAAGTTTGGGTCGACTTTGTCAAAAAGTTGTTGGGGTTGTCCTATTATTAAGGGATGTTATTTATTCTATTTTGCTCTTTGCTAATTTTTAGCAGATAGTCTTAGTGGCTTCTTTTTCTGGTATTTGTTATTTGTAAGTCTTATAAAAGCCAAGTAGCTTTTTTGTTCAATAAATCAAATTGTTGTTTTGATCACCAAAGTGTTTATGCAATTATCCTTTAATACTTAACAAGTTGATCTATAATTAAAATTTTGACAAAATTTTTACCCACATGACTGAAAGTTTATATCATCGATTATTCAACTCATTCATCACAAAACACTCTTAAATTCATTCCATATATTAATTCATCACGGTCGAGTCAAATGAAGTCCGGACAACCGATAAGTTTGTTGTTTCTCGAACTTTTAAAGTGCTTCTAATTAAATTCGAGAAAAAAAACTGTTGTATACTGGTAAACAATTTATTTATCGTGGTCACGAGGTCGAAACAATATTTTGTTAAGGACATAATGATATTCCCTCGCCGCAGTTTGCACATCTTTCGATTTTTCATCCTACTCCATATATGCTTATGTTCATTTATAGTATTGTAACATCATTAATTATACAATTCATATCACCTTACATAATTTAAATCAGGGGCAGACCCCATGGGCACAAGGGTCCATAGCCCCACTTAAATTTGTGTGCGAATGTACTAATATGCTACTCTACTAATATTAAAATTTGTGTATGTATATTATTTCAAACTAGTTTGAATGCAATTGCCTATTTATTTCAATCGTGTAAAAGAATTATTATTAGTCTTATGATCACTGGTTCAAAACTCAGTAGTTTAGTGATAATTAAGGAGAGACAAGTAATATTAAGTTAAATGTGCATATATCATATATTTTCTAGATCACCAAGATAAGGATAGATGTGGTAATGTTATGATATTTAAAAAGCAAAACATAACATACTAGTACTTAATATTAATGGTTAATTTCTTAAAAGTATAGTTTTTTATACTTATTAGCCCCATAAGGACATAAAGGAATCTGTTGGACTTATAAGGACATAATATGTCTACATGGACCAAAGTACCCCTAATCTAATAAATTAATGAATATTTGTTTATAAAGACTAGTTTGAACACTTAATAGGCATTTATGACACACTTAAATCTTATTTTGTTATAAGGACACATTTTTTTGAACTTTCCTAAATTACCCTCAAAATCACCTGTCTAGTTTTCCAAATATATTAAGATGCCGGGGCTTTTACAATCGGAGATCCTCTTCCCAACCTGCAACCTGCAAGTTGATTCATATCACCCATGGCAAGTTGAAGCTTCATGACTACGTCGGCAATGGCTACCCAATCATCTTTTCTCATCCAGGTAATTAATTTGATTAATTCATTAATCAATTTGTTTTTCTCTTTAATATATTTTTCAATCTCTAGTTGATGATTGCCTACGATCGAAGGCGTGTATTAATTGAAGAATCGAATGGAAATCTGAGTGAATTGGCGAATTCCGATAGTCTACGATCTGTGGATTCCCCTGCTGAACTAGCTAGCTAAGATTGAATGGTAAGAAAGAAGATTGAGTATCGAATAAACTAAAAGCCGCCGGAATCTGATCGGAAAATGCTGAATTAACCATTGAATAGCTAACAGATTTCAATTCCCCTGCTTTCTTGTCCATTTTGATCAGAATATCATATATTTTGCAAAGGTTTTTCTTGATTGATGCTGAGGGTAAGATACTAAGATTGCTATTCAATGATTGATTTTGAACAATTAAGTCTTTTTTCTTGCTATCGGATCAGCACCTCCTGCTTTAATTTCATTCTTACAAGAATTATTGGAGAAAAATGACTTAATTGCTCAATTTTCAATCTCAAAACTTTGACTTTTTTTTTTGCATCCATTAGCTCTGATTCTGCTTGTGTACAAAACTGCAGTGACATTTTTTTTCTCACAACATTTTTAAGTGTCACTTCATCGCGGTGTCCCTGTATCGCGGTGTCACAAAACAATATAAATGTTCCATCATCACGGAGCAAAGTTAAAGCTGCAAATTTGTATGGTTTTTTTTTTTGTTTTCTTTGTAATCAATATAGCGGTTTGGTTTGGGGAACTTTGCTTTCATGGGGACTTTGATCTTGGAAATTTAGCAGCTGAAAATGTGATGAAGTTGGAACCATCACATTTTCTTTCTTTTTTGGGCAGAAGGGGTGTATTAATGCATGGCTTTTATTAGAGAAGAGTTGTATTATTTGTATGAGTGATACTATTTGTGGGTTGTGGACCTGATCCATTTTTGTTTTTCTGAGCTTGCCAAATTGCTAATTTCTTTAAAAGTCTTCCTTGAGAACCACTTTTTCTTTATCAAACTTTTTGGGGTATCCAAAGACCCTTTTTTTTTCTTCTTCACCGGATCATCACGTGTCAATGCATCAATAAATGTCACTGCATCGGGGCGATTTTATGGAAAAAAAAAATCGATTTTCAGAAATCAAGTTGGACTTTAAAGTACCCTATTTAAAGTGACCACATAGAAAAGTCATGATGTTTCGGACTTAGCAATCTCATATGTCACTGCATGATGTAACTGCATAAATCGATATAATAAGACGTCACTGCATGATGTCACTGCATAAATCGATATAATATGACGTCAATGCATGATGTCACTGCATGAATCGATATAATAAGACGCCACTGTATAAATGGATACAATAAGACGTCACTGCATAAATCAATACCATAAAACGTCACTGCATAAATTGATATAATAAGACGTCACTGCATAAATCGATATAATAAGACGCCACTGCATAAATCGATACAATAAGACGTCACTGCATAAATCGATACCATAAAACGTCACTGCGTAAATCGATATAATAAGATGTCATTGTAAGACGTCAATGCATAAATCGATACCATAAGACGTCACGCATAAATTGATACATTATGGTGTCACTGCATAAATCGATACAATATGACGTCATTACTAAAAATATGACGTCGCGACGGTCAATCCGTCGGTGCGGCTAATGTGTCGCGGTGGTCAATATGTCGGGACGGCCAATGAGTCGTGGCGGTGCAATGCATCGGAGTGGTCAATCCGTTTCGACGGTCAATATGTCGCAACGGTCAATGCGTCGGGGTGGTGAGTCTGTCCCAACAGTCAATGCGTCGCGGCAGTCCATGCGTCCCGACGGTCGACGCGTCGGGGCGGTCAATGCATCCCGACGGCGAATGCGTCGCAGCGGTCAACCATTGGATCAGTCAATGCTTCGGGATGGTCAATGCGTCGCGGCGGTCATTGCTTGGTCGCGGTCAATGCGTCGTGGCTGTCAATGTGTCGGGGCGGTCATTGCGTCGTGGCGGTCAACGCATCACGGTAGTCATTACGTTGCGGAGGTCAATGCATCAAGACGGTCAATGTGTCGGAACGGTCAGTGAATTTTATTTTTTATTTTTATTTTTTTAAATATTTTTGCATCCATTAAAAATAAAAAATAAAAACTTTTTAGTATTAAAAGAAAAAAGCTTCCACAAAAAAAATTAAAAAGAAAAAAGAAAAAGAAACCAAGGAACATATAGGAAAAGCCGGCGCTGTTAATTTGATCATACCTATGACTATGACGCCGGCTTGCTGCTATTTGTTATTTTATTTAATTAAGGGTATTTTAGTCCGTGTAATAATATTGTGTTCTATATGTTCAACAGATTCCATTTTATACTTATGTTCAATGTTCTGTTACAGATCTTTTGGAGTGCTTTGGTCATATTATTAATACCATCATCAATTAATCAAATCAAATCAACCTAAGCAGGGTATTGCATGCAATAATATACATACCCAAATAAACCAAATTTGCACCACCACTAGCAGCTGCTGCTGATGAAGATGAACTTCGACTTCCATGGCTGCCGCCACCACTGCCACCGCCAAAGAGTACTCCTCTGCTTCCACCACCTCTTGAGCCACCACCTCCTCCTCTGTAACTGTTTCCTCCTCCACCTCCACCTCTACTGCCTCCACCTCCACCTCCACCTCGAGCCGCAGAAAACGACAAAAGGAGGCAAAATGTGATCAACAAGAGTAGAATTTTCACCTGAGGCTGCTTCATTTTCCTTCTTGCTAAATTGTTGATTTCATAGAAGAGTGTTGGATAATTTCCTTATAAGTAGTATACTTCACGTCAGAGACATTACTTGTTCAGTTTCAGTTTTTTTTTTTTTTTTTTTTTTTTTTTTTTTTTTTTCGGAAACGAAAGGAGGCGGGATCGAACCCTGGACCTCTCACTAGAGGCAGGGGTAGACTCCTGATACTTCACCGCCAGGGTATGAGCCGCAGCTCGTTAAACCAAAGGATTCACACCAAAAATGTATCCGACCAAAGGATTAACACCAGTTAAACCAAAGGATTCACACCAAAAATGTATCCGACCTGTGACATCTTAATAATTTCGTATGACTTTGACTCGTTGTTGTTGTTGTTGTTATTATTATTATTATTATATTTCTTTTTTACGGAAACGAAAGATATGCATCATTATTTTTGCTTTAAATGGGACTCGAACCCGATCACTGTCGGATTATGACCTTAATTAGTGTGAACCACTATGTCGATGACTCGATACCATGTTCGTAGACTCTTTGTTATTTAAAAATTAAAGACTCACTATATATTTACATAGGCGAGTTCTATTGGCAACACCTTTTTACTATTGATATCCTTTTTTTATTTACTTCATTTCGCACGCGATGCAGCGGCGTCGATCTACATCGACATTTCATTTCCTAACAACGCCGGTCGATTGGGTCGACGTTTTTCCAAAGAGACATTTATAACTATAAAATCAATACTAGTGACATTGTGATTGAAAACCGACGTCAGTGACGCGCGTACCGAAATACGCGCGTCAGTGCCACAGACGCTATGTTATACAAAATAATAAAAACATTGGATGTGGTGTCAAGAGAGATTTATAGGATGCCGATAGAAGCCGTCGTTACATAATGCAAAATTCTTTTTTCATGATATGAAATTTAGTATGGGCCTGATTGTAATTTGAAAATACTAATTAATAAGACTATCATTGTTGTCAATGCAATTTTTGGTATATAATTGGCCTGTCAATACTAATTTTAACTCTAATGATACTAGTGGCATATGAATTTGACATATCACCAAAATTTAATTTTTGAGAGCAGATCGATAGTCTTGAGTTTCTCTACTTCAAAGAAAAAAGAAACGATTACTTTACTTCAACGATTTTGGTTTCCATCAACGATTTTGGGGTTTTCGGTTTTGCAATTGATGGAAAGGTTTTTATTTTTATTTTTATTTAAACCTTATGATTCTGAGTAGGAATAAAGAATCTTCACAAAAACTCTCCGAAATTGATTAGTAAAAATAAAAATTCTCCGCAATCGACCTCCTTACTTATATCGGATATAACCTCAACTTTTGGATTAGTGAACCGAAAGAGCCATGAACATTTTAGATCAAATCTAAGCTTTTCAATGTATAGTTATTAGTTAACTTGTGATTACTGATCACGCAGACACATCTGATCACGCAGTCGCATGCGTCGAGACATATTTTTTTCAAACATAATTCTTCAAGTTTCCCCTATAAATATTACAATATGATATGATAACAATGTGATTGATACCATGTCATATGCAGTTCCATCGCACCAAAACATGCACTATCATTGACACATCGTCGATGAGGGCCATTGCAGGAATTTTATCGTGCAATTGAAATTTGTCATGTTTTTTTTTTCTGTATCACATATATTTCGATATTCCATTATCTATATCTATATATATTTGAAAGCAACATTTAATCCAATTAACCATAATTTTAACCCAAACCCGAAAAATAACCCAACTTATACCCGCAAATGTTTTTTTATTTCAAATAATACTCCTTATATTTTATTGTTACGCAAATTACGAAACTTCTCAACGTCGTTTCCGTAAAACACTCACTTTCAGTAAAACTTTCAAACTAACACCCTTATCTCCTTAGGAAAAAAAAAAAAAAAACAGAGCCGTAACCTTTTCCTTATATCCAATTTTCTGTTCTTATCAAAACAAACTCCTACTTATCTGATGTTTTTCTTTGATCAATTAGGTTCCAATATCCAATTTTTTTGTTCAGTTCGGATATATATAGATATAGATGTTCATTTTTATCATAAGTTTTCAACTAATCATGTGATTACTCCTGTTTTCTGTTGTATAGGTGAACAGTCTACATTCTTGATAAGGACTTTATACATTACTCCATCCTCTTCAGCATAATCATTTATTTTAATGTATTGAAACATTTATTCAAACCCATATAATATAAATATAAAATACAATAACGTATGACAAGTTTCTGCCCTGTATGTACTCTATATTTCTAGAGTATCCCAGTGTATCTCTATAATCGATCCATTTGGTATATCCTATACTTATATTTCTGTTGTGTTGTTTTACACTGTGCCTATATTCCAGTTTAGCTTCCCAACGACAAGTGACTGTGTGGAAGAAAATGATATTGAACACAAGGAGATTGAAGGCAAAGTCGGCATGCAATTCAGTTGATGATGAAAGTTTTTTGGAGGCTTTCGTTTGGATGGCACCAAGCACCCAGTGGATTAAATTTGAATAGGTTGTGTGTGTGTGTGTGTGTTTTTTTAACCTCATCTTTTAATTTTGAATTACATTCGCAAATCGGTCTCCTGTTTATTTCTGTATTTTCTCGAGTGTTTGTTTCCGGGTATCGATTTAATTGTCAGAATTGTTGCTGAGAAAACTCTTAGACAGAAATTAGAAACAGAGGTATGTTGTGCAATTTTGATTCCAATATGTATTCAAATTGATTAGGCTTATGATGTTTTGCGCACTTTTGTACAAATTGTGGAGACATTGCTTTTGGTTCATTTTATGATCTTTTCAATCTTCATGGAAGTCGAACTCTGTGCCGTTGATTATAGTATTTTTATTATAGCTAAAGAAGTGAGTATTTCCTTATGCTCAGAGTTTTTATAAAACTTTATGAACCATTTGAACAATTGTTTTCCATTTTCGTTTCTCAGGTGCATGATTCCATTTTCATTTCTTGGGTGCATAAATTGTGAGCGATAAAGCTCCATGTTTAGTTGAAGCACACGCATTAGTTTCAGGTCACATCCTTTTTGTTTTTTTCATGACTTTTCACTATTCTACTGCTATATATGGAAGATTAAAATTTTATACTTACATTTGTATATTTAGAATTTTAGCCATTCGGCTTAGGGCCTGTTGATTTCTTTCTATTATGAACATATAGGACATTGCTGAAAGCACATCATCAGGGAAAGTGTGCTTATTTTAGGCAATGATACTTTTCATCACCTACCCAAGGGAATGTACTTTTTCAACTACATTTTCTAGAAACAAGAACATCATGCCTTAAGCAAGGAACTTTAAAGTTTGACTCCGCTTCAGGTTTTTGGGACAACCTTTGCCTATGCTACGGATAATGGAAATGTTGTACAGCACTATAGATATATGTTGTATCACATTTAATGTTTAGTGTGCAGAGCATGTACATGAATGTGTGGACCGGAATACCAGCCTTTTTCAAATCGCGGTAGCTATTGTTGCTCCAGTAGGACCCTTGGTCTTTCGTATGGACAATATTGAAAGGGAAGAGTTGCATTGCGAAAAAAGGATATGGGCTTTGTGTCTGTCCCTTCATTTCTTTAAGGGTTTTCTATTGACACCTCCTAATTACATCCAACAACACAATTACACACAAATTTTAACATGTAAATGTGGTTTCGGAAGTAATTAAGAGGAGTCAGTTGAACCCATCATTAATTTTGTAGGATGTCAACCAAAAATGAGTTAATCTTTTTAGTTGTTGATATCCTCTGAGTTTAAGGTTATACATGTATCTTTGTCTTTTTTTGTTGATAATTCAAACCATTGTTTACATCATATTCCAATATCATATCGTTTAACTTATTGCATTTGTGTTCTTATTCCATTTATTTATTTATTTATTTTTTTGTGTGGCAATTTTCATCTACCTCCCAGGCTCTCATATCCCCCGTCACCTTTTGTTGAGATCTTTGTTTTCAAATAATGTCTTGCAAGGATCAGATAGGAAGCGTCACTTGACATGTTGAAGTTTCTGAACACAAATTTTAGAATGGTTAAGGTGCAAATCCTACTTGGTGCACCATAACCAATATGAATTTTTATAATTAAAAAAATCTCCTACTAATAAACCACCCATCAATGATGTTAAAATTGATGACTTGGTGGTCCAAAACTTGCACCGGGACCATCCTAAAATTAGTGGTTTCTGAAATTTAAACCATCCCGTGCATTATGCAGGGGTAAATGGCTAGCCTTTAGATGAACAATATATTGTTTGATAAAATAAATAACACATCATTCGGATAAAACTAATATAGTTGATAAATGTTGTATTATATTGTAACATTAAATCTTTACTTGAATTATCGTTATTTGAGTAAATTATAAATTATATATTATGTCAAAGCTTTATCTATTCCCGTGCATAGCACGGGTTTTTGACTAGTATACATATAATTATGAGGCAATTGATAAAACTGGGGGGCCAATACATAAAATTAAAGAGGCCGATTTCACATATATATGTGTTTATATAAAAAATTCTCTACTATTTGTACATAATATTTTTATTTTAATGGGTCTACGCACTTCAACCTAATACATAAAGCCGATTTCGACATCGCTTATCACGTCATATGATTATTATACTTATAATATATCAATCTGATTTTGATCACAAATTCAAACCCCACGACAGGGAGTGTGGAGTATATTTCGTATCCGTTAAAAAAAAGCCCTAAAAAAAAAAAAAAAAAAAAAAAAAAAAACCCAAATACCTCACATGATCTTGCTAGCCACCCCTTTTTTAGCCTTTGGTGTTACATTCTTTTTCTTTTTTGTAGCACTTTTACCATTGAAATACTCATTAGCATCCTCCAACAACTTGTCTACTTCAGGCTTTCTCTTTTTTGCCCCTCCCTTACCTTTGAAAGCCTTAGCATCTTCTAGCAATTTTTCTACTTCGATCAGTCTTTCTCTTTTTCGCCCCGCCCTTACATTTGGAAGCCTCAACATTCTCCAACGGCATAACATGATATTGCGTAAAAGCATCGGTCCTGATCTTTACGCGCTTTTTTTCTAAACTGGATTTGTACTCAGCTGATAATTTACGCGAACTAGATGATGACGATGTGTCAGCAGGTTGTAAATACTCTCCAACCGCGGTACAACCATTGCTATAACAGTTGATGGCATCCAATAAATGCGCTCCACGTAGGCGACAATGTTCAAGAACAACCTCTCGAAACGCGTTTGGTGGCTTGTGCAATACGTGCAACAATGTCTTACAAGACATTACAAATGCTTTTTTCATTGTAATCCATAGATATATCTGCATAGGCTTTATTCAATGATAGTGATGCATATGCCGGTTCGTTGAAAACGGTTTACTGTTGAGCACAAGTCCTTGAATCGATACAAAAACTTGAAGAATGGTGGATCTTTTCAGATCCCATAATTCGACTCCCTTTCCGCTCCAAGTGTGTAACAAACTCAAACAAACCTTCCCATCTGCATATAGGTTTGGGTTAAGGCGATAACCGTGAGAATGATAGTGAAGTTTCGGCGGTTGTGATGGATAATTTGGAGGAAGAAGAATGTCAAAAAAAAGAAAAGACCGTCGTGGTAGGGAGTCTGTAAACATGGCGGATCCACGCACTCGGGGGTTCACGTGACCCCACCTGGATTAAATTTTTTTTTTTTAGTATTAAAACGATATAGTTTTCTTGTTAAAAAGTGTCGGTTTGTCGATAAAAATTGATGTTTTAGACTACGGTGACCCCACTGGAATTTTTTTTAGATAAAAGATGTAGTTTTAGACTCCAGTGACACCACTGAAATAAACTCCTGGATCCGCCACTGGTCTGTAATACACCGATAATTACAGCACGAAGTAAATCGACCCTATGCTCGTAGGCACGAACGTAAATGGATTCAGGAAGGTTTTCTTCGAGGATTTTCCACTCTTTTGCAATAGCTTTTGAGACACAACTGGTTGGATTCTTGAAGTTTGATGATTGGGTGTTTTGTGTTACAAAGTGATGATCTGATACAGCTGATTCATCACATACTATATCGAATTGTTTAAGCTTCACAGAGAATTATATTTGGGTTCCTTTATTTTTTTTATGCAATCAATAGATGTGTTATTAGGAGAGGAAAAAAAAGAACGTAGTAGAAAAACCAATAATGATACCGGCACAACCGTTGTGTCACAACGAATGACACATGGTAATCTGCACTGTTGATTTTGATCGTTCACATCAAGATAATTTTAGACTTATGATGATCAATGGTACATATGATCGGATACCGAGTCCTTATCCGGAAAATAAACGTTCGGCACGTACAATAACGTAAGCTCTACTACGTCGTATCGAGTTTAGCAAACGAAGTAACTTACAACATACGAAGTAACTTACAACAACGAAGTAACTTACAACATACGATATCTAAAGCAAAAGTACAACAACTAATCTTACAAAGGTCTTATAGAAAGTACAACATTTGTCTTGAAATTTAAAATACAACATATTTTAGTACATCATAGATATCAAAAGAAAAGAAAGCATCTAGCAAGGCTTGTTCAAGGTCTTCATTCAACACTTGTTCAACCTGTTCGCCTTCTCATCCCAAAAGCACACAAAACAACATATGCAATTGAGGTAAGTACAATGTACTTAGCAAGAGGAAGAATCTAATTTATAATTAGAGTTTATAGCGAAAGTTTTAATAATTATTATTAAATTACCTTTATGTGACCGACTCAACTTTAGAGTTCACTTCATGCTCATCAACATGTCGTGCCTAACGGTTTCTAACTCAACTTATCTTTGTTATTGCTGGATATACAGAAACCCGAATCCGGATCCGATCCATAATCGGATCGTCAGATCTGATTTACAGCACCGATCGAGACACTCGATCTAGCACAGCGGAAGCTACGAATTAAATTCGGATGCGATTTTACCACGATATGATCCACATAAATAATTAATACAACTATGAGAAGGTTGAAGATTTACCTAAACGGAAGAGGAATAGTAAATCGACAGAGAGGGAGAAGCGTGATCTTCCGGATTGTATCTCCAAACGACGACTGGGGACGTCGATCCTCGCCGTAGAACTTCCTCGAATATGTTCAAGAAAAACCCTAGGTTTTTCTTCTCTTAATGACTAAGGCAAGAAACTAATTTTTCTTCCTCTTTATTATGATGTTGGCGCAAGAGTGATTTTATGGTGCTTGTAGGAAGGTTGTACCAAGTGGCATACTTTAGAGCCATTCATTTTAACTCTCTTTCACATAATACACTTTTGGTGTGTGTGAGAGATTAGAAATGAAAGGTGGTAAAGTATGCCACTTGGTACAACCTTCATACAACGGTTGCACCATAAAATTTTTCGTTGGCGCAAATTTCAAGTGTAAATTGTGTTAGGAGGAACTCTCTTTATATAGGAAAATAACTAGTCAAGAGAGAGTTATCCTTTTCACACTACAATTACCTATTCCCATTAGAAAAAGATATTTTCCAAATGATAAGAGATAATTCCCAAAAAATCAATCCCTTATTTTTCCATTAATTATCCAACAAATAGATAATTAATTATTTACACATGTGACATAATCTAGAAAAATTTCTTCTCCTAATTTATCCATAATGTAGGCGCCACTTTTAGCCAATTTTTTAATAGAAAATGTTTTTTTTTTTACATATTATTTACCAAATAAATAATATTGCATATTCATTAAATAGACCAACTATTTAATTTATTCTCGAGGTTCCATAAAACGAGAAAACACTCGCGTGTTGGGAGCCAATCCGGGGACCATGGACCTATAACCAGCAGCTACAATAAATTAAATAAAATATTCATCGAACATAATATTTCTACTCAACTTATTAATTCCGGAATTACGCCACCATAAATCCGAAACTGAACTCTATCGATTATAGATATAACTTATTCTCAAAACGTCGAGTCGAGTCGATAAGTGTCCATTGATATAATCATTACATACAGACTAACCCTCCATAGACTATCCGTAATGAAGCGGGATTATTTTCGTAATCCTTCTTCAATACATCTTATCATTATTTACCATTAACTCACTAGTGATCAATTAGTTCATAACCAATATGAAACTCCGCGGATCGATCAGTTTCTAGGATCAACAAATAAGGGGATTGTCTTTCTACTTCCCGCGGGAAAGAATGGACTCCATATCTGTGACACACACACACTCCTCACTCATCCCAGAATAGTGCCAACATGAAAGTGATTCGGACCGCGCCTCTTAGCGATCCTTAACGAACACACCAAACCCTATCCTGAAACAAGTAGGAGTATGCAATCACTTCAGGATTAAGGTTAATCCATATATGATCATATTGTGATTTAATAAGATTTCTCAATCACGGAATTATATGAGAAAATCATATTAAATCGGTCCAGTCATATATGACTACATCATATATAAATGCCCCACTTAGACAACCAATGTCGACGGTCCGGATAAGACCGTCACACCATAAAGTGTTATGGGCGCATTAATGGTGGTTTAATCAATAGATCTCATACTTTGATTAACTTCAACAAGGACTAACTATTCAAGTGTATCACCATAAACTTAATCCTCATGTGTGACAGAAACTAAGTTATATGGCTACATATGATATGACTTAGGGTTTTCAGTAGTGTATTTCTTACAAGCACGAAGCAAGTAATAAGATGAGAATAAATCTGTCATTTATTAATTAATTCTAAAAACAATTACATAAATTGTCTTTCAGGTGCTACTTCCAACAGTTACATCAGCATTCAAGGACACTACGCATGGTGCTACTCACCATGAAGTATCTGGGTGCAACCTATTGATGGATCACACCAATAGCCACGGGCTAGCCTCGATAGTGTACACGTTCGGCGAAGTCCCTTCACACATTGAGTCTAATAGACTTATGGGGTTAAGTTCCTCCGCACTTGGAGTCTAGGAGACTTACGGAGTTATTCACTTTATCTGACCGCCCACACATCACGATATGAACTTGTGCCTTACCAAGAATGGATTGATGTTTAGTCTTTTAACTACACAAGTACGATTTTTATTAGTTATTAACTAGCCACCTAAGTATTTTCAAGTAAGCTCCTTCACCTCTACTACTCTCTTTCCTAGACCACTAGACACGGACAAGGCCTAACACATACACAGACATTGAGGAATGCTAATTCTTCAAAGCACAAGCCTATCATACTTTTTCGACGGTCCCGAACTTTAACTCTATGGAAGAGTACATCCGGTGCCGGAACTAAATGCATCAGAAGCTTAATCGAGGCTTATTCATGTTCATTTAATGTTATTAGGTCAAGAAACAACATTTAAAACTAGACTCGGCGCTCAAAACCGACTAAACACAAAAAACAAAGTGCGCGCCAGACCGAGCAACCAAGTGACCTCTCACGAGCAAGTGCATCCAGATCGCTTCGTGCGCCCACACCGAGCCCCAGAATGCAAAAACGGACTTTCTGCTTCCTCAGTGCGCCCGCACTAGCTTTGGTGCATCACACCAAGTTCAAAAACTTCCAAAAACTTAGTTTCCTGCACTTTAACGATCTCCACTCGATTCCAAACAAGTTTAACATCAATAGGCACAACAAAACAGCAGAAAAGCATCACTTTCACATAACTAAACATCACATACTTCTCTAACAACAAGTAGGCATGATTTCTAGCATTAAAACACCACAATCCCTCAACTTAAAACATCATAAACCTAATTACACATTAGGAAGAGCTCTTACTTGTTAAAAGCAACTTCCAAACAAAACTTCAAGCTAACAGCAACACTTCCTAGTTCTTCCACTTAAAACCTAATTGATCAACAATCAATTCAAGGATTAGTTGTGATCAAGGGTTCTAAACAACCAGAACTACGAATTGAGTAACTTAGAACGTCCAGACAAGATCAAATCTTGATGATTCCAAAAGTAGGGCAAATACTAATCCTTCTCAGAACTCCTCTTTATTGGTATCAACTTGTAGACCTTCTTCCGTAGATTCTGAAACTCTTATTGCTTCTGAAAATCACCAAGAATTCACTTAGAATTTTTGAGGAAACCCCTTTGTCTTTCTACTATCTTTTCAACGTTGAGGATATAACGTTAAACTTGTGATTTCTTTTCTTTTGGCAACTCCCAGAAATTCCACTAAGTAAAAGGGATGTTATTTTCTCAAAAATAACTCCTCTCCTAGTAAATAAATATCCAAATTAAATTCCCTTTAATTTCACTTAACTCCAAATAAAAATCCATTTTATTTCTTCTTTTTATATATATATATATATATATATATATATATATATATATATATATATATATATATATATATATATATATATATATATATATATATATGTGTAATATTCGATTCTCGGAAATGGCGGACATGTCAATTTGTGAGAAATATATATATATATATATATATATATATATATATATATATATATATATATATATATATGTGTGTGTGTGTGTGTGTGTGTGTGTGTGTGTCTGTGTGTGTTTATTTCGGGACTGAATGGTAATAAAGGGAAAGTAAAGGATTTTTATGTTATTAGACTAGTGGGAGGTTTTATGTGGGAAAATAACCTTCCCACTAAGTCACAAGTTCAAAATTTTTGATTTACAACATTGCCTGCACTTTGAGAGCAAAGAAAAGAGAGCAAGTTTACTTCTTCAGAATTTTAAGTGATTACTCAACGGTTTTCAGATCAAAGGAGTGCACCGGAATCGTGAGAGAACAAAGATCGTATTGATATCAAGTTTCCAGGCTTTCTTCAAGGTATGAAAGTCGGCCCTTGGGCGGTTATGATCAAAGTTTGATGTTTCTTGGTTAATTTGTAGTTCTAGATGTTTAGAAGCTTGATCTTAATTGGTTTGTGAATCAATTGTGGATCAAATAGGTTTCTGGTGGGAGTTTGAACAAGTGCAGCAGTTTTTCTGCAAGTTTTTGCTGAGTTTGTGCTTGAAACAAGTAAGAAAATCTTCTGCATTGTGTTAATTATGGTTTGAAGAAGTTAGGACCTTGTTTTGGGAGTGATTTGATGTTAAAATCATGTCTAAATGTGGTTATGCAAGTGCTTGGTGCTATGTGATGTTAAAGTGGAGATTTTCTGTTGTTATGATGCTGAGATTGATGTTAAACATATTTGGTTTGGGTTAGAAATCGAAAAGGGTGAATAAAATCGTGTTTAGAGAGTTTTGTGCGTTTAGTGTGCGTACATTGACTAGCTGTGTGCGCACATTTTTAAGGCTGAATGTGGACAGCTTCTGGAGTGTGCACACATTCCCCTGAAATGTGCACACACTGGCCGGGTTGAATGTAAATTTTCGCCCAATGCGCACATTGCCCCTATTTTTGATAAATAGATTGTTCTAAGCTATGGTATGAGTCTTAAATGTTGTTGCATGATTTAATTACATTAATTAAACATGAACAAGCCTCGATTAAGCTTCTGATGCGTTTAGTTCCGGCACCAAATATACTCTTCAAGGGAGTTGAAGTTCGGGACCGTCGGAAGTGTTAGGAAATCACTAGTTTAACGCAGCGGAATTTAAAATTTGATTTCCTTTTCTAGATCGTCCTTCGTTTAATGCAATAAACACGTTAAGTAGTTTGAGGGTTATACCTCAGATAATCTATAAGATCGTCGCTTTGACCGCCAACGGAGAGTAGTTCAGTGCGCAAGCCATCCACGCGTCCGGCCTCTATCGCTAATCCACACGAACCCCTTGCCGGAATCCTCCTTGGATTGCTATCGGAAAAACTCCGGCTGCTAGACCGGACCTTTTCTTCCCTCACAAACTCACTATGGATAGCTCTCTATTTTACGTAAGAACTATGAGCTCTTGCAATTGTGATGTACAAAAGAGTTTGATACCCACTTCCTTTATATAGAGGAAGTGGCGCCCCATATGTAGTGTGGAGGAGAAGAAAACCTTTTTCCAATAAAATAAAGAAAATCTTCTAGATTGATTTATCTCTTTAATTATAATTTATTTTGCCAATATCTCATATTGATTATAATTATCTTATTACCATAAATCTATTTTTCCAAAATCAATTAATATCTTATATTAATATTATGACAATCTTATTAATTAAAGTGCACAATCCAAGTGTATCTTATACACATCAAAAGTGGCGCCCATATCCCAAAAAGATTGACTTCCGGAATATTCTTTAATTAACATAATTTATATATATAATTAATATCTTGTATTTTATTTATTCATAATAAATAAATACCACCATATTAATTTACCACTATAACCTTTATAGTTTAGAGATAAACTTTCCTTATTTGGTTATCAACTATAACCGCATTTTTAATCCGACTCGATGTTCATATATGTGTGACCCGATAGGCTTCCGAGTATGTTGGCCGTAGACACAAAGTGCAATTTACTAAAATGCCCTTCATACCTAACGATCACGGGATAGCGTCTAGCAACACATCGCTGTAATAATATCCATACGATTGTATCTCGAGTGTCAATACATTGACGATCGTATCTTATAACTGGATATCATGCTCTCTCGAATAACGCATTTACTCCCACTTTGTAAAGATTCTCGAGAGCTAGACATTCCTTATAAGAAGGCCATTTCGGATATTCGATCCCAATCATAGGATACGTGATTCCCGGACGACCAATCATGTATACTCCGCATGCTTCAATATCATACCCAATCACCACCGCATGATCGCCTCATGGTTAGGAGAAATCTCAATAGTTTCAAAGCATGACAATCCATACCGTGATGCCATGAAGACTCCGGTCAAAAGGATAATTACACAACCGCCACATAGTGTGACACTTAATGTAAGTGGGTCGGTCTAACGACGCATTCTCTAATACACGCCCACGCATACGGTCAAGTGTCCCTACACTTCGATAGACGAGATCTATCCCTACCTTCTAAAAGATAGAAGACATCCAATACGTGCTAGTCTGATTATACTATCAATGTCCCATTTGATAATACATAAGACTAGAGACATTTAAGTACCAACCTTGTTATAGTGATTAGAGATCTCATCAACCATAATCACTATCATGGTTTCTCTATCACAGATTGATACTAGGGACGTTACTATATATATATATATATATACAACAAATAACATGAAGGTAAACAATATATAATAACATAAGTGCTTTTAATTATAATAATAAAGTTATTAATGAACTAAATAGACTGTAAATGACCCGACCCGGTCGGATCCGGTCCAACCCAATTGGGTTTAGGACACCTTTCCAACAGGAAGGGTATGAATGGCTTGTGCTTTGATGAATTAGTATTCATCAATGTCTGTGTATGTGCCTAGGGTGTTGTGTCTAGAGTCTAAGCCAGGGAGTAGAGTTGTTAACTGAGCTCCTACCTTGAAAACACTTAGGTGGCTAGTTAATGAGTAATGATTTACATAAGTGTGTAGTAAAAGAATAAATATCGTAACATTCTTGGTAAGGTACTTGTCTATATCGCGATGTGTGAGCGGTCAGATAAAGTGGACAACTCTACTGGCCTATAAATTGCTAAATGGTAGGGGGACTTCGCCGAACGTGTACACTATCGGGTCTTAACCCGTGGCTATTGGTGTGATCCACTAATAGGTTGCAAACGATACCTCGTGGTGGGTAGCACCATGCGTAGTGCCCTTGAATGCCGGTGTAACAAACTTGAGTTAAGTTAGAAACGTTTAGTCACAACGTTTTGATGAGCATGAAGTGAACCCTAGAATTGAGTTGGTCAAATAAAGATATCTTAATAACTATATAATTCTTCTTTATAAAACCTAGTTAATGCAATAACTTCTGTTTCTTACTGAGTACCTTTGTACTTACCTCAAATGCATGTTTGTTGTGTTTGGGGTTGAGAAGATGAACAGGTGGAACAGGAGTTCGATGAGGACTTCGAGGATGACATTTGATGATCGTTATGCTTTGCTTTTATCAACTTTTTATTACAAGACTTATATTGAAACTCTCATTTCAAGACATGTTGTATTCCTTTGAATTTCTTGTAAGACACTAGTGGTATTTCCTTTTAAGACATCGTTCTGTTGTAAAGTTTATGTATCGTTGATGTAAGATATTTCCATCTTTAGTAATGTTGTGTTTCTATTCTTACTTGTTATTCAAAAAAAAATATACCCGAGTCTTTTAGCTTCCATTTGTGCTAAACTCGATACAACGTAGTAGAGGCTTACGTATAATATTGAATTTATTTAATATTATACGTGCCGAACGTTCTATTTCCGGATAAGGACTCGGTGTCTGGGAACGGAGCGTTACAATATATTACCTTAAATCTATAATTATAATTAAACTTAATATTCTGAATTTTACAAAATGACACGTCTGCTATTTCTTAAAATTCGAGATATTACACTTGTGTCCGTATCATTACTCGTAGAAAAAAAAAAAGGGGATTTGTTGGGGATGAACCGAGAGGTGCAGAAGTGGCTAGAAAAGTTGTGAAAAAAATAAAAATAAGAATCGGTACATCAGTAGGAGTGCAAAGAATCAATTTGGGTGGCAGGAGTTCTACGTGTTTAGATATTTTAGTGCCTCATATTATACATTAAGATTATCAAAATCTAAATTAGATTGAAAAGAAGAATAAACTTGTTAATAAAACTACATCCTTTCCTACCATATAGGTGTTGGTTCTGCAAATTAGGAATCTATACCAACTGGTGTTCAACTTGTCATTTATTGAGGTGAGTACTATTGACTACAATTATTGATTTTATTTGACCACATACGTGTTAATAGTGGTAAATTGTTTGTGATTGGTGTGACCTATTTATGGTTAGTTTCTTGAATGATTTATTTGGCATAGTCCGAGTTGGAATGTATGTGTGATTATGTGGTCTATATGTTATGTATGCCTCTCTCATGTCCTATCATTGAGGTGATTATTTTGGACCTGTGTGGGCCCTGTGATGAGATGATTTTATTGGCCTAGGTGGGGCCTTATTATTGGGTGTTTATATTAGGTGCAGATGAGACCGTATATGATTGTGGTTATACTATTTCATAATCACATTGGGTTCAAATAGGACCTTATATTGAGGAGGTGACTTGATTTCGGTTAGATAAAAACTGTGGGGTGTGTGTGATATTTGATTTACAGTATTCATTGTTGCTCTATATAGATACAAATTGTGTATTGTGTTTGTGTCTTGTTGCCTGCTATATTACTAAGTGGGTGGATACATGACTTTGTTGGTTTGTTTAAAAGTTTTCCTTCCACTTTTCCTCTTCCTTTTATACGCCAAACCAGTTTTTCCAACAACAGTGCATTACTTGGCGGACTCCGTGGATCCTTAACAATTTGATCCACTTCAATATCAGATGATGCATCCCTTGTTTCCTCGTTCGCAGCACTAGATCTCGTCCTAACCATAATTCCCTAAACAAACACAAGACATACCATTCACAAAACAATAATCATACTCAAAGGACAAATTTGTAGAAAAAAATTGAGAACAACGTCGGTGATCTTGAAGTTGGTATTACAACATAAACGTCAAAACTAATCAAAGTGTCTAAAACATCTACCATTCCAATGTGACGATTCTACACAAGCATCAAAATAGATGACGTTTGAACCTCGCACCCGCTTTTTAAGTTCTATATTTGAAGACGCCACCAAACCTCGACGCTGTATTAATATTTGGCGTAACAAACTCTGATGTTGAAAGAGAAGCAGGAAATTCAACAAGACTATAAAACGTCGAACTTGGTGACGTTGTGTATGTATTAAAACGTCACAATTAATGACGTTTGGTGCGAATTCCTTCTCCTTCAACCTCATCGAAAGTGGTTCAAGTCGCGGAAAAACCCGGAGAAAAGCCGATTTCCATACATATTGTACGAAATAATATCGAAATGAAGGAAAAACAATAGCTATTCATCACTTACGTGTTTTGGTTAAAAGATTGACTCTTGTTTTCTTCGATGTTCCCCTCCACCGGTGCTATTCACTTTATTCGCGAGCTTGCTCTTATCCGGTGGTGCCGCCAAGTAGATTCAAAATGGGTGGTTTTTAATGAGAATAGAAAGAGGAAGAGGAAAGAAATAGATAGGTTAGTTAGTTTTTTTATTATTATTTTAGGTTAATTTATATTAAGTTAGGTTAATTTATATTAAGTTAGTGTTTTATGAATTTTACAAAATTAAAGGACTAAAGTGTTTATTATTTAAAATTTAAATTATTTTTGTGGTGCTAGTAGTGATTAGGTGTTGTAGATAAGTAATTGAATAATAATAAAATAAATAGTACGGATAGAAGCCGCCTTCTTAAAACCTGCGTTTTTTATTTTATTTTATATTTTGTTTTTTTTTCTATTATTTCTGCCAATTTATTTTATTGACTCTTTCAAACCTGATTTTTTTTTGTTTCTATTATTTGAGTCAGTTTATTTTATTAACTCATTTAAAACCTCTTTTGGATTTTTCTTTTTAATTTTGTTTTGTTTCTATTATTTCCGCCAATTTATTGGCTCCTTTAAAATTTCTTTTGGGTCTTTTGACTCCTTTTAAAACTTTTTTGGGGATTTTCTGAAATTGGTCTAATGTTTGTTGGTCTTTAAACCCACGATATATGGGCATGTTTGGTAGGTAGAAAAGAGTTGAGAAAAGAAAAGATATTTTTGTATTCTCAATTTTAGTATGTTTGGTTGATCGAGAATAGAAAAGTGACTTTTCTCAAGTTGAAAACTTTTCTCAAAATTAAATTCTTTTCCACCTTTTAATTCTCACCTAGGTGAAGAAAAGAAGAGTGAGAATAGAAAAGACCATTTTTTCCACCACTTTTTCTCAACCACGTCTATCTTTTCTCCTCAATCATTCCTGCAATTTTTTTTTATCCTCAATCATTCCCGCGATTTTTTCTAACGTCGCTCATATTCCGGATATTCTGCCATATCTAATATTTTTCGTCGATTTTTCTTCTGGACTCTAGTATATATCGATTGCTGGGTGAATTTTGCAGATTCATATTTGTTCTTTCTAAGTTGTGCAATTGCTTGTCAAAAAGTACAGCCATTCATAAGTCGCTTCTACAGTATTTGCAAGGCCAAAGTGTGGTAATCAATTTATTCTTCTCTTTTGATTTTCAATCGTTCCGCTTAATTGGATTTTCCGCTTTTTTTTCAATCTTGTTTGGTTCAATATTGCCTGGCCGTTAAAAACAAAACCATGATTTCTTCTTACCATTTATTTCCCGTTTGGTGCGGTTTGTCGTGGTCTGCTAGCTTTGTAAGCGAGTATTATTTTTTCCATGCTGAACTTTATCCCAAATTTGATTTGAGTTTTATCTATAACTACGATGCAACTCATCATTCCGTAACGCTGTTGTTTTTTTCTGGGTGGTTATGAATGAAATAAGGAAGTAGTTAAGTTTCGTCATTATCGAACTATATTAACATGAGGGGAATGATTTTTTTTTCTATAGATAAAATTTTGTTTTGACTTATATAGCAGTGAGATGAATCTTGGCTTCATCGTCTCCAGCAGAATATGATGTGTTGTTAAGTTGATTGAGTTTTGAACGATATACATTGGTCGTCTTTTGTGTTGATCGAATGTGAATTAACCGGAAAACGATATATTGGTAAAATTGATGCATCTTGAAGTTTGAAGTTTCTTTGTCTTGTGTGAATTGTGATTTGTTTATATCTCATGCGGTGCTCAAATGCAACATGTTCCAGAGGTCATTATGTATGAGTGTTTGGTCTTTCATTCTTGATGTTTATGTTTTATTTTTATGATGTAGTATGGATCGATTGGAATCTAGGAAGAGAAAGAGGGACATGAAAATTGTAGTCCATTGGTGGTCTCAAATGATGCATCTTGCAGCCATAGTCATCCAACTAGTGATAGGGATTGTTGAAGCCAATTATAGAAATCCTCCTTCCATATGTAGTGATCCTTCTAAGTTTCAGAAGTGTTCAGATTACCTCCGGTGTCTTGTCTATGAAAATCCCATAGATTTTCATGGACAACTAAGGGTAGACACCCGTACTTTTGTCAAACTTTGCGCGATGCTTGAAACACGCGGTGGACTTAGGCCAACCAAGAATATGAATGTTGTAACGCCCCCAGACCCCGGGCCTGGTAGCGCTAAATGAGTCATAAATGTCCGGTCAACTGCTTAGACTGCCGTCCTCGCTTGGTCTAAAAGGGCTAACCCGAGTTGACAAGACCTTTATGTCTCACACTTATATGGGGGTGAGCATTCTCTTATTTTACCGATGTGTGACTTTACATTCTACCCCCTTATAAGGGACTGGTGTCCTCGCCAGGATGGCCAAGACTGTTCCCGGATCGTCCCTACCAGAGGTAACTAGAGGCCATCCTTACACCGTCTTCTTGTACGGTGCAGCGCATAGTTCCGTCTGATAGTCGGCTCTGATACCATTCTTCTGCCTTCATATGTTCCACATTTCCATAAAAGTTCTCAACCCGATTCCTTCTTAACCTTGTGTACCAATCCACATCTGGTGCTTGCTCAAAAGCCGGTCTAACTGGTGGGTAAACCGGTGGGTAACCATAAGGTATCTCGCTGTGGGTATCGTTGTTGTTGAGGAGGGTAAGTCGGATTCGCTGAGGTACAGGCAGGGTAAGGATAGTATCCCCGAGGGTAAAACCGGTGAGGCCGCGGAGGGTACCGGGTTCTTTGAAAACCAAAAGGTGGGTAACCAACGCCTTGTTGATGATCAATGCGTGGTGAAGGTGGTACGGTAGGTTGAGGAGCATGACCTCATGGGAGGAGGGTAAAAGACATTGCTTTCGCGAGGATACACTGGTGGATAAACACTTGTTGGTGGAGGGTACACGCTAGCCACTGTGGTGGTGGTACATAGCCAGCCGGGATATCACTTACCATGGTGAATCGAATCGAACTTCCCACGTGCCATCGTGGAGGTCGTTCTCGATGAGGTCGGGGTGACAAACACCGATGAGGCGTCGGTGATAGCTACTCCACTCACTAAGTCGACTACGTAAGAATGTGAAGTTTGAATGGACTAGAGAGTGCGAAATAGCTTTTTCATTAATCGAAGAGGAAGTTGACTACGGCCCCAGTCTTAGCGAGCCCGGAGATCTTTGATAATTACGATGTCTATACCGATGCTTGGGACGGGTCTAGGTTGTGTGTTGATGCAAGGAGGAAAGTGATCGCCATGCATCTAGGCGATTGAAGGTGCATGAGAAGAATTACCCGACACATGATCTAGAGTTGGCAGCAGTAGTTTTTCCCTTAAAGACTTGGAGGCACTACTTGTATGGAGTTAAAGCAAGGATCTTCACCGACCATAAGAGTTTAAAGTATTTCTTCACCCAAGAGAATCTGAATATGAGACAGAGGAGATGGTTAGAATTTGTAAAGGATTACGATTTGGATATTCAGTACCATCCGGGAAAAGCAAATGTAGTAGCAGATGCCTTGAGCAGAAACCAAGTGTTTGCGACTTCCAAGTGTTGAGGTAGTGGCGAGAAAGGCTATATGGGTCAGAATCGAAGCTTTGATCGATCAAGACCGCAAGTTTGTGGCACCGTTGCTAGCAAGATCTGAGTTGATGGATGACATTCGGGAGAAGCAAGACGAAGATCCGGTTTTGGTTGATTTGAAGCGGGTGGCTAGAGAGAAGCCTACAGTTGGTTACGTGCTAGATAAGAGTGGAAATCTGTGGTACCAGGATCGTCTGTGTGTACCTAATGTCGGCGGCCTAAGACAAAGAGTTATGGAAGAGGCACACAGAATTTCTTTTGCGGTTCATCCAGGTGCTACTAAAATGTACATAGATTTAAAGGAGAGATTTTGGTGGCCCTCGATGAAGTTGGAAATAGCCAAGTTTGTGGCAGAGTGTGATGTTTGTCAGAAGGTTAAAGCAGAACATAGAAGACCCGGGGGAATGCTTAAGCCATTGGACATCCCTGAATGGAAGTGGGATAAGATTACGATGGATTTCATCACCGGATTACCTAGGACAAAGGGAGGGCATGATGCAATTTGGGTAATTGTGGATTGACGTGGCCTTTTCTAGTGCTAATACCAGTCCTTAACCGACAGTGTATCGGGTCAAACTGTAGTGCTAGTATGGTGAGTCAGAGTATCGTATCCTCAGGGAACTTTGTAATTCTTCTAAGTGTGGTTAAACACCAAAGAGCTGTTATTAACTCGATCTAAACCGCAATTTTATAACACAGATCACTACTATTCTAGTCAACATAAAATAAATACGTAATTTAAAAGTTATTCTAATATAATATATATAGATATATAAATATATATAGATGTGCATAAGTTGCAAAGTATATATATATATATAAATATATAGATGCCAAATATATTATTAGAGAACTAGCCAAAGTTTATATAATTGATTTATACGATCTTTTCAAATGAATGGAATGTGCTCGATCTTTAGGTTCAATTGAGTAAATGAAACGGTGCACTCTAAGGTTAACAATTCCTCCTCACATTAGCGTGTGAAATTGTCATATGTCCATTGTCATCACCCAAAGTCCACAATCATTACGGTTTTTTCGAACAGTCCCGAGTACGATTCTACCTTTGAATAAAAGGAGTCATTCCGTTCGTCAACGGTCAATTTTATTTAAAGGCTCCGGTTGTCAAGGCCGGGCGATTCAACTTTCCGGTTTAAGTTTCAATTAAACTGATGAATTTAACATTAGTACGATCTTGAGTACAAATTTTAATAAGATTCATCTTTTAGAACAAATCTGCCCCCGGGTAGGAAACTGGGTTCCGTTGTCACGTTTTCACTCGGCCAATTTTACCCTCCGGTTTTTCTATTAACGAGTTCAAAACTTAATTACGAGGTGTCAATTCATAATTAGATTATGAATTCTTTCAAGTCAAACTTTATCAATAGAAAAAGATTCAATTAACTCAATTTTATTCAATTTTACTTAGACAACATTCCTTTACCGAAAAGATCGAAATAAAACGATTACATAACTTTGGCTAGTTATTAGATTTAGCCTACTAACATTATACGAAAATAGAAACAGACAAAACAAACATAAATACTTTAGAAATTTTACCCGATTACAACGATTGAATCGTGGTCGTATTCTTCCGGATGCTACAACAACTTCAACAACATTGATCTTCCGATAATTTCTCGAGCATTATAACGATACTACTTTATTTATGGCATAAGGCCTATATATATACATACTACTACTACTAAAGAGAGGTGAAGAAAATATATTTGGTACCTCTCTTTATGTGCCCGCAAGTCGCTTCTATTTATAGGCATATTTTCCCAAGCCGGATCGATCCGAGAAAGGGCCGGATCGATCCGGGAATAAAAATATTATCCCAGGATATTCTCTCGCAGGCCACATGCTTTGGTCTAATCATGATGTTTCCTCGGATCGATCCGAGGTAAATCCGGATCGATCCGGATAGATTTTTTCCAATCTTAATCCGAAACTTGATAAAATCATAACTTGAGCTGGATCTCCAAATGACATAATTCAAGATGCGTTGGAAAGCTCTTGAGGAGATCTATAACTTCCATGAAGACTTCTTTTTCAGAAAATGCCTTTTGCTGGGCCATTTGTTCGTCGAAAATATAACTTGATACTGGCGTCACGAACCATTGATCCACTTGAACTTTAAATCTCGTGGCACTTCCTTTATTCCTTTAAAAGATATGATTTTACTCAAAAAGTGTCGTCACTGGGTCTTGGTTTACCTAAGGTCTGTAAAATACCAAAAATACTCACGTGAATCGACACGACACTCCGGTTATTAACCCGGTACAAAATTTATAACTTTTATCATTTTTACTAGATTTTTATAGTATTTAGATTTATTCATAGCTATTAATATTTTATAAGATTATCTGTTATAATTACTTATATTTTATATAAAAATAGTCGATAACGTATATAAAACATCGTAATTTTTATCATATAAATGTTATACATCAACTACTCCCCACTTAGCTCTTTGATCGTCCTCGAACAAAATAAGCGGTAATATATAAAAATTACGATAAAAATAATATAAGTGGTAGATTATATTTCAAATTAGTAAAATATCATTTCAATATTATAACCATATTAATTATATCTTTCTTAGAAATTAATAAGATAAAAAGTGTAGATAACTTTGATAAATTATTTATCAAATATTATTCAAATGAAATTTCACAAAATCTACTCAATAAATATAATTAAAATTCTAGAATTATTTTCCTATCTTAACTTGTATGAAATATTTGGAATCACAGACTAAGTCAAGTAATTGACAAAATGGTTTATACTTTTTAGGATGAGACATTGGTTAATCGAAAAGATAGAAAAGGAAATCAAAAAGAGAAAGAGGCAAGTCGTACGTACTTTACACCTTCACGTTTGATCAAAAACAGTTTCGATTAATAATATCTCCTTTTCCAACTATTTTTCAGATTTTCTCTCTTCTTTTTTCAATATTAAGAACTAAAAGCGTGAGTGTGTGTAGAAAATCAAATTTACAAGCATTGCTTCATCAAGATTGATCGGAGTAATACTCTTTCGATCTAAAATTACGAGTCCGGTTTCCTTAAACTCGTAATCATTCTTGAGATCTTATGATTCGAATTTTTATCGGGAGCTTTATACCTCATAGTGATATAGACGTTTCTAGATAACACCCTCACCGCACTCAAATCATTGGAAGTTACTACCGATATATCGATCAAAGATAAGGAAGATACCAGTATTCGATTAATTCTCTGTAAATATGGTGCTTCGTTCTTATATAAATCTTCTTCTTCTTCTTTTTTTTTTTTTTTTTTTTCACCTCAGCATACACCATCCTTAGCTTCTGTGCTATCATCTCCTTTCATAAGTACGTACAAACTCGTGGGATTTTTAGGAAATGTAGACCAAAATAAGCCAAGGGTCGGTTATGATCAAAAATGGCTATTTCGAGTGAGGTCTTGATCACTCTAATCAAGGTTGAGGTAATTTTTGTGGTGTCAAAAATCTCATCATTCCTAATCCGATTCCATATTCATATTTCGTTTTACAAAGAAAATTATTCTAAAAAATTCATTATAAATATAAGTATATTTGCTAAAATTTCATATGAAACTTACTTGATAATATTTATGTATAGTTACATATACTTAAAATCTTATAAAGATCTAAAATTGACATATATAATATACTTATAATATATCTAATTTACTTTACTTAATTAAAATCTATTCTTACCAATTTATATTGTTTTTATTCATACTAATTATATATTATCTAATTATTTTGTTCCAAGAAAAATTAAACTAAGTATTGAGCAATTAAGTATAAATTTATATAAGAAAATTTTAATTTTTATTTACTAACTTACTTCCACTCCCCACTTATTTAAATGACATCGTCTCCGATGTTCAAAGTGAGTAAATAAAAGTTAGTTTGAAAATAAAATTAAAATTTTATATGATTTTGATTATTATTTATTATTTTTAGCAACCATATATTATTTTGATTAAAGAAAATGACATATATATTAAACACTATTACAAACTATAAATAAAAGTAACAAACAACAAAAACGATTAAACAACTAATTTAAACAACTACCAACTTAACAACATAACTTCTAAGCGATTATCAAACCGTAGATGAACATCCGGGAGTATCCACCGAAGTAATCCTAATCGAGAATCACGAGATGGAAAAATCTCGCCAAGAGCCAACTCCGCACGTGATTCAGCTTGGATACAAAGGTGAGAGATAACCTGTGCAAATGGTAGCGGTCTTCCCTATTATGTCTTTCTACCGCAAAATTAATTGCGATCTTAAAAATCAAAACTCCCCAATCAATGTATGCTCCTACAAGTTAATACATACAACAAAGAAGATCTCATCATCCGTAACCCCATAAAAATCTCTAGTTGGATAGATCCGAGAATTAATGAAGCGTTTACACGCCTTAAATGGGGGGTAAGGCCAGAGTTGAAGAATCATAGTTATGATCAAACAACGGAAATACGAATCGAAAGGCTTCGCAGACGATTTACAACATTATACGCATCTCCAAGTTCCCAAAGAAACTCAAGTGTGGGTTTCGATCAAAAGTACATGGTGGGATTTGATAGATTTGATTTATGATGATGGTGAAAATGAAATAACGATTCCCCTAATCGTAATAAGTTGAGACGAGGCTATCGTCGTTATCCGAGTGAGAGACGCAAAGAAATCTCTAACAATCGAAATGTTTATTCGACCTCTCTGGGAGTCCTTATCAACTTTTTCCACCCGCAACCTCGGATTAGATTACGCCCCACCGATCAATTTTTCAGTGTTTAAGCCTTTCTCCATCGTAATAGGAGAACGGACGAAATTTAGATGTCTCGGACGTTATTATGAAAGCAAGAGGCATGCCCCTTCGGGAACCACACCATCAGCGATGTGGTTCATAACTATTAACCGAGGAGAGGATCGGTTAGACATTTCGATACTGAGACTAAAAATAGAAGGAAGGGAAGAATGAGCAAAGTTTATGGTCATTGCTCTTTCCTTTTATAGAAATATATCTATCAAGCAAAAGTAGAAAAGATCTCTTTTTCGCGCATTTTTGTACTTCTGCCGGATCGATCCAGAAAGGGCCGGATCGATCCGGCCTCTGAAACTAGTAATGCCGCCAAGTCAAGATATCACATCGGATCGATCCGGTAAAAGGTCGGATCGATCCGAACATTACCGTTTCACGGACGAGTTGATTTTGCTTTGAAAATGCCTAGTTTTTTCTAGGGACAAGTTTTCTTCCTATTTTTTGTTCATTTTCATTTTATTATAACGATAAATTTTACTACACAATGTGTAATACCATAACATGCAATGAAAACATGAAAATCGTAATAAAATAAAATCCTACCAAAATCAAAATAACCTAAAATTTTACGATAAATTGTACGAAAAATAAAATGTTTCAATGTCAAAAATCATAGAATGTTTAAAATTACTCCTCTTCATCACTCATCTCGACGTGGCTTGAACTTGGCATAGCTTGAGAACGGGTCGATTCTTGGGATGGATCTTGAAAATAAGTGGACATCCGTACCGAGCTATCTAGTCCCATCGAGCTCATTTCTCTCGTAATATCAGAAAAAGTGCTTCCCCATCCCGTCGTGGTATGGCCAAATGATCCAGATCCAGCCCATTCAGATGTCGCAGCTGCCGTAGTACCTGTCGAAAAATCCCCTACACCACTAGTTTGAAATCCAAAAGAATGTGGCATTTGTTGGAAGTCTGAGCGAGGTGGCATCGGTGGAATGAAATCGGGCAAGGTATAAGGTCGGGTTTGGCATTCATGGAATATCCATCTCGGCATAGGTAGGGTTTTGCAATATATTCATTTGATATAAACCTCGCATGCCTTGACGTAAATCTTCAGACCATAATTTATTCCTTTCCGCAAAAACAGCCATATTGGCATTAGCACGATGAACATCATAGGCCATGGATTGAAACATGTCGTAAGTGATGGTATTCGGAAGTTGAGTTTGAGTTTGACTGGATGAAGGAGGGACAGCAGTGGATGGAGTAGGTTGAGGTCGTTGACGGTTAGGGTCCAAAAAGTTTATTCTTCCTGCTGGCCTAAGTGGTAAACTTGGACCTATAAGTGTGTCATCCACCATCATCAAATTATCATTTGGGAGCTCACGGACTCCTATCTGGCGACACAGGGAAGAAATAAAACATGGAAAAGGCATGTGATCGCTGGTCTAGCATTCAGGCAAATTCCTTGGCCCTTCTACACATTACTCGCCTACATCCACGGGTATATCATTGACCATAGCCCAAGCAATACACAAATCCTCTTACCAAAAGATGTAAAATGTCGAGTAGGTAAAAGAGTGTGACTAATAAAACGTTTAATGGCTCTCATATCCCTTATACATTTTCCATAGGAAAACTCGCTTTCATGCCAGACGGCAAAGTGGGATCTAACTCATTCTGGGCTAGTGAAACAATATAATCAAAGTCCGCAGGCTCATCCAAATTCCAAAACTGTATAATAGTCCTCATTCTCTCGGTATATCAGAATACCATAAATAGCATTTATAATGTGAGGAGTAAACGGCACTCGCCCTAGTTCTTAGGTTGTGGTTAACTCACCATCTTCTCAGTAGCATTATGAGTTGCTACCAGAGAATAAAATTCAGCTACTAAGGTGGTGTTAATTTCTCCCGACCTTAAATCAAGCTAATTCCAACCAATGTCGCTTTCAAAAATCTCTTTTACCTCCCTTCCCAAATCCTTAAAATCCAAACCCTCTCGATCGCAACTAAACACTTTCCAAATTTATTTTTCAATGCTTTCTTAGCTGCAGCAGACGCGGTTCTATCAAAACTAACAGTCAATTCTTCTTCTGTTAAAGGTCTAGTTTCGATGACTGGAATTTGGGTTGGGATATTAGGTTTACGTTTTTTACTAGCTTTCGATGATTCGGCCATTCTACGATAATAACAAAACAACACAAAACAACACAAAACAACACAAATGAGTTACACAAAATTTTGGAATTAAATAAAGACTTGCTTAAAAAACGAAATTAAGAAAATAAGTGACTACAATGTTACCTTACAAAGCTTAAAAAAGTTGAAATTTTGCCGGAAAAGATGGAAATTTCGCCTGAATAAAAGTTGAAGCTACCCTTGAAAAATTCTTCAATTTAAATGCAACTTTGAAGAGAGGAATGGAAAATGAGAAAAGTATAAGAGGTGGGGTAGTTTAATGGTGATGTTGTGTGATGATTTGAAGAAAAAATTCGAATTGAGGGGAAAAGGGGAGGGGCGGCTGTTTTTAGAAAAATGGAAGAAGAAAGAAGAAAGGAAGATCCCGTTCTTTTTTAGGTTTTTTTAGCTTCCGGATCGATCCGGGGTTAGGTCGGATCGATCCGACCTTTTTTTTTTTTTTTTTTTTTTAAAAACTAAAAAAAATATTTTTGGTATGATAATCCTCAATTATATCATATAAATCATATATATGATAAAAATAAGTTTTATCATAAAATTTTTTTGAAGTCTTAAATTTAAAATAAACAAAAACTTAATCTAATTCTACTCCCACCATTCTTAAATCTTCAAGATTTCTATAATAACGGTCCATTAACCTAATCTTAAGAAATGAGGCGTCGAATTTCTCTTTGATCTCCATCGGGATTTTCGGATAACCACCTAATCGCTCCTTCTTAACAACATTCAAACACTCATCCCGTAATTTGGTTGTGCTTTCCTACATTTCCCTTCATGCTCACTTTTTCCACAGCCTACACACCTTCTTAAAAACTTTGCCCTTCTCTTTAACGAACTTCTTGATTTTCCATTACATACTTCTCTCAACTGATCTCTCTCAACAATTGCTTGTTTTTCTCAAAAACCAAGCTTCTATTTTAAACGCGACATCTTTATCCAAGCCTAATTTCAAAAGCAATATAAAAATTCCTATTCTATCTAAAAGGCATCCAGCTTCTTTTACGTCTATCCGGTAAAAGACGAAACTAATTTAAACATAAATCAAAACGCAGAAAAGTAGAGTAAAGATAGATAGCACCTGGTATTCGGCTGAATTTAGTTCCTCTACTTTTCAGTTTCTTGATTTCTCTGCTTTTTACTTTGTCGGAGGATCAGTTAGTAGCATTATTTCTTCTTTCATGTGTTCCTTCTCCTTCCACAAATAACTTTACTCTATGGCCATTGGCTATAAAAGTTGTATTTCCATCAGTTAGTTCAACAGCTCCAGATTTGTAAACTCTCGTTACTTTAAATGGACCTGTCCATCTTGCATTTAAGCTTTCCTAGAAATAACTTTAAACGTGAATTGTACAAGAGTACTCGATCACCTACATGGAACTCACGCCATAGATTCTCTTATCGTGAAAAGATTTTGTATGCTCCTTGTAGATTCGAGCGTTTTCATAAGAATCGAGGCGGAATTCTTCTAGTTCTCACAATTGAAGCAATCTATGATCACCGACACCTTAGGATCGAAATTCAAAAATTTAATAGCCTGTAAGGCTCGGTGTTCTAACTCAATCCTGAGATGACAGGACTTACCAAAACTAACTTATAGGAGAACAACCAATTGGTGTTTTAAAAGTCTGTTTTATACGCCCATAATGCATCGTCTAGTTTAATCGCCTAGCTTTGTTCGATTTGAATCCACCTGCCTTTTCTACAATTCTTTTAATCTCTATTAGACACCTCTACCTCGACCAACGGTTTATGGATGATAGGTATGCTCTAACTTATGCGTTACACCATATTTTTCAATTATCTTGGTAAATGGTCTATTACAAAAGTGTGAACCTCTATCACTAATGATAGCCTCTGGAATGCCATATCTAGTGAATATGTTCTTTTAAGGAATCGTATGACAACTTTGGTATCATTAGTGGGAAGAGCTTCACTTTCTACCCATTTCAAACATAATCTACCATTACTAGAATAAATCTTTTTCCAAAAGATATAGGAATGGTCCCATGAAATCTATACCCCAAACATCAAATAACTCACATTCTAAAATAGGTTGCATAGGCATTTCATGTTTTTAGATACATTTCCCCATTTTTGACAAGATTCACAAGATTTGACATACTTATAAGCATCTCTATATAGCGTAGGCCAATAAAACCACATTGTAAAACTTTAAAAGCGCTTTTCCAACCTCCATGATGACCTCCCGCCTCACGATCATGACAAAATGATAAAATACTTAAAATTTCATTATCAGCACACACTTTCTCGATTATCCCATCCTAACATTTACGGAAAAGGTCCGGTTCCTCCCAAGAATAAAATTTTAAGTCATAAAAGAATTTCTTCTTCACGCCAAGTCCAATGAGACGGAATATAATCACAAAGTTAAGTAATTAATGATATCTCCAAACTAAAGGTGACATTTCCTTAGAAGGAATTCTATTCTTTAATAACTCGCATGGTCGAAGGAGTATCTATTCTAAATAGCTTGTTCATCAGAAATGAATCTTTAATTTCTATTCCTTTTCAACATCATTTTCCATTCTACTTAGATGATCCACTACTACATTCTCACTTCCCTTTTATCTTTAATTTCAATATCAAATTCTTGAAGTAAGAGAATCCATCTAAGAAGACGTGGTTTCAGATCTTTCTTACTTAGTAAATACTTCAAAGTCGAATGGTCTCAGATAAATTATTACCTTAGAACCAACAATATACGATCCGAACTTATCTAAGGCAAAAATTACACCAACAGCTTTTTTTTTCAGTAGTTGTATAGTTCATTGAGTCATAGTTAATGTATGAGATGCATAGTAAATAGCTTTGAGAATTTTGTTATATCTTTGACCTAAAATCGCTCCTACAGCTAAATCACTGGCATCACACATAATCTCAAATGGCAAATTCCAACTGGGTGCTACTAGCATGTGCAAGAGTCAATCTCGCTTTTAAGGTCCGAAAAGCTTTTACATTTACTATCGGTTAAAAGGTACTTCCTTTTCAAGCAAATGACTTTAGAGGCTTTGCTATCTTTGAAAAATCGGCAATAAATCTCCTATAAAATCCTCGCATGTCCAAGAAATCCTCTTAGAGTCCTTAGATTAACTGGTGGTGGTAATTTTTCAATTACTTCAACCTTAGCTTTATCAACTTCAATTCCTATTTCGTAGATTCTATGGCCTAGACAATTCCTTCCGATACCATTAAATGACATTTTTCCCAATTTAAAACTAAATTGGTATCCTCACAAACGTTGTAACACTTTTTCTAAGTGCGATAAACATTTACCAAAAGAATCTCCGTAAACACTAAAGTCGCCCATAAAAATTTCTAAGAATTTCTCAACCATATCGGAAAATATAGCCATCATGCATCTTTGAAACGAAAGCAGAGCATTACATAAACCAAACGGCATTCTTTTATACTTAAAAGTTCCATAAGGACAAGTGAAAGTAGTCTTTTCCTATCTCCGCCGCAATGAAAATCAGAAATAACCCGAATAACCATCTAAGAAACAAGAATATTTATGACCACTTAAACGCTCCAACATTTGAACTATGAATGGCAAAGTGGATGATGATCTTTCTTAGTATGATCATTCGCTTCCTAAAATCAATGCACATTCGATAACCTCGTAATTTCTCTTGTTGGAATCCATTCATTCCTATCATTCTCTTTCACCGTGAAACCTCCTTTCTTTGGTACAACTTGAGTTGGACTAACCCATTCACTATCCGATATGGGAAAATTATTCCCATTTCTAATAGCTTAATGACCTCTTTCTTAACAATTAGCTGCAAATTCGGGTTGAGGCGGCGCTATGTTGAATACAAGGCTTAGCATCTTCCTTCGTAATTATCTTATGAACGCAAATCTCAGAGGCTAAAACCTCGAATATCAAGAATCGTCCATCCAAAAGCTTTCTTATGCTTTTTCAACATTCTAAGTAATTGATCTTCTTGTTGCTCGCTTAAAGTTGATGAAATAATAATCGTAATAGATTATCGCTTCTAGAAAAGCATATTTCAGATTTAAAGGTAATGGTTTCAATTCCAGATTCTTGGCATGGATCTTCTATTGACGATTTAAGAACCGGTCCTTCTAGTTCTAATTCCAAGTACTTATGCCATGGTGGTTTAAAGGTAAAACTTTGTATCTAAAGAAAGAATTATCTCTTTCATTTCAATGTCTTCCTCATCTTCTTTATAGATAGACAGAGTTAAGCATTCTTCTAATCTGTCTTCAAAAGTTGGTAAATCGATTATCGTGAGATGTAATGAATATCTTCTATAAAAGAACATGATTCTCGATGATGCATGATTCATAGCTTTGAAAATATTGAAAGTAACTTCATCTTCATTGACTCTCAAAATTAATTCTCCTTTCAACATCGATTAAAGTTCTTCCCGTAGCTAGAAATGGACGACCTAGAATAAGAGGTGCCGAATAACCATCTTCCATTTCCATAACTACAAAGTCTAATGGAAAATAGAATTTGTCTACTTTAACCAATACGCCCTTAATAATTCTTAGTGGTACTTAATCGATCTATCTCGCCATTTGCAGAGTCATTTCACTGTAGTAAGCTTTCCTATGCCTAGCTTTTTATAATCCTCATAAGACATTAGATTTATACTTGCTCCTAGATCACATAAGACCTTCTTAAAACAGTAAATCCTCCAATTTCACACGGAATGGTAAAACTACCAGATCTTTCGCCTTTAGGTGGTAACTTATGTCGCAGAATCATGGAACATTCTTCATTTAGGCATATATTCTCATATTCCTCTAATTTTTCTTGTTTGATGTAATTTCTTTCGTAAATTTTCCATAAGGGTATATTAATCGAGCTTCAATAACAGGATATTAACTTGAATATGATTTAAAAGTGTCAAGGAAACGAGCATACTTTATCGCTTTTGCCTTTTGATTTGATCTTTGTGAGGGTAAGGTAAAGATTCTAGATCTATGACCTTGGCTCCTTTGTCGTTTTCTTTTCCTTTTCCTTAAACCTTGAGTATTACTCACACGCCATGTTTCGTGTTCTTGAATTCTTTCTTTTAAATTGTTCCTAATCAATCTCTACTTGATTCCTTCATTTCTTCCTGTTTTCATCCTTGTTTTCATTATCTACCATTCTAACATGTTCCTCAAATAAAGTCCTTAAATCTTTATCCATGGGATCTTTCGTAATCTTAGGATTTTTACCCAATTTTCCCTTTCACTTTCGTGTTCGAACTTTTATTTCTTTTCAAGAAATTTTCTATAATTTCTTCTTCCTCATCTCAGAATTCAAGTTCATCTTTAGTTTTATCATTCTTACCATCTAAGTCATCTTCTACTTCATTATTCCCAAAGTTTTCAACTCCATTACTTCCATCGAGCTTCCTACTTCTCGTGAATTCACAACATTTACCTCTCTTGGGTTCCTTTCTGTTACTTGGTAATCCTCCGGGGTCTCATTGTTATTACGCTCACCTTCCCTACTCAAATGATCTTCCATATTCCTTAATGAGGCTTCTATCGTTCTCATCCCGGTATCATGTCCACTCATAGATGTTTTCATTGAACTCATGTCCTTAGTGACTGTACTCAATAGAAGTCACCATCGCTTTCTATATTTTTAGCTTGAGTAGATACTACACCCATCATATTTTCCATTAGTTTTTCCCATTTTTCAACTCCTTTCGCAGTCGAGTTGAACTTTGAGTTCTTGGTATACTTTGAGTGGTATGTTGAGGATAGGATCTAGGTAATGATTGTAAATTTCGATTAGACGTGTTTTCTTGATAAACTTGATTATTATTCATGTTCCTATATGGAACCGATACGGCTGTTGTCCTTGCTTACTAGGGTTTTCGCACCATCGATAAGTAGGGTGATCTCTTCTAATAGCATTAAACGAGTTTGAGTAAGCATTGTTTAAATTCCTATGTCAAGAAAACTCACCTCCTCTCTTGAGTATCCCGCTGGTTCTTCAATCCTCGATGGCATATTATCCTCGATTCGAGTATTCGGTTGGTGTACTATTTTTCGAACTTTGGTTCTTATTCTCGTTGTAAACCATCAAATTTCCTACTCAAATTTTCTAAATGTGCTAGAACTTCCGTGATTAGACGACATTCTCTCGCAAAAGCTACTTTTCTCGTGCTAGAACCGGTTTCCACATTCTCGTTATTTTTGGAAATCTTTTCTATAGCATCGAACTCGCTTGAGCTTCACTCATCATTAACTAACCACCACATGCATGATCTACATCAAGACGTGAATCTTTTCTTAATTTACGATGTAAGAGTTGAATTTGCATATCTAAGGAATAACCATGGTCGGGACAAGCTCTTAACAATTTTTTAAATCTTTCCTGTGCATTCCCAAGCGTTTCTTGAGATCCTTGTCTAAAATTAGCAACCTCGACTTTTAATTCCAAATTCGGCCCAGAGTGAAATATTGTTTCGTAAATTCAGTTTGAATCTCCTCCCAACTAGTAAGTGAATGATGTGGAAGAGACCTAAACCAATCTCGGCTCATTCCTTTTAGAGAAAAAGGAAACATAGTCATCCTTGTTAATTCCTTGTGAGCACCTTGACTTTTGGTCAGATTGCATAGTTCTTCAAAAGATAGAGATGATGATGATGGATCTTCATCATCTTCTCCTAGAATTGGGCTCTTGCGCCAATTAAACCAAAAGATGAGATTTAATCTCGAAATTATTCGCTCCTTCATTAGGTAAAAGTATGGGATTATTAGTCTGATTTCTTCTTATGGTTTGGTCACAGATAGGCCTTGGGTTTACTGGGTTGTTACGATTATTCTGGTTCCGATTTTGATTATTTCTATTATTATTATTATTTTGATTATTAAGGTTAACAGGGTTTTGTCCATGCCCTAGAGCATGTTCCAGACCTTGTTCAGGTGTTTCATCACTGATTTCAGCCATTCTCGTATTTCTGTTTGAAGATGATTCGTCAGGATTTCCCTGACTAGTATGACCACGCTTTCTCTACTCTTAACTCGCCTTCGTAAGTGTTTATGTCAGCTTATAAGGAGTGAGTGGGGCATTACCACTTCGGTCATCAACTAACTAAAATAGAAAAATAACACTAAATTGATAGTAGTAAAATGGTGACTTACCTATAAGGTAAGTACCGATTTAAAATAAAAATAGAATTGAGATAAGAAAAGTGTTGACTTATTCTCTAGAATTTTGAGCTAATACAAGTAGTAACCATAGACACAAAAAGAAATTAGCGTCATTCCCGGCAACGGCGCCGTAAAGTCGACGTTGTTTTTCTAGTGCTAATACTAACCTTAACCGACAAGTGTATCGGGTCAAATCAGAGTGCTAGTATGGTGAGTCGAGTATCGTATCCTCAGGGAACTTTGTAATTCTTCTAAGTGTGGTTAAACACCAAAGAGCTGTTATTAACTCGATCTAAACCGCAATTTTATAACACAGATCACTACTATTCTAGTCAACATAAAATAAATACGTAATTTAAAAGTTATTCTAATATAATATATATAGATATATAAATATATATAGATGTGCATAAGTTGCAAAGTATATATATAGATATAAATATATAGATGCCAAATATATTATTAGAGAACTAGCCAAAGTTTATATAATTGATTTATACGATCTTTTCAGTGAATGGAATGTGCTCGATCTTTAGGTTCAATTGAGTAAATGAAACGGTGCACTCCTAAGGTTAACAATTCCTCCTCACATTAGCGTGTGAAATTGTCATATGTCCATTGTCATCACCCAAAGTCCACAATCACATTACGGTTTTTCTCGAATGTGTCCCCGAGTACGATTCTACCTTTGAATAAAAGGAGTCATTCCGCTCACAAACGGTCAATTTTATTTAAAGGCTCCGTTGTCAAGGCCGGGCGATTCAACTTTCCGGTTTAAGTTTCAATTAAATCGATGAATTTAACATTAGTACGATCTTGAGTACAAATTTTAATAAGATTCATCTTTTAGAACAAATCGCTTCGGTAGAAATCGGGTTCCGTTGTCATGTTTTCACTCGCCAATTTTACCCTCCGGTTTTTCTATTAACGAGTTCAAAACTTAATTACGAGGTGTAAATTCATAATTAGATTATGAATTCTTTCAAGTCAAACTTTATCAATAGAAAAGATTCAATTAACTCAATTTTATTCAATTTTACTTAGACAACATTCCTTTACCTAAAAGATCGAAATAAAACGATTACATAACTTTGGCTAGTTATTAGATTTAGCCTACTAACATTATACTAAAATAGAAACAGACAAAACAAACATAAATACTTTAGACCCGATTACAACGATTGAATCGTGTTGTATTCTTCCGGATGCTACAACAACTTCAACAACATTGATCTTCCGATAATTTCTCGAGCATTATAACGATACTACTTTATTTATGGCATAAGGCCTATATATATACATACTACTACTACTAAAGAGAGGTGAAGAAAATATAATTGGTACCTCTTTATGTGCCTCGCAAGTCGCTCTATTTATAGGCATATTTTTCCAAGCCGGATCGATCCGAGAAAGGGCCGGATCGATCCGGGAATAAAAATATTATCCCGTGATATTCTCTCGCAGGCCACATGCTGGTCTAATCATGATGTTTCCTCGGATCGATCCGAGGTAAATCCGATCGATCCGGATAGATTTTTTCCAATCTTAATCCGAAACTTGATAAAATCATAACTTGAGCTCTGGATCTCCAAATGACATAATTCAAGATGCGTTGGAAAGCTCTTGAGGGATCTATAACTTCCATGAAGACTTCTTTTTCAGAAAATGCCTTTTGCTGGGCCATTTGTTCGTCGAAAATATAACTGATGATACGGCGTCACGAACCATTGATCCACTTGAACTTTAAATCTCGTGGCACTTCCTTTATTCCTTTAAAAGATATGATTTTACTACAAAAAGTGTCGCCACTGGGTCTTGGTTTACCTAAGGTCTCAGAAATACCAAAAATACCCACGTGAATCTGGCACGACACTCCGGTTATTAACCCGGTACAAAATTTATAACTTTTTATCATTTTTACTAGATTTTTATAGTATTTAGATTTATTCATAGCTATTAATATTTTATAAGATTATCTGTTATAATTACTTATATTTTATATAAAAATAGTCGATAACGTATATAAAACATCGTAATTTTTATCATATAAATGTTATACATCATGGATAGATTGACCAAATCTGCCCATTTCTTGCCATACAAAGTTGACATGCCGTTGAAGAAGATGACGACACTATATCTGGACAATATAGTGAAGCTACACGGAGTCCCTATCTCGATAGTTTCGGATCGTGATTCGAGGTTCGTCTACCGGTTTTCAAGAGCTTACAAGAAGCCTTTGGAACTAAGTTGGATTTGAGCACGGCTTTTCATCCTCGCATGTGATGGACAATCTGAGAGGACCATCCAAACACTTGAAGACATGTTAAGAGCTTGTGTTTTGGAGGTAGGCGGATCATGGGATGATTACCTATCGGTAGCAGAGTTTGCCTATAACAACAGTTTTCATGCAAGCATAGGCATGCCGCCGTTTGTAGCGTTGTATGGGAGAAGATGTCGGACGCCACTGTTTTGGGATGAAGTCGGGGAGAGACAGATCACAGGGCCGGAAATGGTTGAACAAGCAAAGGAAAGGGTTCAGTTGGTCAAGAAGAATTTGAAGGCAGCTCAAGACAGGCAGAAAAGTTGGGCTGATGTTAGAAGAAGACCTCTTGAGTTTGAAGTCGGTGATAGAGTTTATCTACGAGCCTCACCGATGAAGGGAGTGAAACGCTTTGGACAGAAAGGAAAGCTAAGTCCAAGGTATGTTGGACCTTTTGAGATCTTGGAAAGAGTTGGGACATTAGCTTATAAACTTCAGTTGCCAGAATCAATGTCGAGAGTCCATAACGTATTTCACGTTTCGATGTTGAAGAAATGTCTGACGAAGAATGATGTTGAAACGACGGTTGATCCGGAAATCTTACAAGATAATCTGGCTTATGACGAGAGGCCAATCAAGATTTTAGACCGGAAAGAAAAGACGATTAAGAGGCGGATGATTCCTTTTGTGTTAGTTCAGTGGAGTAATCACTCACCCAAGGAGGCAACTTGAGAAGTGAAAGCGACATGATCAATGAATTCCAAGAGTTTGTTGATCTACCAGGTATGTTCTAGTTTCGAGGACGAAACTCCTTTTAAAGGGGGAGGAATGTAATATTCCGATTTTTGGGAAAGGGCAGACGTGTCATTTTGCGAAAACGAAATATTGTTGTTTCTTTTCTTTTAACAGAGTTAAGTAATGTGCTAATTATATATATATTTCTTTTTTTTAATGAACGAAGCCTTTTATTAGAAAGAAAAGAAAAGGTTCAGACAAAGCCATATCCTGGCCCTCCCTTATACCAAATTTGAGACGAAGCATAGCCCCGCCTCCTTAAAACCTATGCGTGGCAAACCCGGTGTGGAAAAAATCTGCAGATAGGAAAGAGTACAAAGACCCTATGCTTCCAAAAATAAAAGACCCCAAAAATACAAATAAATGAAAAATATAGTAATAGAAGCTTTGTTTGTGATCATCATCATCCGTCTTGAAAGAAATGTTGATTGTCGCCTTATCTTGATTATGGATAGTTGAAATGGTGAGTGTCCATAGTGCTTTCAAAATGGTTTGCACCTCCAAAAATTATATATATATTTCAAGTTATATGTGTATGCAATTAAGGGATAAAAATCTGTTTTGGTTAACAAGGGTGTTTACGGAAAAATGGGTTATTTTGGGAATGGGTATTTAAAGGAAATTTTACACTAAATTTCCATTAACCTAAAACACAAAACAAATCGATTATCGCCTGCCTTCCTCTTGTGCGGCTTAGAGAATAAAAAAGAGTGAGCCAAAGAGTTTTTCATAATTCGAGAGAAGGATTCATCGCTTTCGATCGATTTAAAGGTTTAGAACCGTTGTGAAGGAAGCAACGATTTGTTATCAGTTGGTGGAAAGTGCGGCAGTTTTTCAGAGTCTTTTGGACCAGTTTTGCGGCTGCAAATAGGTAAGGAAAAACCATCTCTATGAATTCAATGGTCTTTTATAAGGTTTATATGAATTGTAAGGAGTTTTGCTGATAGAAAGATGAGCTCTTTGGTTGATCAATGATCATAGATGATAGGGTATGTTTAGATATGACTCTATGTGTTTCTGTGCATAAATTGCTATTATTTTTGGGTTAGAAACTGATTTGGATCGAACTTGAAGATTTTAGGGTTCTAGATGAAACCCAGGTCGGACGGGCGCCTAGGCTTCTCTCGACGGGCGCCCGCTTTGGTCACATTTCTCGACGGGCGCCTGGTTTTCTCGGACGGGCGCCTGAGGTGTTATTTTACATTCAGTTGTAGTTGTTTTAGGGGACGAAGCGCTGGGGAAAGTGGACGGGCGTCCAGTTTTGGACGGGCGTCCAGTAGGTTCCAGACGGGCGTCCATGTCTTTAAACGGGCGTTTGGTTGATGTTCAGCCTTATAAGTACGTTTTATCATTTCTAAACCTTTAAACGTGATATGTTAACACTGTATAAACTTGAACAAGCCTGAATTGAGCTTCTGATTCATTCAGTTAAAACACCGAATGTACTCTTAAAAGGAGTTGAAGTTCGGATCCGTCGGAAGAGCATGATAGGCTTGTGCTTTGATGAGTTAGCATTCATCAATGTCTGTGTAATTGCTAGGACTTGTCCGTGTCTAGTGGTCTAGGGAGAGAGTAGTATGTGTGAGGGAGATTATTTGAAAACACTTAGGTGGCTAGTTAATCATCCTAATAATCAACGTACTTGACTAGTAAAAGATTAAACAACATGTCTCTCTTGGCTAGGCACCGCACTAAATCGCGATGCATGTGCTACCTCTCGAAGGTGGAAGAACTCCGTGAGGTCAAAGACCCTAAGTGCACGGAGGGACTCACGAGACGCGCGAGCCATCGGAGTCTACCTATTTTAGTCTCCGTGGATATTGGTGTGATCCACTAATATGTTGCAAAAGAGTGTCCCAAAGGTGGATGCGCGTAGTGCCCTTGAGTGCGGTTGTAACATAGATAAGCTAAGTAGAAATGTTTAGTCAATTCATGTTGATGGACATGAAATGAACCATAGATTGAGTCGGTCTCACATAAACAACCAATCAATTTAAATATCTTTTCCTTACAAACTACAGTTGTTATCATAGCTTCTCTTTCTTATTAAATACGTTGTACTTACCTCAAATGCATGTTTTCTATGTGTTTGGGGATGAGAAGACGAACAGGTTTTCGAGGAGGAGTTCGACGACGACGCTTGACGGCGCTTCGTTGAAGACTTATCATTTACCGCTTTACTTTTACATTTGGATTACTTTTGATACTTTTGAGGTAGACTTTTGGTCTTTCGAGACGTGTAGTACTTTTCTTTTGGGATTTTCAGACTTTCTCAAATGTAATAAGTTTACATTTCCGCTTTTAGATTCCCCTTTTCTATTCTTAAACGCTTAGAAATTTTATACCCGAGTTTTTGCTTCCGCTTGCTTTAATTTGATACGACGTAGTAGAGGCTTACGATAAAGTGAATTTACTTTTTAATTTATACGTGCTTAACGCTCCATTTTCGGATAAGGACTCGTGTCCGGAACGGGCGTTACGCTTGGTATCGAGCCGACTCATCGATGGAACTATGTGTCTTTGCACCGTATAAGAAGATGGTGTAAGGATGGCCTCTAGTTACTCTCTGGTAGGGACGATCCGGGAACAAGCTTGGCCGTCTGGCGAGGACGCCACCCCTTATGGGGTGGGGGGAGAATGTAAAGTCCCACATCGTTAAAATAAGAGAATGCTCACCCCTATATAAGTGTGAGACATAAAGGTCTTGTCAACTCGGGTTAGCCTTTTAGACCAAGCGAGGACGGCGGTCAAGCAGATTGACCGGACATTTATGACTCATTTAGCGCTACCAGCCCGGGGGTATGGGGCGTTACAAATGTGGATGAACTTGTCGCTATGTTTTTGTACATTTTAGCACACCATCTCAAAAATCGTGTTTTTAAATTTCATTTTATGCGTCGGGGAGACCGTGCATAGACATTTCCGTTCGCTTTGAATGCGTTGCTCATGTGTCAAGACGTGCTTTTAGCCAAGCCTCAACCCATTCCAAATGATTGTATAGACCCAAAATGGAAATGGTTCAAGGTATGATTTTCAAAGTCGATGATCTTCACCAAGTTCTTTAAATTAAATTGTTGTGATTGATCCAATTATTTTTTTTTTCGTAAAGGCGGTCTTGGTGCTCTCGATGGAACATATATTGAGTATCGTGTTCGCATGCGGACAAGCCAGTGTATAGGTCATTTAAAAGGAATTATATCTTCCAATGTGTTGGTGCTTGCAACCATATGATGGAGTTTATCTATGTTTTACCTGGATGGGAAGGGTCAGCCCAAGACAATCGTGTATTGGCAGATGCCATCACCGTGAGACATGGTCCAAGGTCCTCGAGGTTTAGTTTGCAAAACCAAACTTAATTTTGCACTATGAAATGCTACGTATTCATTTTATGACATAAAATGTTGTAGGAAATCACTACTTGTGTGACGCTGGATACACAAAATGTGAGGGATTTCTAGCACCTTATCGTGGACAAAGGTACCATTTTGAAGACTCGAGACGTAGCAACCGCTACGGCTTACCCACTACACTCCAAAGAGGCCTTCAACTATAAACATGCTAGTGGAAGGAATGTCATTGAAAGGGTTTTGTCGCTATTAAAGTACGTTGGGGAATAATTCGAGTCCATCCTTTTATCCGGTCAAGATACAAACCCGAATCATTACATCGTGTTGCTAGAATGATATTTTTCCACTTATTGTGGAAACGGACTCGTTGGTCCTCTTTACATTTTACAAGATGACAAGCCGATTCCTTGGGAGCAACATGATTTTCTTCATCAAGCTCGACAAATTATTCGAGCTCGTGGTTTCACCATTCGGCATATTTATAGAGAAGCGAATGCGATTATGGATTTCTTAGCTAAGTCCTCGAGTTCCACCGGCTTATCCCGTCAATATGATAACCACACACCTATTCCTTTGGAGTTACGCCTTCTTATTCTTCGCGATAGACTTGGATTGCCTCGCTATTCGCTTGGTCAAACAAAGATGATTTTTTCGGGAAGCACTCTTCAATGTATTGAAGAGTGCAAACCAAAGTTGTCTCTATCCTTACTATCTCTTCTTTATTTTGTTTCGTAATTATATGCCATATCACCACGATTTGTTACAGGAGAAAACTTCACGTTCAGTAGAATGAATCAAATCTTGGAGTGCCGACATTAAGAGGAGGCTTGGAGCATCTCTTGGGAAGCACCCTTCAATTTTTTGGAGGGTGCAAACCATTTTGAAAGCACTATGGACAATCACCATTTCAACTATCCATAATCAAGATAAGACGACAATCAACATTTCTTTCAAGACGGATGATGCTGATCACAAACAAAGCTTCTATTACTATATTTTTCATTTCGACTGTATTTTTGGGGGTCTTTTATTTTTTGGAAGCATAGGATGTCAGATTTCTTTCCTATGCGCAGATTTTCCCACACCGGGTTTGCCACGATAGGTTTTAAGGAGGAGGTGGCTATGCTTCGCCTCACGCAATTTGGTATAAGGGGAGGGCCAGAATATGGCTTTGTATGAACCTTTTCTTTTCTTTCTAATAAAAGGCTTCGTTCATTAAAAAAAAAGATGCCTATAGACCTTTTAGAACATGAATAGATGTTGCCATGGAGTCTATAGTGCATGATAATGAGAATGAGAATGAGGATTTTGTCACAAGTATAGACCCATCAACTGCATGGAGTGAGTATATGGATCAACTGTCAAATGAGATATTTGTGGGTTTAGGAAGAAACACGAACGTAAATGTGTAGTTTTATTATGATTTAGAGTGTTGAGTTTCAATTGTGGGTATGAACTTCAGTTTGATTTATATCAGTGTAATTTGTCATTGAATGAACTTGAATTTAGCATACAATGTACTTTGCTTTTGTTTAGAAGACTTTATATCCTCGCACATTTGTCGTAGTCTCACCTTCATGCACCTGAAGTTTTTATTTTACTTTTTTCTGGTACACTATGTCTTATGTTGTTACATGATAAGAAATGGAAGATGGAGATGTGCAAGTTACGTCCGGCTCAACTGCAACTTCAGCCCGTACTAGGAGCAAACACATGTGGACTGATGAGCAAGACAAAATGCTTGTTGGAGCAATGGTAGAACTCTTTCATGCCGGTACACACAAGGCCGAGTCGGGATTCAAACCGGGTTTTCTTAATGTCCTTGAGAAGAAGCTAGGTGCAAGGATCCCAGGAATTACTACAGTCAACATTAGGTCTCGTCTAAAGACATTGAAGAAAGATCTGAGTTTATACAAAGATATTCAACCGAAAACATCTGGGTTCGGATGGGATCCTACTAGAAATATGATCGTTTCTGAGCCACATCAATGGGAAACGTTGCTCCAGGTAAATATGCGTAATTATCACTTCCAAGCTAATACCTATTCACTTTGTCTCTATTTAATATGCAATGCAAGCTTTCAGACTTTCCTTGATTTTTTTTTTTTGCCCAGGAGATACTGTTCAATAGAAACTACTCATGCACCTTTGTTTGTTCCATTAGTTAATTATACGTAAGGCCCTAGAAATCATTCGGCCAAATGAAAACGTTTTTTCTTCCTCAATGCATCTACCAATAAATATAGATTGTGCTTGAAGACTTAATTTGAATTTCACCTTATTTGTCGTTGTTCCCCATTGTCGTTTGTTTGTAAACTAAACAACTATTCATAGTCATTCTGTGGAATATATATATATATATATATATATGTATAAAGGAAAAAAAATCATACTTCGAACTAAAAGGCCTAAATATGCTACAAAATAGATGTTGAATTTACTACTTTTTAGGTATATTTTGACGCTATCAATGAATTGAATTTGGTTTCTACGGATGTTAAAAACGTAATAATGAAGTGATATTTTATATTTATGTTTTTTCAAAAAAAGAACTTCGAACTAAAAAACTAATTTCGACGACTTCGCCGAAGGCCCAAAATTTTCTAGGACCGGGAACAGTCTTCATTATAAGATGTGGGACTTTACATATAAAAATAAAGTCTCATAATGAAGAGAGAAACAATGAATACTAAATGCATAGAGAAACAATCGCTATGCAACATTCAACGATGTAGTCTACCCTACCTCTCAGGAATGGTTATCTAAACCTGCAGATGAATACTAAATGGGATGTTTAGTGAATCCTCAAGTCTCTTCGGGAGAATAAGGAATAATATCTTTGGTATATTCAGTGCAAACTAGAATATAAGTGATGACACCGATTCGACTTTAGGTCGATTAAGGATGATCGTTAAGTCGATTTTGTCCTCTAGTGTTGAATCAAAGGCATATTGCAATCGTAACCACCGGATTAGATGGAAAGGCGACGTTTCGATCCCAAAGATTGACCCAAGCCGCCAACCTACGATCAAGTGTACCGAGTCACATGGTATTCGGATTCTAAGCACGCGCGCCGGTCACGAGACCTACCTACGGGCACACTCCGGTCGTGCTTGGAATGATGAATTACTAAGATGCGCTTGGAGGGTACAGATTTGAGGGACACGTCTCACTTGTTTTGAGCACGTGGGAGAATGTTGTAAATATAGATATAAATGGGTGTGCTCTAAAACAATTAATCCACTTGCCTTTCGTGCAAGTGGGAGATTGTTAGGTGTAGTGCCCGAAAGACAATTATGTAATTGTTTTAGGACAGAATTAATAATTCATCTTATTATATGCATGTATGCTAATAATTAAGACACAATTGAAAATCCTAAGTACCTCGTTTATGTAATCACATAACTCAGTGTATGGTATACACAAGAGGATTGAGTTAGTGAGATGTACTTAAAATTAACTTAGTCTGTAGCGTTGATTAATCTGAGTATGGGTCTCATGATTAAAATGCTAATAATGCGCCCAGAACACTTTACGGTGTGACAGTCTTATCCGGACTGTTGGTAATAGGGTACCTAGTGGGGCATTTATGTATGATGATAATCATATAGGGCTGGACCGATTTGATTTGAGTTCTCGATATAATTCCGTGATCGAGAAGTCTTATCGAATCACAAGATGATCATTTATGGATTAATCTCAATCTCCGAGGTGATCACTGCATAACCGCTTAGACTAGGGTAGAGTTTGATGTGTTAGTAAGAATCACTTCGAAGTATGTGGTCCAACACTTCTCGTTGGCTCTATTCTGGAATGAGTGAGTAGTCTGTGCTATCACAGATATGGAATCCATTCCTTCCCTCGGGAAGTAGACATACAGTTCCCTTATTTGTTAATCCTAGAAACTGATCGATCCGCGGAGTTCATGTTAGACTAATTAGCTACTAGTCTGGTATGTGAACTAATTGATCACTAGGGGTTAATGGTAAATAAGGATAATATGTTTCGAGAAGGGTTTACGGAAATATCCCGACTCGAAATGAACAGTCTATGGAGGATTTATCCGTATGTAATGATTATATCAATGGACACCTTATCAACTCATGGTTGAGTGTAAGTTATCTATATTCGGCAGAGTTCAGTTTCGGGTTTATGGTGGTGTAATCCCGGAATTAATAGATTGAATATTATTGTTCGGTCTGATGGATAATATTATTCGATTTATTGTAGCTACTGAATATGGGTCCATGGTCCCCGACGTGGCTCCTAATATGGCATATAGGTTTCTCGTCGTTGCACATCGATTATAATTAAATAGTAGCATTGCACTGTTTAATTGATATGTGGATTAATTGTTTAGTTGGACTAAATGATTAAAAACATGGAAAAGACATTTTTTCATGGACTCGACCCGGTTTGGTGAATTTCGGCCCATGACCTATTTAATTAGGTATTGGCGCCAATATGTATATATTATTAACAAGGAATTTGTTTTCTTGTGTTATTATATGACATGTGCTTAATTATTTATTGGTTAAATAATTAATATATTAGATAATGATCTTTTATTTATCCTAATTTGTTTGGGAAAATATTAGATTTATCTTTTATGGAAAATGATTTATTTGATTGATTATCCATTAATTAAATTAAATCCTTGTGGAACAATGATCTCTCCTATATAAGAAGAGTTCTCCATTGTACCAAAAATCACTATTCACGTCACTATTGACAAGAGAAATTGGCTGAAAATTTCGCCTCTATTCTTAGGGTTCGAGTTGGAAAAATCTTCGTGGATTTTTCTCGTAGCATATCGAGAGGACCAGCGGCTTGAAACACCATCCACCTGGTGGTGCTTAGAGACACACGTTGGAAGACTTTGGCTTCTCAACTAGGCTCTCAACTTGTTCTTGACGTTTTTCACCATAAAAAGGTTGGTGATCTAACCCCCTCGTAGGTTAGATCTATTTATTTATGTATTTTGGTTGACTAGATCTAGATCTTGTAGTTTCCGCTGCGTAATCGGGTGGATCTTTGATCCATCCGGAGATATTACATCCTACAAGTGGTATCAGAGCCTTTGATCTATCAATCAAAGTATGTGAATTTTAGATCTAGGAGTGGAAATTGCATGTTTAGATTGCATTGTTTTTTTTCGAAAATCATGATGATGAATGCTTTGATATGTTGTGGTTGAAGAGATGGATTGGGGTTGGTATTGTTTACTCGTTAGATCTATTGTAAACTCATATAAATTCGTTTATATGAGTATATGAAATTTTGTAATTTTAATATCCTAGAAGTAGATCTGTTTTGTTTCTATTCCGTTTTTTATTTTTTCCCGGAGTTTGATCCGTTGAAACGACAATCCCTTCGGTCAGAATGAACAATAAGAGTTTAAGAACATTCCCTCAAAATTTCGTGACGATCGGAGTCGATCTCAATGTCCGATCGCTGCTATAAAGTTGCTGCTGTAACAGAAAAGCACAGCAGGCATTAAAACCCTAGCTGTGAGTTCGTCGAATTTCTGGAAGAGATTAGACCGTTGAAACGAAGATCCGACCGTTCAGATCGACTAGCATGGAGTTATGAACAAGCCCTAAAAATTTCAGGTCAATCGGGATTTGTCTCTATGCCCGATCGTCCTCGGGAAGACACTGCTTTGCCGCAGTTTTAAACAGATGCAGCAGTTGGATCGGCGGCTTGCTGGGATCAATTGGACCGTCAAAACTCAGATCCAACCGTCCATATTCAATTAGGAGGAGTAAAGAACAGGTCCATAAATTTTCGTGACGATCAAAGTTCGTTTGGATGTCCAATCATCGATAAAACGCAGCAGCAGCAGATCAGAAATTTTTAAACCCTAGTTAGGTTTTTTTTTTTTTTTTTTTTTTTAATAGGTTAGATACGGGGGTACCAACGATCCATCTCGGTGTTTAATTTATTTTTTCGTGTATGATCGAAATTATGTGATAGAACCGGAAAATTGCCATGACATGCATCATATCATGATTCCACTCCAATGCATACATGTAGCTAGTTTATTTCGAATAAATTAGGCATGTATAACTCGTATAATTAATGTAAAGACTTATTTAATTAATATGTGGTAGTTAATTAATTAAGTAACTAATTATTAAAACCGAGGAACCGGGTTTTTGTCAATCGTTACGATTTTAGTGATGGATTCTCGTGAATCCCACTTGGATAAATCGTTGAGCTTTTCGTGATGGCTTCTCGGTGAACCCACCTTAAATGTAAAACGAGATTACGTTTTGGGTGACAATTTAGAAATCGGAGAATCTTAGTACATGGGTTCGAAATGGTCTAACCATGGTTGGGCGAGTTCAACCGAAGCTTTGGCTCAATCGACTTCTCCACGGTGATGTACGCTATGTTAGCTCGACAGACTTAACATAGCCGATAAGCCTTCGGGCTAAACGGAGCTTTCTTGCCGGATTGGCCCGAATCATCACATATGTTCCAACGAATAAGACGGCGAGGCTTGCCTACATAACCGACCCTCGCTCGAGTACTTTGATTTATTGTTTCTATTGTCAAGACCGAAACCGTAATTAGTAAACCCACCACTTTTTCAAAATATTGAGTGGGAGCGGGAAGGCGACACCGACCCCACGGCCTCTACTATAGGTGCAAGCACGTGAGAGAAGGGTGACGCCGAGCCGCTTTGATTTCGCCCCCACGGATGGTGTTCACCCCTATCAAAATTCAAGGCTTGGTCTCCAAAGGATAGGATTTTGGGTACTGCTGAGTCACCGACCGACCCTACGCGGCATACTCGGGTGTACTTTGAGATCCGATATAGTAGGTCACACTCATTATGGATATTTTCAAATATCTAGGCTAGAAAAGGAAGGTAATCAGTGATTAAGGTCCGGGATGTCCGATTCCCGTGAGATGTTTGATTCTCAAGATTAATCATTGAGAGAGATTGTCTCAGTTTAACTATCACCTCTTTGACCTACACTACGGCGGCACTGAGGTGCGAGGTTAAATCCTTGGAATGGTAGGATAGACTTATTATAGTTTATTATTCCTAAAATAAAGCTAGTAGTGAAAATTTTATTTTTGAATTTAACTTTCGTCATTTTATTTATAACTAAATATCTAGGTTACTAAACCGTTATTAATAGGACTTCAATAAAAATGTGGAAAGTAACAAGTACGTTGTAATTATCAATAAATGCGCTTAACTTTTCGGAAGAGATTTTTCTCTTGAGCCTTTAAAAACTTAAGTGACATAGTACAGAGTATGTCACGGGTGTCACTCGTGTTGAACGAGAGACGACCATACTTAGTTTACAAAAGATGACATAGACTATCGATAAAATTCATTTAGTGAATTTTAAAAGTGTAATTACACATCAAATTTCTAATTGAAAATTGGAAAATCATATACATAAGGCGTTGCTAGTTAGACGGTATTTGGAACCGATAAACTAGTGGGAGCCTTAGTCTTATGATTTGTTGTTTTTCTGAATCATTAGAAATGTGTAATGGACTGCACAAGAATTTTTCCATTCATTGGAAAAACAAGAATAAAGAGTTACTAGTTAGACAGTATTTGGAACTGATAAACTAGTGGGAGCTTAGTTCTGGAGATTTTATAATCTTTGAAACATCATGAACACAGCAATTCTAGTTAGACAGTATTTGGAACTAATAAACTAGTGGGAGCTTAGTTCTAGGTGATGTTCTAATCTTTGAAAAATCATAAATACAAAGTGTTTCTAGTTAGACAGTATTTGGAACCGATAAACTAATGGGAGCTTTGGTCTTATGATTTGTTGATTAGAAAAAATCGATAGTCCAAGCAAGTAACACCGAACATCCCACAGTTCAAGAGTAGTGTCTACACAAACGAACTGCTAGTTCAAGACTGTTTTCCTCTAAGGAAAGTCGAGAATGGGAAAGAATGTTTATACGTGTTAGTCATCTAAACTAAGTAGTTTTAAGGCTAAACCGGAAAATTAATGAATTGGAAATCAGAGGATAAGGAAAGTGATTTCGGATCACTGAACATGCATCCTTAGCAATTTTCTCGTAAGCTAAAGTTCTTTGGAAGAACTAGGTAGCTTTGCATTAAACGATAAATAATATAGACAACGGGCAGTTATTTCAGATAGACTAGTGGGAGTGATATAAGGAAATGAATCTCGGATTCACTTCTTGAGTATCACAGAAAATTCATTTTCTGGTTTCGGATTCGTTGGAACGAACGTATTCATTTTCAATAGGATAATTTGTTTGTCTTATTGACGATAAATATAACATTCGTAGCACGAACCCAAGACTCGGACTTTTGTTTGATAAAGTCGAACCACTAAGAAATGTTGAATAGGTATATGTAACACAATATAAACGCAAATGGTTTCCGATTTAGATAAACGCTTCTTTATATTCTATTAATTAGTGCATATTCCCTAACGACAAGATCTCAAGATCGGCTTAGGTGATTCCTATCTCCTACCAAAGGAACCCTGTCTCAAAGGAACAATGCCTAAGTTTCCTTTCAATCGGGAAAAGGGTAATAGATTTAAAGAAGTTACATAGCTTGTTCATATCGACCTTCGGGTCATATGAAAGATACAAGCTAGTGGGAGCTTCGAGTAGTGACATATTGTCGATAACTACTCAAAACTCCGGTAAGTTTATCCAAAATATTTGGAGGAATCTCTCGATTTCACCAGAGAAAGAGCATTCCATACTCAGAAATAGGTTCTTGCGTAGTCTTCGGGACTGATGCTCGGCCTGCCTCCCAGTGAAATGTTTTCACTAAAGGATACACCATAAAATTGCCTTATATAGTCATTGGTGTGCTACGATACGCTGCTAAACTCATTTAAGATATTAGTTGCAAAATAACGGTTTACGTTGTGATGAAAACCGAGAAGTCTACCTAAAAATGCCTACGCATTTGTGGATAATGAGTGAATTCGGTTCACCCCACTTCCGTAGAATATAGACATTTAGCATTTAGTGCTTGAAGGTAGGATCGAAATTTTGCATACATGTTCAGTCGTGAAATATCTTAATGCATTGAGTAAATGTTGGTTATAAAACTCAGAAAACCAGAGAATGACGGTTATATCACAAACTCGGTCCGATAGAGTCTATAAATAACAACCTTAGATTTTGAAGTATTTGTACTCAAGATGTTACTATCTGATTTGTTCAGCCCACATCCAACACCGGAAGTTGGTGATAACACTAATAAGCACTACTAAACTAGATCAGTATATCAATCCACCCCGAACGCAGTGGAAGTATGGTTTGTCCATTACACATTGCAGGACCTTACGGTCTATAGGGTAGATTGATGACCTATAGTCCTTCGTGGACCGTATAGGATCCTGATCATAGAGGTTGGTTTAAAGGCCATAACGCTGTGAATGGAGTTTGATACTCCAGTTCTGTTGTAACTCTTGTAGAACCATCTGAGTATCTCAAGCCCAGTGGGAGTAATTGGAACTACATAGAGAAGAGTCGAATGAATAGGATAGTTTAACTTTCAACGCAAAGCTGAGTAATTTAGGGGTGATTCCCTAATAGGTATAGAGTTAACCAGACCGTGATCTCTCTTACCACTCGGTCTTGCTTGATTTCGTCAAAAAGCGGGAAATAGGGGTGATTCCCTAAGACTTCCTTGCCGAACAACGGAATCAATTCATTCGTAATGTATGGTTTTAGCTAAGAACAAATGGCGGATTCGTTATAAAGCGTAAAAATAGGGGTGATTCCTTAAGACCTTTTAAGTAGACTAACGGCATCTCCATTTATTTGGAATGAACTTTTGGCAGATGCCCGCCATAGCTTATATCCTTTGGGGATTAAAGCAAACCTCTCGGTCATTTCAAAGTCATATATTTTAATATATGGACTTGACCGTAATATTGATAAGTCTTTCGTAGACTCGAGCTTCGATATTAGTAAAATAGTATGTAGATTAGTGTTTGTGAATGGTAACATCAAACAAATTGGGAACAACACATGGGTGTGTTATCCAAGTCGAGTCCGACATGCCATCGGGATTCATTCATAAGGATTTGATTCGCTCAAATTCATGAGAATCGATCATTGGCAATCCCATCCATTCATCCTGGTTAAGCCATTCTTGCATTTATGCAACATTCAACGATGTAGTCTACCCTACCTCTCGTGAATGGTTATCTAAACCTGCAGATGAATACTAAATGGAATGTTTAGTGAATCCTCAAGTCTCTTCGGGAGAATGAGGAATAATATGCTGGTATATTCGGTGCAAACTAGAATATAAGTGATGACACCGATTCGACTTCAGTCGATTAAGGATGATCGTTAAGTCGATTTTGTCCTCAAGTGTTGAATCAAAGGCATATTGCAATCGTATCACCGGATTAGATGGAAAGGCGACGCGTTTCGATCCCAAAGATTGACCCAAGACGCCAACCTACCGATCAGTGTACCGAGTCACATGGTATTCGGATTCTGGCACGCGCCGGTCACCGACCTACCCTACGGCGCACACTCCGGTCGTGCTTGGAAGGATGAATTACTAAGATGCGCTTGAGGGTACAGATTTGAGGGACACGCCTCACTTGTTTTGAGCAAGTGGGAGAATGTTGTAAATATAGATATAAAGGGTGTGCTCTAAAACAATTAATCCACTTGCCTTTCGTGCAAGTGGGAGATTGTTAGTGTGTAAGTGCCCAAAGACAATTATGTAATTGTTTTAGGACGTAATTAATAATTCATCTTATTATATGCATGTATGCTAATAATTAAGACACTATTGAAAACCCTAAGTACCTCGTTTATGTAATCACATAACTCAGTGTATGGCTATACACAAGAGGATTGAGTTAGTGAGATGTACTTAAAATTAACTTATTCCGTAGCGTTGATTAATCTGAGTATGGGTCTCATGATTAAAATGCTAATAATGCGCCCAGAACACTTTACGGTGTGAGAGTCTTATCCGGACTGTTGGTAATAGGGTACCTAGTGGGGCATTTATATATGATGATAATCATATAGGGCTGGACCGATTTGATTTGAGTTCTCGATATATTTCCGTGATCGAGAAGTCTTATCGAATCACAAGATGATCATTTATGGATCAATCTCAATCCTGAGGTGATCACAGACAACTGCTTAGACTAGGGTAGAGTTTGATGTGTTAGTAAGAATCACTTCGAAGTATGTGGTCCAACACTTCTCGTTGGCTCTATTCTGGAATGAGAGAGTAGTCTGTGCTATCACAGATATGGAATCAATTCCTTCCATCGGGAAGTAGATGATAGCCTCCCTTATTTGTTAATCCTAGAAACCGATCGATCCGCTGGAGTTCATGTTAGACTAATTAGCTACTAGTCCGGTATGTGAACTAATTGATCACTAGGGGTTAATGGTAAATAAGGATAATATGTTTCGAGAAGGGTTTACGGAAATACCCGACTAAAATGAACAAATCTATGGAGGATTTATCCGTATGTAATGATTATATCAATGGACACCTTATCAACTCATGGTTGAGTGTAAGTTATCTATATTCGCAGAGTTCGGGCCGGGTTTATGGTGGTGTAATCCCGAATTAATAGATTGAATATTATTGTTCGGTCCGACGGATAATATTATTCGATTTATTGTAGCTACTGAATATGGGTCCATGGTCCCCGACGTGGCTCCTAATATAGCATATAGGTTTCTCGTCGTTGCACCTCGATTATAATTAAATAGTAGCATTGTACTGTTTAATTGATATGTGGATTAATTGTTTAGTTGGACTAAATGATTAAAAACATGGAAAAGACATTTTTTTCATGGACTCGACCCGGTTTGGTGAATTTCGGCCCATGACCTATTCAGCATTGGGTATTGGCGCCAATATGTATATATTATTAACAAGAAATTTGTTTTCTTGTGTTATTATATGACATGTGCTTAATTATTTATTGGTTAAATAATTAATATATTAGATAATGATCTTTTATTTATCCTAATTTGTTTGGGAAAATATTAGATTTATCTTTTATGGAAAAGGATTTATTTGATTGATTATCCATTAATTAAATTAAATCCTTGTGGAACAATGATCTCTCTCCTATATAAGAAGAGTTCTCCATTGTACCAAAAAATCACTATTTATGTCACTATTCACAAGAGAAATTGGCTGAAAATTTCGGCCTCTATTCTTAGGGTTCGAGTTGGAAAAATCTTCGGATTTTCTCGTAGCATATCGAGGAGGTCCGGCGGCTTGAAACACCATCCACCTGGTGGTGCTTGAGACACACGCTGGAAGACTTTGGCTTCTCAACTAGGCTCTCAACTTGTTCTTGACGTTTTTCACCATAAAAAGGTTGGTGATCTAACCCCCTCGTAGGTTAGATCTATTTATTTATGTATTTTGGTTGACTAGATCTAGATCTTGTAGTTTCCGCTGCGTAATCGGGTGGATCTTTGATCCATCCGTAGATATTACATCCTACAATGTACACATCTCGAAACCTCAGAGAAGTACAAGCACATTCATTAGAATCTAACACTACATACAGAAGTCTTGTAGGGAAGCTTCTCTATATAGGAAACACAAGGCCAAACATTGCTTTTCCTATACAACAGTTAAGTCAAGTTCTGGACAAACTTAATGAAGCACATCTCAAGGCAGCTCATAGATTGTTAAGATTTCTCAAGTCTGCACCAAGAAAATGACTATTTTTCCCAAGTAACAACACCCTCAAACTTGAAGCCTTCAGTGACCCAGATTGGGTTGGATGTAAACAGACAATAAGGTCTGTCACTGGATTCCTCATCTTTCTTGGGGATGCTTTAATTTCTTGAAAATCAAATAAACAACCTACAGTCTCTAGGAACTCCAGTGAAGCAGAATACAGGGCCATGGCAGTCACTACTTGTGACATTCAGTGGATATTGTATCTTTTGAAGGATTTCCACATTGATCATACATACATTGTCCCTTTATATTGTGATAGTCACAGTACATTGGGCATAGTTGAAAATCATGTTTTTCATGAAAGGACAAAGCACATAGAAATTGATCGTCACTTTGTTAGGCAAAAGTATCTAGCTAAGATCCTTAAACCCTTACCTATACACACTCAGGATCAACCTGATGACCTCTTAACTAAACCTACATGCATAGATACCTTCCGAAGGCCACTGCAAGTTTATTCACTAAAAAGACCTTTATAAGCACAAAACCTAGGCGAAGGATACACAGCTGGAAGTTAAATTTTGGCCTAATTTTTGAACACCCTAGAAAGTGTAATCTGAGTTTAATTCTTGCTACAATCATTAATGAAAGCAATTTTACCAAAATCTCAGTTTCCCGCCTTTTTTAGTTTTGAATTCTGTTGCATAGTTCATCTTCTCCGGTTAATACTTTCTGCTTTCCGGTGACCTGTTGATTCTTAATTCGTTTTTCAACAGTAAATGACATCAATTATTAAAAACAAATTGCTGAATGAGATAGTTATGATATTTTTTCATAACTAACATCGTGGCGTCTGAAGTAATTTTTTCAATACTTGAAGTGAAATGGTGCCGATATAGTAAAATGTGGTGTCAATAGAAGTCTCCAATGATTATTGTACATATTTTTATCCTCATATTTTGTTTTTCTTTTTTACTTTTTGTATAGAAAATTTGTATGGTTGATGATAGTATTCGGTACTCTTTGGGGGATAAGAGTCGGTGCTTAAATCATTCTTGACAAGAGAATGATTTAGACATATATTTTGTTCATACAAAAAATAACAGAAACTTAATACGGGTTGATATTATTTTTTTCCTTTTTCTTTTATCATAAACATCGTATGATTGGATTATTTGTGTACATGTGGATTAATTATATGTACAAATACTTTTCCCTCATATAAGAAAGAGAATTAAGTGAACATCATATGCCAATGGCGAAAGAAAATGTAAATTCAAAACAATATATTGAACCACTCTTTTATTCTCAAACTGTTTGCAAAAAGGAAACAATGAAGACAAAGAAATACAAGCTGAAAGAAAACACAGCATTAATTATTGAAATGAAAATCCTAAAAAATCACCACAAAATAAAATAGCAGAAGGAGAATTTAAAACTAAAAATTGATCTTTGGCATAAGCCTTTAGATATCACTCTAGAAATTTCTTGAAGAATAAAGCAGAGAGTTTGGGAGATCTCTTCAATTTGTTTTTGTAGTCCACAAAGGTGAGACCAAATCTCAGTGTAAAACCTGAACCCCATTCCCATGTATCCAAGAAACTCCATGCAAAAAAGCCCTTCACATTTGCACCCTTGCTGCAAAATTGTCAAGATAAATATTACTACATTTCATCAATATCCTTATTCTTATTTTATATTTTGAGTATGAAAATTCTTAAAATCACAATACAAAATACAAGAGAGACCCATATAACTTGACAATTTTAATACGATGGTCAGAAACGGCTGCAGGAATTGTGACATACGATTCAATAATCGATAACATGCACAACACCTAATATTTTAAAGGCTTTATTGTTAAAAAAGACAATTTAAAACTAAAAATATGTAAATAGCACAGGAAACTTTTAATTGGGTAAAAATGACAAATATTTATTCCACAATAATTTCAATTCTCTATTTATTTATTAAAACGATTGTATCCTTTGATCCGAACGTTAAAAATCGTAATTCTTTCACCATATTTTTTTCTTTTGCATTCTCTTTATTCAGATATCCCGTTTGATATTTTTTCGATATCATTTTGAGGTCATTTTCATCAAAAACAACTAAACATCGAAGCAGGGAATAGTGGATTTGCGTCAATTCCATTGTATAAGCACATTAGGTTTGGGATAATGAACATCGAATTGTCTTTATCACCTAATTTGTATTTTCATTGTCTGTTTTTATTTTTTCCTCTTATCTGTCATTTATTCCACTCCCTCTATTTTAAATATCCCCAGTAGATAAATATTTAAAGAAAATAGTGAATCGATTATTGATTTTAGTAGATAAATATTTAAAGAAAATAGTGAATCGATTCATTGATTTTAGTAGATAAATATTGTAACTAGTGAAAAATAAATAGATTATTTTTAGAAGGTCACTTGAACCATTAGTGCTCGTTGTGGTGCCGCCCCTGATTGTGGTATAAACGTGAATGACTACCTGGTATAACTCTATCAAATTGAGGAAATTTTATGGTCATCATGGACCATGTTACATTTACACATGTATACCCATCCATAAGTAAAACTGTTTTACTAGATATATAAACATGATATAATATATCAATATAATCATAACTTTCTCCTTTTAAAATTTGAAAGATTTTAAAAAAGATTATGTTGTACTACAAAATAAACCTACTTTAGCTCTTTAATAAAAATAAAGGGGAGTGGTTTAAAAGGATAAAAAAAGAGAGGGAAATTGAGAATCAGGACAGTGAAAATATAAATTAGGTTATAAGGACAAATCCACTGTTCATAACCCCAAAATCCAATGTTTGCTGCAGTGGAACTGACCTCAAATCTATTGTTTCACTATCACAGTGGAATAATGACATGTCATTTTTACCCGAAAAAAATTCCAAGGTCCTTTTTCCATATTTCTATATTCAAATTGTCATTTTTAACAATAAACCCTAAAAATAAATGATTATGTGAAGAAATTAACTCACTCAATGGCAGATTTCAAAGCCAAAAGGTGGCCTCTATAGAATTCAACCCTCTTGTGATCTTTAACCCCTTTTGCAACTGTATCAATGTTAGCTTCAGCATATCCTACAAAATGTCAATAATAAAATTTTAACTAAATTTTATATTTAATTTTCTTATTTCATATTAATTTATCTATAACTCTATGTGTATATAACTGCTTTTTAAATAATGTTATTAATCTTACCACACTCTGTGATATATGTAGGTATTTTATGATACCGGTTGCTTGTGTACACTAGGATTTTCTCAAGTCCATCTGGATAAACAAAAGGAAGATACCCCTGTCTGCAATTATTTTAATAATATAAAATTTCGTTAGAAATAAAGATATGTTATACATAAAACATGTAATAAATAAAGATATATGCTCGCCCGTATTGATAATAAGTCACACCATGATAAATAGTCACCGGATTAGAAAACAAGAACGTTTGGTCTAATCAGATATAAATCTCACGTGACGATGATATTATTAATTTAAGTGGGATGAATTTTGGATTTGTTTAATTCTCTATAAAAAAGGAGTTGCATACCGGTGCTCCAATGGGTTTTCCATTTCTTAGAGCTGTAAACAAAAAATCAAAGAAAAATATGTAACACATTATATTTAACAAATATATTTAATAAAGTATAGAAAAATATGTAACACATTATATATAACAAATATATTTCATAAAAGAAAATGGAGAACTTACTTGTTTGTTCAGCTCCAATGTCCGTAGAATAACTTATATTTGGACCCACATTAAATTTGGCATTTCTAGCAAAATTGGAGGTGTAGTAATTAATTCCAAGGAAATCCAAGGACCCTGCTACCAATTTTGATTGTTCAGGTGTGAACTTTGGCAATCTATTACCAACAATGAGTTGCATGCTTTTGGGATACTGTCCAAAAACCAAGGGGTCTAAAAACCTACAAATTAATTGCATTTCAATCCCACAAAAACAAGATTAATACAAATCAAGTACAGAATTATAATTATATTAAATAATTTCAGGAAGAAATTAATGAAAATATATACTCACCAACCAAAGTTGAAGTCTAAGGCACGTTGAGCAGCTTCAATATCAGATTTGCGATTAGAGTATGGCACAAACCATAATGGATTCAGCACTATTCCTATTTGCCCTTTTTGAGTTGGCTGCATAGTAGTAATAATAATAGTAATAATAATAATAATAATAATAAAACAGAGAAGGTAAATAAATTCCTTGGTGTTCTAGTCAATTTTTTTCATTTAATTTTGTACAGTTGTTAAAGGCATTATTGGATTCGATATCTGCATTTTCAGCCTAGTGATAGAAAGCCATTGCATTTTCTGATGAACAACGCCTGTCTGCTACAACTTATGCAACACTAGATGTTAAAAAGGTTTGAGATGGATAGGTTGAAAAGTTACCTTGTATTTTTCCCTATACAATTTTACTATTGCACCGTGAGAAATGATGATATTGTGAGCGACTATGTAGGGTTCGAGAGTGAGTCACCACAGGCGGTTCAAGTTTCTCCAAGCAGAACAACGGTCGGGAGGAAGGAGCCTCCATCATAGCCTAGAAATGCTACATTCCATGGCTCGTTTATTGTCGCCCAATGCTTTACCCTATCCCGAATTCCTTAAAACAAAGCTCTGCGAAATCCACATAATCTTTCTGAAAACAATAATAATAAATTGTTCAGATCACAACACTTGCATTACTTACCGTAAAACAAGATAAATGTAAAATATAAATCCAAATCATCAGACCTACAAAAAAATCATCTACAACAGAATCACTCCATCATATGTTTTTCAACTGCAAAATCTATGAATGTTTTTTCGTATTTATAATGCATAAAATATAAATTCTCAATTCAAAATCATCAGACTTACGTAATGCGTTTACTGAGAAAGCCACCATACTCTTTTTGTAGCTTTTCTGTAATATCCCAATGGTAGATTGTCACAAATGGTTCAATACCTATGCCAGTCAACCAATACCATTAATGCTAGCAAAATTTTAATTCATATATAATTATGAAGATAATATATTTAATTTTATTAGAGAATTTTTCATAAATTAATTTACCATGTGCGAGAAGATCGTTAATGACTTTGTTGTAAAACATAATTCCTTTTGGGTTGACTCCTTCACTTAATTTGCCGCTACAATCACATTTGAGGAAAAATATGTAAAAAAATATTTTCACTCATAAAATTTAGATTAACAAACAATTTTGTACATTATAAAATGAAGAAAAATAGTTAAAATTATCTTACTTGGTATAACTCGTGTGGCCACGAGATGGAAAGTCTGAAGGCGTTGAGGCCAAGGAATTTCATCAAATTTACATCACCCTGAAAATAATCAATTAATTCCATCCATTAAATATTTATACAAGAGGAATATTAATGTTATCATTATTTTGGAACAATTAATAAAGGAAAAATTATTTATCACTAATTTGATTAATCTTTTGTCTCCTATGGGTTTAACAAAATGTGTAATTTTGATATATATATATATATATATATATATATATATATATATATATATATATATATATATATATATATATGACATTTTCATTACCTTGTAACGGTGATAAAATCATCAACAACGTCACCATTGGTGCCATCAACAATTTTACCTGCAACACAACATAACATGAATCAACTTATCTTGTAAATACACATCATCAACTTGTTTTATGTAGTAATGTATAATTTCGAGGATTTCGATTTTAATCATCATCATGAATTATTCATAAAAAGAGGATGTGACAGGTTAGGATTGTAGTGTAAAAAGTTGGATGACACAAGAGAGCCTAGACATCAAGATATCAAAATGGGTAGAGTTGTTCACGAGCCGATCGAAGACCAGGATGTTTGTGTTTAAGTTTATTTGTACACGATCAATTTTGAGAACCTAAACAAATGTTTGAGTTTATTTTAGCCTTTCTATGTATAATTTTCACAATTTCACCCACCTCCTCCACACACACTTGCATATGTACATTAAAGTTCATGAACCTAAACAAATGTTCGTGAGTCTTCACATTAATTCCTTCATATAATAAACAAACATAACTACATAATTATATGGTTGTGTTCAATACTTGTATTCAAACAAATAAACGAATGCGAGTTTATATGAGTCAAACTCGCGTAAGATCATATATGAACAGATTACGCTTTCGTTTACAACATTAAAAACAACACTCGGTTTTTGTGAAAAGAGAGTTATGATATCATGTGAATCGATGACTCATAGATCAGATCATAAACTGATAAGAACATATAGTGCAGTACTTGATCTTATATAAAAGTCCGAGAAAAACATTAATTAGGGTTAATTAGACTCACTAGGAACTTGATGAGAATATACATCCCATACGCTTGTTCCTCTCCCATCTGTAGATGCTGCTCCTTCATACTGAATGAACCATGCACAATTTTTAATTTAACCTTAATAAATAGAGTAATGATACGAGTACAACCGTTGTGTCACGACGAGTGATGCAACGGTAATCTGCACCGTTGATCATGATGATTTTAAATTGATAGTGATCTAAACACTCGTCATGACCAACGGTATGTGCAGATGACCGTTGTGTCCCGTGTCCTTGTTGTGGCACAACAGTTGCGTCCCTATCGTTACTCTAATAAATAGGGAGTATTTAAAGGCATCCCACTAAATCTACATGCAATTTCTCTTAAAGGCACTCCATTACGTGCCTATTTTTAAATATTGGTGTAGTGTCACATGTAGATTTAGTGGGGTGTCCCTAAAATGCCCCCTAATAAAGATTGTCTTGTGTAAAATGCATATGACAAGTAATTAAAATGGTTAATTATACCTGATAGGCTGATGAAGAAGCTCCAAAAATAAACTTAGGGGGGAAATTTCTGTGGCTAAAAGTGGTAATGTTTTGTGGTTTAGTAGCCAAAGAAATCTCAAAGGATGCAAATGTCACTAAAATTGAGAATATTAGGCAAAGGAAGGCATTTGCATGAAATGCCATGGTTGAGAATTTGGTGCTTAAGCTTTGATCGGAGTGTTGATATATATAGTAAGAAGTCAAAACTGATGCATGTGTAATAACTAATCAAAGTAATTAAGTTTACGTTTCTTCACTTAACATTGATAAACGTGTCAACCAAGTGCATGCATATTTCATCATCTTTGTAACATGTTTAGCTTTGATTAATCTATTTTAAATTTTGGCAAAATAGTCGATATTTTGATATTTGTACATGAATATAATGCAAATATATATATATGGAAAAATTATGAAAAAAGACCAAAAAAACATTGTGAAATTATCAAAAAGGACGGAAACATTTGTATTTTAGTAAAAAGGACAAAATATCTTGTATTTAGACAATTTTGCCCCTCTATTTACTAATGCTACTAAAAAAGAAAACAAAAAAGAAAAATACCTCAACCCATCAACTCACGTTTGCAATGAATATATATATATATATATATATATATATATATATATATATATATATATATATATATATATATATATATATATAAAACAATATCAAATAGTAGTGTCACATAAGTATAATAATATCAAAATGGTAGTGTCGAATAGTACCATAATATCAATTAATAGTGTCACATAGTATAATAATGTCATATGTTAGTGTCGAATAGTATCACAATATCAGTTGATATTGTTAAATAGTAGTGTCACATAGTATATTAATGTCAAATGATATGTCGAATAGTATCACAATATCAAATGATAGTGTCAAATAATAGTGTTACATAGTATAACAATATCAAATGGTAGTGTGTGTGAAGATTGTCAAATAATATATCTATATATATATATATATATATATATATATATATATATTATTGCTTAAAAATTGTGCACTGAACGTGGGTATTGAAGGTGGGCATGGAGCAGTTTTGTTTTAAAAAATTAATAATTTGAGAGGTATCATTGTCTTTCACCATATGGTGTCCTTTTGATAATTTTATAAATGTTTTGTCTTTTCAATAAGTCTTCCATATATATATATATATATATATATATATATATATATATATATATATATATGCTATATATACAGAGAGAAGCAGCAAATTTATAATGATGTCAACATCCAAATTTCAAACAGAAAGCAAAGCAGCCATGTTAGAAAGTTCTACTAAAGAAAACTAGACACGAATAACAGAAAAAACTGAAATGATGTTTTATTGAGATGATCAATTGATACAGCTCTTATATATAGGAGAGAAATCTTAATAAAGATAAAAATACTATTATTTATTTGAATAATAATAAATCAAGATAAATACTGTAAATTAAATTTAATCAAATATATATCTTCATATAACAATTTTATCTCTTCTTTTGATTCCATCTCTATCTCTTCTTTTGACTCCATCTCTGATCTCTTTTGACTTACCTTCTAATATCTACACTTGAAGTGCATAAATTCCTATAAGTGTAAAAGTCCAATTGCATTCTTTTGTGAAGTAATTTGCATCAAATAATTTAAGATAAAGGAAGGAAACGTAGTATATTTTGATACGGACACACATTAGAGACGTATCCAAAAACACTATTTTCCCAGAAAAGAATTGAAGTAGACATAACTAGACAGTGACTACCTGTTACATGAGCCTGGGGTAATAAAATATATTTCTAATGGCTTAAAACAAATTAAATAAATACATTAAAATCATCTTGTAAATAAACACTTAATATGTTGATGTCAATTTGATAAACCATTTATGTGACTTTATTAAATGGCATCGGTCGCAATATATATATATATATACACTAGTGGGGCCACCGTGCGATGCACGCACTACAACAAATTAGGTTTTTAGAGACCGTACCATTAGGGACGATACTTGTCGTCCCAACATAAAGATTATTAGGGACGACATGTCGTCCCTAAAGATCGGTCAACGTTCGATTAATTAAATATGAGAAATCTAAATCTTTCGGGACGATTCTTTATTGTTTGGGACGATAATGTCGTCCCTAATAATCATTAAAATTCCCGCCCTTCCACGTGGATTCCAGAGTGACAAATTTTACCCGGGAAACTCTTTAGGGACGACAAAGTCGTCCCTGTTTTTAATTTTTTCCCACCCAAAAATTCATGAAATAATTTGAATTTTTATTTATTTAATAGGGACGACATATGTCGTCCCTAAAAATGAATTTTTTATTAAAAACAATTTTTTTTATTAAAAATGATTTTTTTTTTATTAAAAATTATATTTAATATTTTAAATTCACTACTCGTTAATCAATATCGAGTTTGAAATCAAAATTTGACTTATAAGTAACGAGATTGAGTTTTAATTTACTACTTATTAATCAATCTCGATGTTGAATTCAACATTTGACTTAAAAGTAACGAGCATCGGGTTTGAAAATCACTACTCGTTAATGAATCTCGAGTTTGAAATCAACATTTGACTTATAAGTATCGAGTCTCGAGTTTGACTTATATGTAACGAGCCTAAAGGTTTTGAAAATCAGTAATCATTAATCAATCTCGAGTTTGAAATCAACATTTGACATATAAGTAACGATCCTCGGGATTGAAGACCAGTACTCGTTAATCAATCTCGAGGTTGAAATGAACAATGGACTTATAAGTAACGAGCATTGAGTTTGAATTTACAACTTATTAATCAATATCGAGTTTGAAATCAACATTTGACTTATAAGTAACGAGCATTGAGTTTGAATTTACTACTTATTAATCAATATCGAGTTTCAAATCAACATTTGACTTATTATTATCGAGCATAAGGGTTTGAAAATCAATATTGATTAATCAATCTCGAGTTTGAAATCAACTTATAAGTATCGAGCCTAAGGGTTTTGAAAATCAGTAATCATTAATCAATCTCGAGTTTGAAATCAACATTTGACATATAAGCTAGTAACGATCCTCGGGATTGAAGACCAGTACTCGTTAATCAATCTCGAGGTTGAAATGAACAATGGACTTATAAGTAACGAGCCTAAGGTTTGAAATCAACATTTGACATATAATCTCGTGTTTGAAATCAACATTTGACTAAGTAACGAGCATCAGACTTGAATTAAATATTGATCAATCAATCTCGAGTTTGAAATCAACATTTGACTTAAAATTAACGAGCCTAAGGTTTGAAAAGCACTACTCGTTAATTTAATACTGATCAATCAATCTTGAGTTTGAAATCAACAATTGCCTAAGTAACGAGCCTCGGGCTTGAATTCAATAATGATCAATCAATCTCGTGTTTGAAATCAACATTTAACTAAGTAACGAGCATCAGACTTGAATTAAATACTGATCAATCAATCTCGAGTTTGAAATCAACAATTGCCTAAGTAACGAGCATCGGGTTTGAATTCAATAATGATCAATCAATCTTGAGTTTGAAATCAATAATTTCCTAAGTAACGAGTCTCGGGCTTGAATTCAATAATGATCAATCAATCTCGAGATTCGAAAGCGATTAAGTGATTTCAAACCGATATCTTTACTTACAGACGTGCCTTGATAGTACTATCTACTATAGATCGTCAGTTCGTTATCGAGCGATTGATTTGAATCTCGGGGTTCGTTAACGAGCGATTGATTTGAATATCGGGGTTCGTTATCGAGCGATTGATCTCAAACCGAAATCGATTAAGTGATTTCAAACCGATATGTAATTTATATAATTATATTGATACTATAAATATATATATATATATATATATAATATTGAATAAATAATATTAATAATATGTTATTAAAAAAAAATATATAAAACTTTATTGGGACGACTTTGTCGTCCCAAAAAACATTATGTCGTCCCTAATAAGTTAATACCTAAACTAAATCGGGCAGCCCCCTTCTTCTTCTTTCTTTTCTTTCTCCTTCAAAATTCTACTTTCAGAAAATCCCCCCCCCCCCGATCTCAATCGCACCCCCTCCTCCTCCGGTCACCACCCCTACCCCCACTCTTCCTCCGGTCACCACTCCTTCAACCACCCGCCCCCTCCTTCCTCCGGCAAGCAACAGCCGCACCAACAACTCCTCCGGCAGCTAGCCGCACCAACTGGTCCTCCGCCACTGCTCCGGCCAGCCGCCATAGCTCTGGTAAGGCTTTTTTTTGTCACATTAATTGCTTTTATCTTCTTTATTTTGTCAAAGTAGTTCAATTGTGACCTATATTAGTTGCTAATAAAATTGATTTTAGTTCAATTTTTTTTTTGTCAAATTAGTTGCTTTTAGGGATAGTGTAGTGTAGTGAATGATGTGTAGTGAGTAGTGTAGTGATAATGTAGTAATTTTGTAGTGTAGTGATAATGTGTAGTTTTTTTTTATTTTGTTAAGTTTATTTCCAAATTGTGTATTTTTTGATGAAAGTTGAAAGTTGAAAGTTGAAATTGATTGGAGCAAGGTTATGTGGTGAGTTTGTGTGGTGAGTTTGGTTTGATGGTGAGTTGTTGGGTGTTGTTTGGCTTTGGGCTAGGTAAGTTTACATTGGGAAATGAAAGTTGATAGTGGATGAGTATGGTGTAGGTAAGCATTGTTGATTTGGTATTGTATGAGTTGTTTGGTGTCTGTTTACGAATGATTGATGTATTTTACTTGTTGTTTTAAGTTAATAATGTCTAGAGGCTTACATGCTTTGAGGTGGAACAACAATGTAGTCAATCATAAGACTACGGGATTTATGATCATCATTTTGGTATCACTTTATCTTAGCTTAGTTTCACCTTTGGAATCTCAAGTGCATCTACTTTATCTTAGCTTAGTTTCACCTTTAGATTCCTGCCACCTTTGTTTGATTGACATAAGATACTCGGTGTGCGGCTATACTTACCTAACTTATTTTTTTGGCAGGTCCACTTACTTTGCTACACTTTTTTACAGTTTCCGAAGAAGGTGTTGTAGTTACTCGGCTTAGCAAACAAAGAAATTGCTTGAGGTCGGTGTAGTTAGAGGTGCTCTCTGCAAATCTCAATAGTTAGGGGATCTATTGCAAACCCGTGAATTACTGAGATCTCTGAGAAAATCTCGCTTTCCTTGCACATGTAGAATCTTTGCAATACTTTGCCTTATAGTTGATAGCTTGTATTTAAATTGTCTATTAACACTTAACACGTATGACACTAGACATGACCTTGTGCCTAAAAATGAGATACTAACTTTTTCTTGTGCCTTAATGAAATCTTGTATACTAATGAAACTAATGTTCTTTGAAAATACAAAAAATATGGTGAAATTTCAATTTATATATATGGTATAGTTTGGTGATTTTTGCTTGAAATGTTTGATGATTTAGGCTAGAAACCGGAGTTTGGGTTATTGTTCGTTGATTTTGGATTGAAATTGATTGTTATTTTAGGCTAGAAACCGGAGTTTGGGTTATAGTTTGTTGATTTTGGATTGAAATGGTTTACAACCTGTGTTGAAAATTAAGGTTAATGTGTTGATTATTTTAGTGTAGAAATCGGAGTTTAGGCTAGTTATTTCATTTGGGATTGAAATGGTTTACAAGTATGTGCTTATTGATAAGCATAACATACAAAAGGTCCTCAAAGGGTGCTGTTCCTACCCAAATGGAAAAATGGTACTGGGTGGTCTTTGTGATCAAAGACCATCGATTAGTTATTATGAGCGTTGACCTTTTGACCCTGTGTTTCATAGTGCGTTGATAAACCTTGTGCATGGTGCAATTTTTTAGATGGACAAGTCATGGCTATATATCGATAGAGTAAAACCCGAGTTTGCAAAAGGGTTGACAGCCTTCAAAGAATATGCACGACAATTCCTAACCAGTGAAGGTACGGTTCGTTGTCCATGCGCAAAGTGTTGTAATACCACTTTGCAAACTTTAGATGAAATGTATGATCACTGTTATTCTTGGGGGTGGTCACGTGGGTATGATACATGGTTTTTGCATGGTGAAAGCGAGCAATCATCCCGTAGCGTGCACGAAGACTGAAATTGTTGTTGAATCCTGGAGGCGAAATGGGACCGATTATTAATGATTTTATGGGTGGAGACCCGGAAGAAGAAATCTTACAACCAGAGGATGATGACAAGTATGAAGAACTCATCTCCGCATTGCATGAACAAGTTTATCCGGGATGCGAAAACTCATCGCTCTTGAAGTTTTTAGCGGACTTAATGCACATCAAAGTGTTGTATAAGTGGCCAAATGAGAGTTTTGACGTTCTTTTAAAGAAATTGAAAAAAGTTCTTCCTAAAAGGGTCAAATTTACGATTCATTCTACAAGGCAAATTCTCTTATGAACAAATTGGAGTGCAGGGTATGAAAAAATCGATGCATGCTTGTACGATTGTTGAATTTACTATAAGGAAAATGCTAACTTACGATCATGTCCGGTATGCAAGGCGACCCGTTATAAGAGTCCAAAGGGATGAAGGTACCTCACAAAGTGCTTCACTATTTTCCATTAAAGAATTGTCTAAGACGTTTGTTTGCTTCCCGTCACACAGCTCAGTCAATGACATGGCACAAGACGGGACGTTCTACTAATGAGGATGTCATGAGACATCCAGTGGATGGTAAGGAATGGAAAGAATTCGACGAGCAACATCCTGACTTTGCAGCAGAACCTAGAAATGTACGTCTCAGCCTTGCTACATATGGTTTTTGTCCGTTTGGTACTTCTAGTCAAACATACAGCATGTGGCCTATCCTAACACATGTGTTGAATCCGGCACCATGGGTTGTCAACAACGAACTGTATAAGTATATGTGTTTACTTATCCCAGGACCAGAGTCTCCTGGAAAGGACTTGGACGTTTATTTGAGGCCATTGATTGATGAATTGGAAGAACTGTGGTCAAAAGGGGTAGTTGTACGTGATGCTTCTACAAATACCACCTTTAGGATGCGAGTTGCTGTTATGTTTACCGTTAACGACTTTCCCGCCCGTAGTTATTTCTCAGGATGGAGCGGTCAAGGATATAAAGCATGTTTAACTTGCAATGATGACACACCTTCGGTAGGGTTAGATAGTAAGATTGGATATGTTGGACATCGTAGATGGCTTCGGGAGGACCACCCAATGCGAAGGAATAAGGGATTTAATGGAGAAATCGAAACATTAAGCCATCCACTTGAGAAAACCACGGAGGAGGTTATGCACCAAATTAGTAACCTACCTGAATGTTTGTCAGGTAAACACAAAGAGTACGGTGGTAAAATTATTAAGCATCCAGAATCTTGTTTGAATTGGAGGAAAGACACCATACTTAATAGGTTGCCTTACTGGGGATCGAAAAAACTCAAGTACAATCTAGATGTTATGCATATTGACAAAAGGTGCTGGTGATGACATATTGAATACGGTATTGGATGTTGATGGAAAGACCAAAGACACTATCAAGGCACGTAAGGATCTCGGAAAAATGAGCGTCCGACATGAACTACATCCGATTCGGAAGGCCAATAATAAGTTTTTAAAACCGCGAGCCTTGTTCACATTGTCACAAGCAGATCGGACAAAATTTTACCAATTCTTATTACATGTTAAGTTTCCAGACGGTTTTGCGGGAAACCTACGAAAGAAGTTTTGTGGAAAAGACAAATTGACCGGCCTAAAATCTCACGATTGTCATATCATAACGCAGTAGATTATTTGTTGAGGCTGCGTAAGTTTTGAAGAAAGAGATTTACGATACAATCAGCGATCCAAGTGATTTTTTCGAGACTAATTTGTGCACGCACGTTGAGGTTATTGAATTGGAGAAAGCAAAAAGAAGATCACGGAAATCTTGTGTACACCGGAAACTATATTCCCCGGCATTTTTGATATTCTAATACATGTGATTATGCACTTGCACGAAGGCGATTAGGGGTGGACCAGTTCATTTGAGATGGATGTACCCAATCGAACGTTATTTGGGTAAGTGAAAAAGTACATTAGGAATCGGGCAAAGCCAGAAGGATCGATTGCAGAGGGATACCGGTCTAACCAAACCTTGACATTTATCTCATTGTATTTCTCGGGATTAGAGACAAAATTTAATAGGCCCGAAAGAAAGCGGGTTGAGAATGAAGATGCAATTAAGAACAATATATCATCTTCAAGACTCCTTTTCGATCAATGGGGCAAAAACAATCTTGTCACTTGATCTTTGTTGAGAGAGAGAGAAGATAGAGTGGTATGTGTTGCAAAAGCGTCTTTGAGATCGATAAATACCTCATGTAAGTGGCAAAACTGTATTGACAAAATAATTTTTTTTTAGAATTTCAATGAACCTAAATATTCTATACTTCTACATGTATGGCTCAGAGAACATCGTGCATATCTAGCAAAGACTTGCACATTACAGATGTTAGAGGAACAACACCGTGCAATGATAGCAAAATAACTAACTGCTAACTTTAACCGACAGAGTATCGGGTCAACAGTAGTATAATGGTAACAAGGTCGAATCCACAGGGAATAACGTTTAAGTACCAAAGTCGACGTAGAACTTAGTTCAGGTCAAGATTATGGTAGGGAGATATTACACTAGTGCAAAAGTAAAGATTAACTAAAGGTTGTAGTTCTAGTTATTAAAAGGTATAGCCGAATTATGATCCAATGAGTTACTTTTACCCCTAAGAGAAGACTTGACAGGGAGCGTGTTTTAACCAACCTACCTTTCCACAGTAATTTAACGACATCCACGGGTGCCAACTCATAATTCTGGTGTTAAGGTCTGAACAACTCTCACTCAACACCCTATGTGAAGTTAATTAATTTTCCCTTTAGAAAACCGATTAACCTAACATGATTACGCTCTTAGAGTCACTCGAACAACGATGACAAACCTCTCAGATTGGAAACTTGATCCTAACAACTAGGCCGAATCTACATAACGATCCCAAAACCCCCTTATCCCACATCTCACCGCAAAATACATCTATAGGTTCGATGTGTGTGATAGTGAACTAGGTGATCAATCTAATTCAAAGACGTTTAAAATAAGTTTTAGGCCGTGGATTAATCATTAAAACATAAAATTACGCGCTACACAACTCCCGTTTAATCCCCTCTTTGTAGGCGTTTCACTCGATTTTACATAATTCGACTATACACAAATTTAGTTACTCATGATGGTGATAACAACGGAATGATTAAAGGAAATTATACTAAAGACAATAAGTAAAAGCGAATTCAACATCATATGAAAAACAGTAAATAAGTCCTTAATAATATAGATATATATAAGTGCATAAAAGTAAATATATATATATATAAGTAAATGCGTAAGTAAATGCGTAAGTAAATATATATATATATATATATATATATATATATATATATATATATATATATATATATATATATATATATAGTTATAAGTGCGTAAAAGTAAATAAAAGCTCTAAAACAATAATCTATTGATAATTATCCCATTACAACGATATTTAACTAATTTATATAAAAACATATACATATATATATATACATACATAGACATATATTTATATATATATAGCCCCAAAAGAGATGAAATGAAGTTGAAATGAAGAGAAAATGGAATGATATATATATATATATATATATATATATATATATATATATATAAGGATATATATAGATCTAGTGATCACCAACGATGGTGATGAAGATGATGGTGATGAAGAAATAAAAAGATGGAGAAGATGAAAAGAAGAAGATCTAAGAATAGATATATATAAGGATATATATATATCTATCTATAATTATATCACAACAAAAATAAAAAAGAAAAAGAAAAAGAAAATGATCATGGACGATGGAGAAGAGGGGAGGGGGAAGAAGAAAAAGAGAGGTTGGAGAAGAGAGGTTGGAGAAGAGAGGTGAATGAGCACTCCTTTGTGTTGATTTGGGGGTAGTATATATAGGAAATATATGTATGTATGTATATGTACAGGGACGGAACCAGAAATTATTGATTGGGTGGGCTAATAGAGTATTTTTGTACAATCGGGTGGGCTAGATTAAGATAACTAATTGTGTTGGACTGAATTATATAAGGTTTTTTATGTACCGAAAATAAAAATCGGGTGGGTATTCTTAATCTCTTTCGGAAAATAAATAGAAGAAATGGGACGGAACCAGAAATTATTGATCGGGTGGGCTAATAGAGTATTTTTGTACAATCGGGTGGGCTAATAGAGTATTTTTGTACAATCGGGTGGGCTAGATTAAGATAACTAATTGTGTTGGACTGAATTATATAAGGTTTTTTATGTACCGAAAATAAAAATCGGGTGGGCTGCGCCCACCTAAGCAACCCCTCTAGTTCCGTCCCTGTATATGTATGTATATGAATGATCATGGCTGATGAAATGATGAACAGCACGTTCACTTTCATCATTGAAACAGCCTGATCGATCCGGGAGCATCTAGGATCGATCCGGGTCAAAAATCTTGATCCGTATTGTCAAAATTCGTCTATACGGTATCGCAGTTCAGTAAAATGGCCATATCTTGAGTTGTAGACATCCGATTGATGTGATTCAAAGTGTGTTGGAAAGCTTATTTGAAGATCTACAACTTTCATGAAGGACACTTCTTCAGAAAATTCCGTTTTGATGGACCATTCGTTCGTCGAAGATATTTCTCGATTTCCACTAAATCGAATCGATTAGCCACTTGACCACTTGACTTAGTGACACTTTCTATATCCTTCCAAAGATATGATTATACTTTAAAATGTCGTTACTCGGGGTCTTGGTCAACCTATAATTCTACAATAAACCACCAAAATACCAAACGTAAATCCGACACGACACTCCGGTTACTAAACCGGTACAAAACTTATAAAAACACGATAAAAATACGATATTTTACATAATAAGCGCTACTAACATATTTGGATGAATCTAAGGAATTAATGACTTGAAATGATATAAAAGTGTTCAAAATGATATCGAAGCGGGTAAAAGTTATAAAAATAACTATGAATTTTTCCCTTATCAACAACCCCACTTAGCTTTTGGTCGTCCTCGAGCAAAACAAGCGATAAAACAAAATGAATGAAGGAAAAATTCATGCAAAGATAAGATAATAGGGACAACCGGATGATATAACCATTAGAATTACAACCGGCGTTAACCTCAATATAAATGTATAACAAGTGTGTGTGTGTGTGACAAGCCTTTTCAATTTCCACTATCCTCTCTTGAATAATTCAAGCAATACGCACAAATATCCATTCAGAGCAGTCCTAATGACTTTTCTAGGTATAAGCGATATGCAGATTCCACACAAAGTCCTCTCGTGTACTTATTAGGATAATCCCTAAAGCATATCATTCGGCTTTATACTTTGAGGATAGTCGAGAAGACAACTAAGTTTTCAACCATGCTTAACCAAATTGTCAAATTTTTTTTTTTTTTTCACATTTGTAGCATATGCCTTCATTCCCAGCAATAGGACGTTTCGTGATAACCCCCTAGCTGGACTACTATCATCAGGCAGTTGCCCTCTTTCCCAGCAATAGGACGTTTCGTGATAACACCCTAGCTGGACTACTATCATCGGGCAGTCGGGAGCTTTTAAACCTCATAGTGATATAGGACGTTTCGTGATAACGCCCTACTGCACTCAAATCATTGGTAGCTACAACCGACATATATATAGTTCATCTTAATTTGGTATTTTTCTTTTCATTCCACTTAACTTATATCCTTTCTATCACATTCAAACCTTCAGATATTCACAGTACATGTTCAAAAATTAGGTACTAAGTTACTGCAATTATCTCTAGAATAACCACTAGGATACTGAATGGATACAGTTTAAAATTTTCGCTTCAATATCAAAGGCTTACGTGAACAATGGATTCATGTTACACAAATAAATTTGGGGTTAAAATGCACTTACGGTTCACTTTGGTTATATACATCCAAATCGATCATTACATCATCAAATCCATGAAATATATACCTTATACAATTTATTTTAATCAACTAAATAATGCTCGAAAAAGATCGAAAACTAAGGGATTTTCTGATACAAAACAAGCACTGACCAACCACGACACTACCCCCCACTTACGAACTTGCAGTGTCCTCAATGCATAGTGAGGGTAAATAAAAGTGGTTGGAAAAATAATGGTTCACCAAAACAAGTCAAATAATTACCGAGATGATATAAAAGGGTGGGTGGTTTTTTCAAAGTTATGACCATTGTGTGTACAAATAAAATAAAAGTGTGTGAGTGTAACATTGTAGTGACAAAAGGTAGATAAACACACCACATGAACTTTTATTGATTTAAAACACACAATATTACATAGTAGTTGAACTAATACATAATAAGAAAGATATGTCACACAATATTGGAAAGCAGACTAGATTATAAAATGAAATGTGCGGCAAAGTATTAAGGAAGACTTAGCTTATAAACCCGGCAGTAAAGGCGCTATCGAATCCCGTGAATGACCTCGCGTGTAAGCACGACCGAATCCCTATATCAACGTGAGAGACAAAAACAACAAAAAGCATACACGGGACATAGTCCTCGTGCGAGAATATAGAATAGGGATATGGGGGTATACAATGTTAAGGCAATCACTACGTCAAAAAAACTCGATCACGCAATATGCAACACACCTAATGGATTGCTATAGATGGATAAATATCTCAACGGGTGAAGTACAGAACATCTAAGCATGAAAGAAAACCACAGAGGCATATAATAGAAAAACAATATCCATAGTGCGTAGTCAATCATCATCCGGTAAAAGCAAGTATCACATACTCATAGACTCCTAAGTCCAAGAAATGATGCATTTGAATTTTTCTTTGTTCTCCTCGGGATTTTCGGATAACCACCTAATCGTTCCTTAATTACATTCAAACTTTCATCCTAAGACTTAGTTGTACTTTGTGTTGATCTTCCATTGTGTTCATTTTTTTTCTGATTCTTCATCTCATTAAGACTAGTCTTATCCAAATTATTATTATTTAACGGCTGCCTCGGTAGCGCTTTTTGTTTAACGTCGCTTGCTCGACCAATAAAAGCACATAAACAACTATTTAATTTCAACCAGATTTATTAAGCGGGGTTGCCTCCCCAAGCGCTTTGTTTTACGTCGTTGGCTCGACCGAGACTCAAACGATTTATCAAGACTCGGGATCAGTCAAATGCACAATTTGAGAGCCTCATCGAATGGTAACTTCTTATACTTTTTTAGACGCAGGCCGTTCGTGATGAACGTTCCGTGCTTCGGATGTGTTACCTCAATGGCTCCTGAGTCGAAAACTCGCAATACCGTATATGGTCCTGACCACCTTGACTTAAGTTTGCCTTGAAATAAATGGAGGCGAGTATTATAGAAAAGGACCTCATCACCTACGTCGAAAATACGAGGTTTGATCAACTTATCATGAAGCATTTTGGTCTTTTCCTTATATTTTGCCGAACAATCGTAATCTTGAAAGCGAAACTCATCTAACTCGTTCAACTAAGCCATCCTTCTTTCACCGATTAATGCGTCATCCATATTTAGATTCTTAATCGCCCAATAGGCCTTATGCTCTAACTCTACGGGGAGATGGCAAGCCTTGCCAAAAACAAGCATGTAGGGTGACATACCTATTGGTGTCTTGAACGTAGTTCGGTGTGCCCAAAGCGCATCATCTAACTTCTTTGACCAATCCTTAAGATTAGAATTGACTGTCTTCTCCAATATTCTTTTAATTCCCCGATTGGACACTTCTACTTGGCCACTAGTCTGAGGGTGGTAGGCAGTGCCTAACTTATGAGTGACCCCACACTTCATTAAAAGCTTATTGAAATCTCTATTTGCAAAGTGACTTCCATTGTCACTGATTATTGCTCGAGGTATTCCAAACCGGGATAAAATATGTTTCTTAAGAAACCGTATGACTACATGTTTATCGTTAGTAAAGTAAGCAATTGCCTCAACCCACTTTGAAACGTAATCACAAAGTGACAAGAATGTACTGATTCCCGAAAGGAGACGGATATGGTCCCATGAAGTCTAATCCTCATATATCAAAAACTTCACACACTATTATCGGTTTCTGGGGCATCTCATTTCTCTTGGAAATCCTCCCTGAGCATTGATAGGAGTTACATGTCTTAACATACGCATGTGCATCCTTGAAAATAGTGGGCCAGTAGAACCCACTTTGTAACACCTTCAATGTTGTTCTCTCGCCCGAGAAGTGGCCACCGGCCTCTTTATCATGGCAGAATGAGAGAATACTCAATATCTCACTGTCATCAACACATCTCCTCAGGATTCCATCTGCACAAAGCCTAAAAAGTAAGGGATCTTCCCACATATATCGGTTCACCTCACTATAGAACTTCTTCTTCTGGTTCTCATCAAACTTAGGATCTACGAATCCACACTCATGATAATTAACGAATGGGGCATACCATGGGTTTCTTTCTTTCCTCTCTGCAGAAAATTTCCTCGCTTAACCGGGAGCATCGATCCACTACTTGAACAACTGCTCATCCCAAAACGGTCATCAATCTCAACTTTTGTAAAACATCTCTCTTCACTCGGCTCCATCCTACTCGGATGGTCGGCTACTACGCTCTCACACCCCTTTCTATTCTTAATCTCTACATCGAACTCTTGAAGAAGCAAGATCCACCTTAACAAGCATGGTTTTGCATCCTTCTTGGCAAATAGGTATTGCAACGCAAAGATGGTCGATGTGAACTATGACTTTCGATCCAACCAAGTATGACCGGAACTTGTCGAAAGCAAAAACAACAGCTAAAAGTTCCTTTTCAGTTGTGGCGTACTTTTGTTGAGCCGAGTTCATGGTATGACTCGCATAGTAGATAGGCGAAACAACTTGTCAACCTTCCGACCCAGACAGCTCCTACGGCATAATCACTGCATCACACATCACTTGAACTCCTTAGACCAATCAGGTGCTACCAAGATAGGAGCCGAAGTAAGAAGTTTCTTAAGAGTTCGAAAAGCATCTAGGCATGCCGCATCAAAAACACACAAGGGCACCCTTCATCAATTGAAGAGTAAGAGGTTCAGCAATGTGGGAAAAACCGGAATGAATCTACGATAAAAACCTACATGTCCCAAGAATGAACGTAGAGTCTTCGGGGATTTGTAGGCATAGAAAGCTTAGAAATTGCCTCTATTTTTGCTCTATCGACCTCTATTCCTTTACCCGATACCTTATGTCCTAAAACAATTCCTTCAGTTACCATGAAATGACACTTTTCCTAATTTAAAACCAAGTTTGTCTTTTCACAACGTGCAAGCACCTTATCAATATTCGACAAACACTCATCAAAAGTATCACCATAAACGCTAAAGTCATCCATAAAAACTTCCATGAAATTCTCTATCATATCGGCAAAGATAGCCATCATGCATCACAGGAACGTCGCGGGTGTATTACACAACCCAAACGGCATTCTTTTGAATGCAAAGGTGCCATCTGGACATGTGAATGTAGTCTTATCCTCGTCATGTGTATCGATGTGAATTTGATAATAGCCACTAAAACCGCCCAAAAGCAATAAAATGCATGACCACTCAGGCGCTCCAAAGATTTGATCAATAAAGGGTAGGGAAAATGATCTTCCTAGTCTTATCATTCAAAGATAAAATCAATACAAACTCGTGACCATAAACTAAACGAGTAGGAATGGGCACACCTTTTCATTAAGCTCAACTGTGATGCCTCCTTTCTTAGGCACGACTTGTGTGGGGCTCACCCATTCACTGGTCGGAGATTGCGTAGATTATCCCTAACTTAAGCATCTTTACCACGTCTTTCCTCACCACTTCTTGCATATGTGGGTTTAGCCGTCTCACGAAATTGCCTAACCGGCTTGGCACCTTCTTCCAGATGATCTTGTGCTTGCAGATATCGGCACTAATCCCTTTATGTCAACCATCTTCCATCCGAAAGGCCTTTTGTGTTTCTTCAAGACGTGGATCAACTTAGCTTCGCAAAGCGGTTAGTGCAGGCGAAACAATAAGAAAAAGTAATTCATCAGTTCTAAAACACATACTTTAAATGCTTAGGAAGTGGCTTGGCTCGGATCATGAGGTGGTTCCTCGATTGACGGCTTTGGCGACTTGCCATTCAAACCGAGCTACAGCCTTATTCCGGCTTGCGTCGACAAAAGAGTTGCCTCCAAATGATATACTGAACTCTCATTTGTGGATCGTCATCTTCTCTGCGGTGCTTGACTTCATCAAGCATTCTTCCATTGGTTCTTGGTATCCTCGCAGTTAGTGTGCTCCAAAATACAAGGATATATAGCATCAAGAAAAACAATCACTCTTTTCATCATCGGGATGCTTCATTGCATTATAGACATTTATGGCTACACTCTCCTTCCCGACTGTAGTATAATCTCTCCCCTCTTAACGTCTATCAAGGTCTCTCCTGTGTTCAAGAAAGGCCGACCTAACAAAAGTGGGGTTTTAGTATCCATATCCATATCTAAGACTACAAAGTCAACGGGGAAAACAAACTTGTCTACCTGTACCAACACATCTTCAGCTACCCCTAGAGGTTTCCTAACAGACCTATCTGCCATCTGTAAGGTCATTCATGTTGGCTCTAACGCTCCCAATCCCAATTTCTCATAAATTCCTCTAGGCATCGAGTTCTGAAGCCCCCAGATCATATAGCACATTTTTAAACACAGTTTCTCCAATGGTAATTGGGATGGTAAAGCTGCCTCTATCCACGCAACTTGGGGTATCCTATTATCAAAGATTGCGCAACATTCCTCACTCAAATGTACCATCTGTTGCATCTTCTCCTTACTCGACAACATTCCTTTCAAAAACTTAAAGTATGGGGGAATGCTCGAAATTGCCTCTAATAGGGGAATATTCACCTCTACCTTTCTTAAGAGATTCAGAATTTTGCTGACCTTGAGTCAAGTATGTCCTTTCTGGGTCCCTTAGGAGGATAGGGAAAAGTATTAACATCAAAATCGTGGGGAGGAGGAGGAGGAATTGCTTTTTCTTACCTCTTTCTTTTAAAGCGGTGAGGCTTCTTCTTCTTTGATGTCCAGACCACATAGTCTTTCTTTGGTCTTGCCTCTTCCAATGTTTTCTTGTTTGCCTCACCAAAGCCTTTTTCGTGGCTTCCAATTCTTTCTTCATTGCTTCCATTCTCTGCTCGACATTTCCAGTCTCCAAATCTTCGATCTCGACTTCACCATACATAGCTCCTTCCACAGTCCAACCTGCTTTCTCTTTTCAGCTTTCTCGATTTACCTTCTTCGCCCATAATTCTTTCTTTTTGTCACTCAGCCCGACCTCTTTACCACTTCGTGTGAACACAAGCATTCACACCTTTGGGTTCCTCTCGGTGTTACTCGGGAGTCCACCACTTAGATTTGTCTTGAGTGTCGGTTATTTGACCCACTTGGGTCTCCAAGTTCGAATGGCGAATGTGTGACCACTTTTTGTTCTACATAACTCGTAAAAGCAATGCCCTATCTAATCTCTCCAGGAGTATCTCGCCGCCGTCTCGAACACCGTAATTGTTTGATTGCCGATTGCTTTGATTGTTTCAAAAGTGCGGATGGCGTTCGGATCTCGATAGGTGCAATTATTACTTCTCAACGGGCCGCTCACTTGCGATTCTCGATTGTTTTGTCGACTTCGATTCTCGATTCCACCTTGATTTTGGTTCCAATTCGATTCTCTTTGTTGTCCTTGTGGATCGAGATGCTGGATTCGACTATTACGATAGTAGCCTTGGTTTTGATTCGGTATGAACTCGATTATGGGGATTACGATTCCAAGGTCGGTTGTATGAGCTTTGGTTTTGCCTAAAACCTTGGTTCGATTATTATTTCGATTCCAATTCTGATTCTGCCCCTAGTTCCAACCTTGTCCAACATAATTCACATCATATTGTTGTGAACCATCACCCGTACCATAATCCATTTGTGGCCCTTGCTGATTATCAAAGTTATGATTCCACTATTGCTGGCCAAACTCTTGCTGATTCATATCCATTTGCCCCATCGCATAGACATTCATTCGCTGTTGGTCAGTCTGATTGTCAGACTGTTGTTGTACTGGAGTAGGTGTCAACTGCTGTGGATAAGTGAGTTTTTTCAATGATGCGCATTCTATGGCAAAATGTCCACCTCCACAAAGTTGGAATTATTGTGCCTTCTTTCCTTCTAACTCCATTCGGTCCATCTTTAGTACCATTTCTTGCATCTTGTCGTATGAAAGTGCATTCTCGATCGATTTGCTCTTTGGTGACTTTAAACTTTCCATTGGGGATTTCTTTCTTCTTCTACTCGATCCCCATTGTCCTTCTCATCTCGCCGTGATTCTCTATTTGTCTCATAGCTTGTTCTGGCGGCAGATTCATGATATCTCCGCCACTGGCGGCATTCAACTTATTCTGGTCCATCGGCTCTAAGGCCTTGAATAATATAATAACCTGTTCCACTGTAGAAAAACCGTGTGGAGGGCATCTCTTCAGTAGACCCCTGAATCTCTCATAAGTCTCTTTTAAGGTCTCTCCCTCGAGACCGTCAAACGAAGAGATTTCTTCCTTCAAATCTAGAATCTTCGCCGGAGAAAAATACTTTTTCAGAAACACTCGCGTTACATCAGCCCATGTATGTAACGAATCATTTGGTAAAGAGTCATACCAATCTTTAGCAGCTCCTCTTAATGCAAACGGAAAAACTATTAATTTTACACTTTCGTCACTTACCCCGTTATATTTCATTGTTCCACAAACTGAGAAAGTGATCCGCAAAGCTATTCGGGTTCTCGGCCGATTTCCGTGGAACAAGGCGTGTTCCCCAACATGTTCAAAATATTTTGCTTAATATCCATGTTATTCGCATTATTAATGGGGGGTACCCTAATTGGGTTGTGCCCTATAACTTCTGTGGGGTAATGACGTAATCTCGACAAACCCTCGCCCCTGTGTGGTTTGCCGAGCCATCTGCTGGTCGATAAACCGCTGCCGAGGAGGTGGATCATACGGGTTATACGGGTTTTGGAACCCTGTTGATTTCTAGATTCTCCAAAGATCCGCAGATGACTCGATTTACCGCCTCTTGGTCTAATTCGGGTATGAAGTTCTGCGTATCTGGGCATCTTGTCCGCCTGCATCGCCCAATCACTGGCCTCTGATTAAAGCTGTGGAGTTCTAAGCCGACGTAACCCTCGTGTTGTCCTCTCTCAATGGTTCATGACGAGGGTCCTCGTGGAGTTTGCAAAGTGGTATTGTTGCATTACCACCAAAGAGTGGTCGAGGTTTGCCTCTGTAGAGTTTGTTCATCAATGGGATCTTTATCGCTTCGTCTAGTTATTATATCTTCCATTTCTCAGAGAGGAATTAGAAAGTGATCTTTCTAATGTCCCTTTTCTTCAAACAAAGGGTTCGGACTAGCGACCAAGATTTCTCCTCGGCGCCGATTGCTTTATGACGACGCGTGAAGCTTCGATTTCTTGGATGGGTTCAATGAGAGGTTCTTTAGAGCTCCGAGTCACAACGAAACAACACTAAAACAAAATAAAACGACCTAAGCCCAAGCTTCGGTCAACTTACAAGATATCAAACGTAGTATTCCCGGCAACGGCGTAAAAGCTTGATAGCAAAATAACTAACTGCTAACTTTAACCGACAGAGTATCGGGTCAACAGTAGTATAATGGTAACAAGGTCGAATCCACAGGGAATAACGTTTAAGTACCAAAGTCGACGTAGAACTTAGTTCAGGTCAAGATTATGGTAGGGAGATATTACACTAGTGCAAAAGTAAAGATTAACTAACGGTTGTAGTTCTAGTTATTAAAAGGTATAGCTGAATTATGATCCAATGAGTTACTTTTACCCCTAAGAGAAGACTTGACAGGGAGCGTGTTTTAACCAACCTACCTTTCCACAGTAATTTAACGACATCCACGGTGCCAACTCATAATTCGGTGTTAAGGTCTCGAACAACTCTCTCTAACACCCTATGTGAAGTTAATTAATTTTCCCTTTTAGAAAACCGATTAACCTAACATGATTACGCTCTTAGAGTCGCCGAACAACGATGACAAACCTCTGTATTGGAAACAAATCCTAACAACTAGGCCGAATCTACGCAAGCGATCCTTAAAACCCTCTTATCCCACATCTCACCGCAAAATACATCTATAGGTTCGATGTGTGTGATAGTGAACTAGGTGATCAATCTAATTCAAAGACGTTTAAAATAAGTTTTAGGACGTGGATTAATCATTAAAACATAAAATTACGCTACACAACTCCCGTTTAATCCCCTTTGTAGGCGTTTCACTAGATTTTACATAATTCGACTATACACAAATTTAGTTACTCATGATGGTGATAACAATGAGAATGATTAAAGGAAATTATACTAAAGAAAGTGAAGTAAAAGTAAACTAATTCAACATCATATGAAAAACAGTAAATAAGTGCTTAATAATATAGATATATATAAGTGCATAAAAGTAAAATATATATATATATATATATATATATATATATATATATATATATATATATATATATATATATATGTATAGTTATAAGTGCGTAAAAGTAAATAAAAGCTCTAAAACAATAATCTATTGATCATTATCCCATTACAACGATATTTTAACTAATTTATATAAAAATATATATATATATATATATATATATATATATATATATATATATATATATATATATATACATACATAGACATATATTTATATATATATAGCCCCAAAAGAGATGAAATGAAGTTGAAATGAAGAGAAAATGGAATGATAGATATATATATATATATATATATATATATATATATATATATATATATATATATATATATATAAGGATATATATATATATATATATAGATCTAGTGATCACCAACGATGGTGATGAAGATGATGGTGATGAAGAAATAAAAAGATGGAGAAGATGAAAAGAAGAAGATCTAAGAATAGATATATATAAGGATATATATATCTATCTATAATTATATCACAACAAAAATAAAAAATAAAAAGAAAAAGAAAATGATCATGGACGATGGAGAAGAGGGGAGGGGGAAGAAGAAAAAGAGAGGTTGGAGAAGGGAGGTTGGAGAAGAGAGGTGAATGAGCACTCCTTTGTGTTGATTTGGGGGTAGTATATATAGGAAATATATGTATGTATGTATATGTATGTATATGAATGATCATGGCTGATGAAGATGATGAACAGCACGTTCACTTTCATCATTGAAACAGCCGGATCGATCCGGGAGCATCTAGGATCGATCCGGGTCAAAAATCTTGATCCGTATTGTCAAAATTCGTCTATACGGTATCGCAGTTCAGTAAAATGGCCATATCTTGAGTTGTAGACATCCGATTGATGTGATTCAAAGTGCGTTGGAAATATTATTTGAATATATACAACTTTCATGAAGGACACTTCTTCAGAAAATGCCGTTTTGATGGGCCATTCATTCGTCGAAGATATTTCTCGATTTCCACTAAATCGAATCGATTAGCCACTTGACCACTTGACTTAGTGACACTTTCTATATCCTTCCAAAGATATGATTATACTTTAAAATGTCGTTACTCGGGGTCTTGGTCAACCTATAATTCTACAATAAACCACCAAAATACCAAACGTAAATCCGACACGACACTCCGGTTACTAAACCGGTACAAAACTTATAAAAACACGATAAAAATACGATATTTTACATAATAAGCTGCTACTAACATATTTGGATGAATCTAAAGGAATTAATGACTTGAAATGATATAAAAGTGCTCAAAATGATATCGAAGCGGGTAAAAAGTTATAAAAATAACTATGAATTTTTCCACTTATCGGCATATGGCACTCTTCCCATAGATTCAGCTCTCTTCAGAGTTTGAGGCCCTCGAGTCTTGTAGAGGTAAATGCCGTGGACGGGTCTGAGGCCCCCGAGTCTTTGGGCTCTCCATACCGGCGTGCAAGACCTTATCTATATAAGTTGTGGGACAGAGCTAACATCCTCGTTTGCGATCCCTTATAATTTGGATCCCTAGAACATAACTCGCTTCTCCCAAATCTTTCATTTGGAATTGCGTGGTCAACTAACTTTTCACGTCGGACATCATCCTCTTATCGCTGCCAATTAGAGTATGTCATCAACGCATAACACTAGAATGCAACACTAGCTTTGATAACCTCTTGTACACACAAGATTCAGAAAGTGTTGTTCAAATCATAAGACTTGATCGTGTGATCGAATCTATTATACCAGAACGAGATGCTTGCTTCAACCCATAAATGGATTCGAGCAACTTGCACACCATGTGCTCTCGACCTTCTTCAATGAATCCTCTGTCGTGACATAGATTTCCTCGCCGAGATAGCCGCTTAGAAACGCCGCTTAACATCCATTTGCCGATTTCATAATCCAGCATACAAAGAATTGAAAGGAGGATGCGATGATTTTCATCATGGCCACATGTGAGAAGGTTTCCTCGTAGTCTATACCTTCTCAGTGTAAACCTTTGGCTACCAATTGCTTTGAAGGCTTCACCTTCCCATCTATTCCTCTCTTTCAGAGCCATTTACATCCAATGGGCCTTTCACCCCGAGGAAGTTCTACAATTTTCCAGATCGAGTTGAGTACATAGACTCCATCTCTTGATTCATTGCATACAATCCATTTATCCTTATCGTGATCCAATAGGCCTTCTTATAGGTCGGAGGATCATCTACTCCCATCGAGGCGATCACGCTTGCCTCTAAATCCATGCCGCATCGAGCCGGTGGCCGAACCACTCTCGCAAAGACGCTCAGTGGAACAGAATGTCGGAAGTGACCGCCGATTATTAGTGTTGTTTACAGAACATGAATGCCACAACAGCCTCGATGTCATCGGAGAGTAATTCCTCTAGTACAATTGTACTTTGAGGTCTGCGGGTCTTTCATATAACTTTCCTCTAAAAACGAGCGTTAGTTGAAACTAGCACTTTGTTATCTTCCGGATCGTAAAATAGACCACCACGTGTACCTTTTACATAGCCTACAAATAAACATACTTTGCACGCTATTGTAGCTTGGTAGTCTTGTCCATCAAAGACACGTGGGCAGACAACCCCATATGGAAGTGACGAAGGCTTTCGCGATGTCCGACCACATTTCTACGGGTGTCTTTTCGATGCACTTTGACGGTATCGCATTCAAAATATAATCCCGCTTCTAAAGCATAACCCCAAAAGGATATGTAGTGAGGCATAGCTCATCATTGATCTAACCATGTTAATCAATGTCTCTTTCTCTCAAAGAACTCCATTTTGCCGAGGTGTCCTAGCGCCGAACGTTGGAAACAAATTCCTTTTTCACAAGTAGTCAATGAACTCAAGATCTAAATACTCGCCTCCACGATCCGAGCGAAGGCATTTCAATGACTTGCCTAGTTTCCTTTCGGCTTCGCTGAACTCCTTGAACTTTCCAAAAGCCTCGACTTCTGCCAGCAGATAAACATAACCGAATCTCGAGTAGTCATCAATGAAAGTCACAAAGTACTCGTATCCGCCTAGCTTGTACGCTCATCGGACCACAAAGGTCCGAATGCACTAAGTCTATAGTTCGTGGCCTTTACCCTTTAAGAGAAGCGGCGCTAGTCATTTTTACCTCCAGCAACACTCATAGACAAAGTGGTCAGATGACTCACCTAAGGCATGAACCTTTTCTAGTCTTTTGAGTCTTTCCAAGGAAATATGGCCAAGCCTCGATGCCACAAGTATGTTTTATCTTCTTTACTTGAGAAACTTTCGCTTTTAGCAGATCTTTGATGAGCGCTTAAACATTTCAAGATAAGAGAGGAGCTTTATGTGGTCTTACAAAATATAAACCGCTTTCATTCGTAGTTGAACACAATTCAAAGCCATTCTTCAAATAACAAATTCACCATTCAAATTTGAAACAGAAAATGATTGTTTAACTAAGGCAGACGAGAAATCAAATTTCTCCCAAATTGAATAAAATAAACATTCTCTAAATGTAAAATTTATTATTAAAATGCAAGTGCACAACTCCCATCGCTAAATTAAATGAGCCTCAAAGGCCTACTCGCATCACTGAGAACCCTCTTCCACTCCTCATACAAACTAAGAATCAGAATGAAGAACATACATGATTAGTAGCTCCAGATCAAGTATCCAAGTGGACACATCTTTAGCTACATTAAAAGATTCAAAGAATAGTAATTCCAAATTACCTTTCTTATATTTCCCAAATGATGCCTTGACTTTTCCATCTTCACATCACGAAGATATTCGGACAATGGCGTTTCCAATGTCCTACCTCTACAAGAAAAGCATTTGCCCTGGGCTTGGCCTCGCCAACTTTCTTGGCTTTTTTTCTTCATTGGTGGGCACAAAGTGCAACACTACCCTTCTTCTTTGGTTTGGCCTCAGCTTGTTTGATGACTTAGCTTCGCCATATTGGCTTTCATTTTCTTATCCCTACTTGACCTTATCTTTCGATAGCAGCCCTCATGATAGTCAGCTTCATTAAGCATCTCGTGTCATGGTCAACTCATGTTTGCCCATCGACATCGAGTTTTGAACGGATAAACTCGTGAGTCAACGATTCCAAAATCATTGATACTTGAGTTGCTTCATCGAACAATGATCCATGAATACCGCATCATTGAAGTAATCGATCATATTTAGAACATGACCATTCACCGCTTGACCTTTCTTCAATTTCTTAATGACCATTTCGATGGCATCGTCTTGCTTGCTGTTGTGTGATCCAAACATCAAGTAAGTTTCGCAAAATTTCTCTCAGTCTCAAACTCTTCAATCTAGGTCCTAATAACTTCCGACACCGCCGCCAGATGATCCCACGAGCCCGGTTATCTCGCTCTCAATCTAGCGACACGGTGTTCGATCTCGCTTTTCCGGTTTTTGATCGCCACCATAGGCATTCGTATGAGTACATGTTGCACATTCTCATATATGAGTACCACGCTCAAAGTTACTCTTCCATTTCTTAAAGTTGTTTCGTTAATTTTTCAGACAAGAAAGGTAAATTTGAGCGCATTTTTGTTAAAATAAAATGACATACATTAATTCAAATTTAACACTACTATATAAGTTTATTTTAGGAATAGTAAACTAAAATTAAGTCTACTCTACCATTCCAAGTTTTAACCTCGCATCTCGCTAGGTAGGTCAAAGAGATGACGGTTAAATCGAGACAATCTCATCAATGAATAACTTGTGAGAATCGAACATCCCACAGAATCGAACATCCCTTTATTCATTGACTACCTTCCTTTTTTAGCCTAGATATTATCAAGAATATCCTTATGAGTGTGACCTACTATATCAGATTCTTAGTACGCCCGAGTGTGCCGCTTAGATAGATCGCTGACCGACGAAAACCCGGAAATCCTATCCTTAGAGACCAAGCCATGAATGTTGATGAGGTGAACACCATCCTTGAGGGACGAATCAAAGCGCCCGAGGCGCCACCCTTCTCTCACTTACTTGTATCTAAAGTAGAGGTTGGGGTTGGCCGCGCCCCGCCTCACTCAATATTTTGGAAGTGGTGGTGGGTTAACTAACCACGCTCTTTTGATGTTAACATAAAAGCACATCAAATCAAGGATTCCGAATGGTGTCGGTAACGTAGTGCAAGCCTACCCGCCCTATTCGTTGGAACATATGTGATGGGCCGGACGGTCGGGTCAAGAGAGCCCTATCGAGATAAGAAGGAATCACCCTCCGCCGTGTAGCTTAGTCTTGCCGGACCCCGTGCATACATCACACTAGAGGGTTAAGTCGGTCGAGCCTAGCTCGGCTTGACCACCCAACCTATGTCGAACCGCTTTTTATCCAAGATTTATTGTTCTTTACCATCATTCACTCTGAGACACTCACGACCTAAACGTGGATCTCGCTTGGGCTTTAAGGCGTTCATCGAGAACACACACCAAAGGCTTAACGATTTCATAACCCGCCCTGATCTTTAATTAGCTACTAAATTAATTAATTACCGTATTAATTAAATTTCAACTAATTACGAGTTTATATATGCTCATTTTAATTACCAAAATTAAAATTCTACATGTATGCAAGGAGTGGATTTATGATGATGCATGTCATGGAAATTCGATTTTATATCTATTTTACGATCAAACACATAAAAATAAACGTTAAAATTTTAAACACTAAGTATTGGGATTGCTTGCGACTTCATGATTTTAATCTATCCAAGGAAAACAGTAAATTACATAATCTATGTCTTCGAAATCTTGATTCAATCTTGAATTCAACCGCCGATCACTAACCATTTAACACCCGAGAGGAGAAAAGGTTTTAATGAAATAAATCCAATTTATTTGATAAATAAAAAAACTCTCTTTTTTTTTTTCTTTCGGATGTTTTTAAAAAAGTCGTACCATATTCTTTTCATTTGTAACCATCTGCCACAATGTTAGTATGTCCAAAAGTGTACCAGGTCATAAAAAACTTCATACAGTCGCACAAAACCCCACTGCATGCTACGTGGATATATTAGATTTTATAAGCACGCTTTTGAGCGCCGCAGAAAATCTTGCAGCGCTAGATTCTAATTAAAACTGTGGTTTTTATCCGGTCTCCTTCATACTCTTTGGCCTCGATTTAATCTGCAAACTTTTCTTCAAGATCTTCATCTTTCGAGTTCGGAATATCAAAATTAAGAATGAAGATGTTACTTTTACATAAATTTCAAAATTGACATAAAAAAATAAGGTAATCCTATTCTCAATATTGTTACTAAACAAAAAGAGCTACAAAACAGATTCAACGAGAAAACAGTACTAACCTCAATCCATCTCTTTCAACCAAGAAATTCATAACATATAAAAATAAAAATAAATAAAATTTCAGCCTCTATCATAAAATTGGGACAAAAATTCATACGTTTAATTAATCCTGTGGACTTGACATTTTATGCATGTGATAAACATAGATCACTTTGGTTCGATACCATCAAGGTGTTAGCATTATCATCCGCAACGGAAGCATTTAATGATTCAGATATATATAATTTTACACGCAATAAAACAACTAGATCTACATCTGCAAGCAAATGTCAGAATCATATCCCTTGGATCCTGAAACCAGCTAGCAATAAGACCCATGAATAGAAAGAACGCAAATACATGTGAAGTTATAATTCATTTATTTTTCCGTGACGCGTGATCCATAGTTGCATTCTCGTGCAAGGAAATTTCGACTCGAATCCTTCCGACATGCTATCCAGAAAAATCTCCAAGATTTTTCCTAAATCTCTCCTTCTTTGGCCGGTAAATTCCTTCTCTTCTCTCCAACAGGTGTATGCTCACTTTGTGTGGCATTGTAATGCTCGGGGATAATCCCCTCTTTATATGCAGAGTTGAAACTTAACCTCCAATGATTTTATTTTGGTAACAAATAAATCCATGTGGAGAATAGCTACAAGTATATGGGGAAAGACAGAGTGACTCAATGGACTCAATAATCGGGGTCGGCAAATCAAATAAATAATAATCCTACGAACATAATAACTATATTCTGGAGCAAATCAATCATGTGAATATGCTACCATAATCTCAAGGATCGCACTTCTCCGACATGAGATTATATTTATTCCTCACGAGACATTAATAAGCGCTCCATTGATATAATCATTATATATGGATTAATCCTTCCATAGACTGCTCATTCTCTAAATCGTAGTTACCGCAACCCTTTTAGAATCTTCATCTCTATTTACACCATTAACCCCCTAGCGATGAATTAATTCATACAACTCACCGTGGGTGGAAGTAACTGCAGTATTATTTAACTCGACATCGTATCGACGCTTTCTAGTGATTAACAACAAGTGAAACAGTTTATCTACTTATAAATGGAAGAAATGGGATTCGGGACCGTGATAAATACGTACTACTCACTCAATCTACATAAGCTTCCAAGCATGGGTACCTGCACTACTACTGGCAGTAATCCGAACCGTCAAGTCAAAACTCATAATCGATTCAAGCTGCTTAACGTGATCACTTCAGTGATTGGGCGATATATCCATACATATGATCATCCATTGATCCATAAGACTTCCTCGGACACAGACTATACAGGAATTAATCAATCGTCCACTTCTATGATATATCTACTATATATAAATGCCTCGGCTAGGTTTCTCTAATCGAAAAGTCCGATAAGACAATCACACCTATTGCGGTTCTGGCGATTAATAAGACAAGTTAAAATGTAGTAGAATCTACACCTTAATACCACCAACGGCCAACGGTATTTTTGCCACAACTTCACTTAACTCAACTTCTTCCTGCATGGTCATATAAGCATCGAAGCAAGCTGATTGCTATAAACGAAGCATACTTTGTGTGGTTTTCTCTGCTGTAGTAAATACTTATTGTCACATCGTGGGTGAATATGAGAATAATAAATATGAATAACAATATCATTTCGATGGATTAAATAAAACAATTGAGTAAAATTGCCTTTCGGCATCATAATCAACAATGTGCCAAAGAATTCCTTGGCATCTCGTAGAGACTAATTCAGATTCCGGACATCTCTTCCCATCTTGGCGATTATGCTATAACAAATATCAAACAACAATTCTGTAACCTAAGAGCCGAATGCGCTTTAAAATCCACATTGGCACTAAGTTATGCAAGAAGAAATGCAAGCATCAGATCAAAACGAACTCGAAGTTGGTTCCCAGACTCAAGTAGGTTAATGTTATTGATCTCGATATCGGTAAGCTCACGATGAACTGAGTTCAAAAGCTACAGAGAGACATAATGCCCGGTTAGTAGCACAAGGTTTTTCCTAAGTCCCCAGTGATTGATTTTATGAGATCTACATGTTCAGCTTATTAAACCACTAAATTATCAAAGTCTCGTTATTGCTGTGGCTGTGGTTTTAATGACAGTGTATGGAGACAAATTAGACATCAAGAATGCCTTTACATGGAAACTCCAATATATACAGCTTTTATGATAATCTCTCTGTTTTGCTGGAGATGATAAGTATCCTGATCATAACCGCATCCTCCACAGTCTCTGTATTGGCTTAAACAACTCCCTCTGTGGCACGTGGTTTGATGTAATTATCCTACCTGCTACACCCTGGGATTATTTTTCAAAGAAGGCTGATCCTTCATTACCTTACATATCTGCCAGCAATGACTCACATTTCTGTCTCCATACTATCGAAAAACGTGACTTATTACATTCTGCTAACTGGGAATCATGTTCTCTACAAGCAAAGATTGATAGGAAGCTTTGTGGGCAAGAGTTTGAATTCAAATAAATATGAAGACGGATTTTGAATATAAATCTCTTTGATTTTTCTTTAACAAGCTAAACCAGGGCTCATCCATTATTATTTCTTTCAATTATAAATTGTACTGTTGCAAAAACTCTACATGAACAAGATTGGCTTTTTCTTCTTGCTATGCACTCTTGAATTCTTTTACGAACTTCTTCATCTAAAGGATGCAGATTAATCCCCGGTCACGCTACGACATGCACGTGATACTTGTGTCATAATAGACATCATAATATTTTGATTCACTCTGCCTACTTCCACTGATATCCAATAGACACATCAAGATTTGGCTGTTTCACTTGAAATGGAAAAGCACTTCGATTTCCAAAAAAAACAAATTAAAATTCTAAAATCTTACAATAGATTTTTACAGCTTACTGCCACGAATTTTATATTACTGCAGTTCATCAATCAACAAACTAGTAATTAACCAAATTAGTGAACAACGCAATTGGTTCCAATAAAATAGAAAAGATATTAGCTTTCACACATGAGCTATACATATGTGAATTCCACTCAACAATTGCTTTATAGACCAAACAAATACACAGCCACCTTGAGTAGCACCATGTACATAAAAATACATACACAGATTTCCGATTTTTTTTTCCACACCACACGTACTTACTCATACGTAACACAAGTAGTTATTAATGGAGCAATAAACATGTGATTAATCAACTGCATAATTGACGTGGTCAACATTCCATTGTTCTTTCTTTGCATCATTGGACAATATTTTAGGAATCACTGTAAATGCATGCCATACTTACACAAATTAAAGAAATCAATCTTCTTTATACTTCACGTCATCAATCAGTTGCAAGCATTAAAGAGAAGAATCAAAACCTTACATGGAAAAACTCAAAACGATGTGTCAAAACCTCAAGATTCTATATAATCGTAATATTCCGATTTTCTAAACTGCAGACGCGTGTCATTTTATGAAAACGAATATCGTTCTTCCTTTATTCGAGTTTAATAATTTGGGTATTTATATACATAATTTTAGATATATATATAAATATTTAAGAAAATCTGATTTAATAAGGGTGATTATGGAAATTAGGTAATTATGGATTTTTCCTATTTAAGGAAAATCAACATAATCACCATACTTTAATCGTTTTCAACCTCCAAAACTCATCTCATCGCGTGTGTGCAAGAATTAGTGGAGGATTGTTGTCATCGGTTCTAAGTCAATTCTTGACGGTTTTCGATCGTAGTCGAGCACCGAATCGCTAGAAGAGAGCAACGCTGTGACATCAAAAAGTTGAAGCTTTGTTAAGGTATGATTAAGCCCTAATTCAGTTTCATCTTCGAGTTTGATGGATTCAAACTCATCAATTTGTAGTTTTTGTCGTTAAGCTTGATTGAATCTAATCTAAGTTTGGATTTATCACATATTTTTCTAAGATCGATTTGTCGCTTTCAGGGTTTGGAGTAGAATTTGTCGCAAAGGTAAGAGGCCTACAATTCTAATTATTGTTATTGAGGTTTAGATCAAGTTTTATGATGCGTGAAATGCAAAGTTATGCTTTTCGCTGATCAAAGGATCATAGATGTTTAGATATGTTTTTTTCATTTTAATGAGTTAAAACGAGGTTAATTAGGTTAGAAACGATCGTAAATCGAGTCGTGAAGATTTTAGCTTTTGGGAAAAACTCACGATCGGCGCTCAGACTAGCGACGGGCGCCTCGAGACCCTAAGAATCAAACGGGCGCCAAATAGGCGGACGGGCGTTGAGGTCGACTTTGATTCAGATGTTGTTTTCGACGGACGGGCGCCTGGGTTTAAGGACGGCGCCCAATGACGGACGGGGTCCATAGGATTTCAAACGGCGCCTGGCATGTTTTACCTTGTTTATAATGTCTTAGCGCTTCGTGTTGGTTTTTGGCTTCATAATCGTGTTTTCACCTTTTTAAACCCTTAATCATGATATGTTAACATTAATTAAAATATGAACAAGCTTCGATTGAACTTCGATTCGCTCGCTAAAACACCGAATGTACTTTAAAGGAGTTGAAGTTCGATCCGCCGGAAGGCGCGAGTGTTGTGTTTTGATGAACTGTAGTTCATCAATGTTCGTAATTGTTAAGATGTGATGTCTAGTTGTCTAAGTGAGGAGTAGTGTTGTTAAGGTGAGTTTTAATCAAAACACTTAGGTGGTTAGTTAATTCACACTAATAATTATATGTGTAGATAAAAGATAAAACGCCACTTATTCTTGGTTAGAACCGATCAAATCGGCGATGTGATACGCTCATACAAAGGTGACAACGCCATCGCCTGGTAAGGTCAGGTGGTAGGAAATCCATCGAGCGTATATGCATACCGGGAGATCCGGACTACGGGTGCTATTCACCGTAGTTGGCAAGTATATCTCGTGGTGGAATTTTCACCATGCATTGTGTCCTTGAGTAATGATGTAACAAAGGTAAGCTTGCTAGAAACGCTTAGTCATGATGTCGATAATGGAGTGAACTAGATTGAGTCGGTCTCACCAAGATAATCTTTAATAATAACCTTAATTAAATAGCTTCTACTTTTACTTTGTACTTTGTACTTACCTCAAATGCATGTTTATTTATGTGTTTGAGGAGAGAAGACTAACAAAGTTAGTCAAGACTTTGAGAGGACTTTGATGACGCTTGAGGATCTGAGTTGAAGACCTTGTTTATCATTTATTTCATTTATGCCTTAGACTTGGAATATTATTGGATGTTGTAGTTTCCTTGTAGTCTTTGAGATTCTACTTTGATTCGTTGTTTTCCGATGTAATAAGTATTACATTTTATTCTATCTTTAGTGTTTCTATTCTTGGTTGTTTGAAGAATTACCCCAGTCTTTTAGCTTCCGCTTGCTTTTATTTGATAATGACGTAGTAGAGGCTTACGGTAATATCATTTATTTAATATTATGCGTCAACGCTTCGATTTCCGGATAAGACTCGTGTCCGAACGGGTTAAGCTAATGTACGAAAAGTTTTTAGGCTTCCTTCTTTAAGATAAGTTTCTTTAGATCCTTAGTAACGCTCGTTTTCTTTGATCATCGATGGTGTTCACTAGAACCGAGCAAGTGTCAAGCATTAGAGTTCGACGAAAGTCCGACCGCCGGGAGAGGCGGTTTTGTGAGGCGTAATCCTTCACCACATCCGAGCCCCACTCCACCCTCATACCGCAACCCCTACACCATGATCTCAAGCAGGCTTGTCACCGCGACTTCATCAGAGCAACGCCCACAATGGCATGTGGGAAGTTCGGGCCGCCATTGATAAGTGATGTTCCAATGGTTTAGTACCGCCACCAGGAGCTACCTTCCACCGAGGTATAACTACATCTATGGAGAACCGGAGAAGCACTTATACGAGTCACAGAGGGGAGACATTCCACCAATCTACGCACTTCAAAGAACAGCATTTATCCACCTCCAAGGAGTGTTTACTCCTCCACCGTGAGCCACCCCGCCACCGCTCCATCATCAAGAACATCGACCTTCTACCCTCCTCCAGCTGGTCATACTTCGACCCACTGCACCACCTTCACCCTGCTTTGACCATCATCAAGGCTTTGGTTACCCACCCTATGGTTTCCACCAAAGAACGACCATACCAAAGAGAGATACCGACGGATACCCACCCGCCACTCTAAGCCCCACCACCGACCGCACACGAGCAAGCACCACCGTTGATTGGTATACGAGATTAAGGAGGAACAAAGTTCAAGACTTCTTGGGAATGTCGAGCATTCAAGGCCAAGAGTGGATAAGGAGTTTTGAGAAGGCATGTAGAACATACTTGTCCCCGAGACTGATGGTGGCTGGCGTTAGTTTCTTGGGTGCAATTAAGTGATGACAGATGCTATACAGCAAGAATGGTGCGACAGATTGGGAAAGCTTTAAGGCAATGTTCTATAATGAGTATTTTCAAAGAATGCAATGCATGCATATGGCAAGTCAATTTCTAAAGCATAAGCAAGGTAATTACATGACAAGATCACAAGACACCAACAAGTTTAACAAGTCAAAGATTCTACCCCGATTTTATGAAGGTAGAAGAGAGGAAGATGGCCCTATAGGAAGGGTTATCGACGATATACAACGCATGTTAGTTTCAACGCCAAGAACATACGAGTTGTTGAATAAGGCCCAGAGAGGTTGAGATATTCAGAAGAAGGCCACCGCGTTATCGGGAGCAAGAGGAATTTTGGAACAAGCCAGTGGCAATATGGGAGCACCCCAACAAAATTTCAAGAAGACAACGCCTCAAGTAAAACCACCAACCGAGCACCTTTATGCTCTATGCAATAGAATCACCTGTGTGAGTGTAAGGCACACAGGCTCACTATCAGGAGATCTAGACACTTTGCTAAGATGTGTCCGACAAAGGAGTTCAATATTCCAAAGCAAGAAGTGGAAAGGCGCCCAAGTCGCCTACTCGATTTTGTGTATTGGAGGCGGAACCGCACGATAATGTTATTTCAGTAATTTTTTGTTTATTGTAATTTATTAGAGTACTTTATGGCACGATTTGAATCATTTTGTACTATATTTAAATATATGAATTCACATCCTAGGTATAATAATATTAGACAACTTAGCAAATACGGCATTGTTTGATACGGGAGCCGCCTAATACTGTTCGACTCGTAGCTAAGAAGTTAACTTACCAATGTAACCTTTAAGAAACACCTTGAGATCACAACACCTTTAGGAAATTGACTAAGGTAACCAAGTTGATGCCAGTAGATGTTCGAGTTGGAACGATCGTTGCAAGAGTGACTTTACGGTTTTGGACTTTTTAGATTTTGATGTAATTGAATAGATTGGCTATCCGAGAACTATGTTCACTTGGATTGTAGAGAAAGAGTGACCTTAAGATACCGAAAGTCGATAAGACTTATCGAGGAATGTTTATAAGCCCAAAGAAGAAACGCCACCCTATAATTTCAATGTTAGGCTATAAGAGCTTGTCGGAAAGGTTGCGAAGGCTACTTGTTGTACGCAGTGGATGTGAACAAGTGAAGCCTGCCAGGAGACCTCAGAAGTCAAGGAGTATCCGTATGTTTCCGTAAGAGTTACCAGAAACATGCCGGATAGTGAGAGATTGAATTTGAGATTGTTGGTACCGAGCGCACTAGCTAAGTGCTGGCACCCTATAGAATGGCACCACCAATTGAAGGAGTTGAAAGCAGCCTAAGGATATGCTTGAGAGGAATATAATTCAGCCTAGTACTTCACCTGGGAAGCCCCAATGTTGTTTGTGAAGAAGAAAGATGGTAGTATGAGGACGTGCATAGACATGAGCATTGAATAATCTTACCATCAAGAATAAGTACCCTTGCCTAGATTGACATTTGTTTAACCAATGCAAGGCAAGAGAGTATTTTCCAAGATTGATCTTATATCGGTTATCACGCTGAAGATCAAGGTAGCGTATATCAAGACGGCTTTTAGCACGTAGGTATGGACATGAGTTCTTAGTCATGCCTTTGGACTCACTAATGCTCCATCTCATTTATGGATTTGATGCGTGTTTTTATGCCATACTTGGATAAGTTTGTGATAGTGTTCATGGATGATATCCTAGTGTACTCTAAGGATGAGAAAGAACACGAAGGACACTAAGGATAGTGTCGATACTTTGAAGAAGAACCACTATGCTAAGTTCTTGCGCACTTTTGGTTGATCATGAGTTTCTTGGTCATGTCATTTGATGGCATTAAGGTTGATCCCGCAAAGATGAAGCAAGTTGAGTGGTGGTCCGCACTCAACCACCGCTTCAGAGGTTAAGTTTTCTGCCGGTCGGCTATTATAAGAAGTTTGTACAAGACTTTCAAAGATACACCACCACTTACCCGGCTCACTCAAAAGAATGTAAAGTTTGAGGGACCAATGAGTGTGAAGAGCCTTTTTCATTGAAGACGGCTGACCACACCCGCTGGCGCCGGAGATCTTTGATAATTATGACGCTATACGGATGCTTCGGGGCAAGGTTTGGGTTGTGTGTTAATGCGGAGGTAGGTGATCGCTATGCATCTCTAATAGCTGAAGGTGCATGAGAAGAATTATCCAACACATGACTTAGAGTTGGCAGCAGAGTGTTTGCCTCAAGATTCGGAGGCACTATTTGTATGGAGTTGCCAGGATCTTCACCATCACAAGAGCTTGAAGTATTTTTTACCCAAGAGAATCAATGGTATGAGACCGAGATGGTTAGAGTTTGTTAAGGATTATGACTTGATATTCAAGACCATCCGGTAAAGCAAATGTAGTAGCCGATGCTTTGAGTAGAAACCTGTTTGCGTTTCAAGTGTGAAGTTATTGCAGAGGTTAGATGGTCGCAGATTCGAGTTTTGATTAGATTGAAGACCGATAGCTTTATGGCACCGTTAGCAAGGTCCAGTTGATGGATGATATTCGGGAAAAGCAAGACGAAGACCCGCTTTTGGTTGACTTGAAGCGAAGTGCAAGAGAAAAGCCCACAGTGGTTATGTCTTGGACAAGAATGGAAACCTTGGTATCGATCGCTTGTGTGTGCCTAATGTTGGCAATCTAAGATAGAGAGTTATGGAAGAGGCACATAGATTGCCTTTGCCCATCCGGAGCCAACTAAATGTACAGAGACTGAAGGAAAGGTTTTGGTGGGCTCGATGAAAGTGGAAATAGTTCAAGTTATGCGTAGTGACATTTGTCGAAGGTTAAAGTGTAACATAAGACTGTAGGAATGCTTGCCGTTGATATCCTCGAATGGAAGCGGATAAGATCACTATGGATTTTATCACCGCTTTACCACGAGAGCGGTAAGGATGCGACGGTGATCAGGACCGATTGACCAAGTCCGCCACTTCTTACCGTAGAGGTGAAGGATGCAGATTCTTAGATCTAAACGAGTTAGATCACGCCAATGGACGGATCACCACTTATACATCACAATACATAATTAAAGGACTTAAACTACTACGCGGGTTAAAATCATGTTACCAATAAGAGGAAGAGAAGCCAAGATCTTCCGATGTGTTCTCCAAACGGGTGTTGGTGGACACCCTTCTTGTTACACTAACCTCCTTGATATGCAACACCAAAAAACTTAGAGTTTTTCTTCTTCTAAAACCCTGACAAGAGAAAACTAGTTTATCCTCTCCTTTTGGTGGTCTAAATTTGCCAATGTAATATGCTTCAGATAACTCTTTATATGTAGTAATCCTGTCCTCCAAGGATTAAATAATTAAGAGATAATTATTACATTAACTTTATTCCAAATAAAAGATAAATAAAATGATTATCCCAAATAAATTAGATAAATCATATTATTATCTAATATTCCATGAATTATCATTTAACAAATAAATGATAAATCACATGTCAAATAATTATCCAAGAAAACTAATTTCTCAATTATCATCAATATTGGCGCCACTTGTGGTCACTAAGCCCACATAAATGTCTTTATGCGGTATTATATTATTTAGCCCAACTAAATAATATCCATGCATATCAATTAATTAGCCCATCCAATTAATTATCACTAAGGCCCAAATAACAAGATTATTAACTAACTACGTAAGCCACATCGGGACCATGGACCTATAACCGCAGGGCTCCACAATTAATTATTCATCAATGTAATAAGTACATTAATTATTAATTTTGGGATTACGCCACCATAAACCCGAAATCGAACTCTACCAATTATATATATATACTTATACTCAACCCATGAGTGAATAAGCCCATTGATATAATCACTACATATATGGATTAACCCTCCATAGATCGCCCATTCGAGCGGAAGTCTCCGTGAACCCGACTCAATATCTTATCCTTATTTACCATTAACCCCTAAGGATCAATTAGTTCACATACCGACTAGTAGCTAATTAGTCTAACATGAATCGGCCCATCGATCATTTTCTGGGCTAACAAATAATGACTATCTCTACTTCCCGCAGTGAAGGAATGGATTCCATGTCTGTGGAAATCGTAACCACTCACTCATCCGAGATAGTGCCAATGAGTGTGGCTTGGAACACATATTTAAGTGAACCGTGAATTCAACACATCAAACACTACCCCGACAAGCAAAGACTCGCGGATCACCTCAGATTAAGGTTGATCCATATATGATCATCTAATGATTTAATAAGATTCCTCGACACGGAATTATACCAAGAAATACGATTAAATCGGTCCACCCTATATGAATGCCATCATATATAAATGCCCCACGTAGTACCTCTACCGACAAACCGATAAGACTATCACACCCTAAGGTGTTCTCGGGCGCATTATTGGTGTTTTAAGCAAGAGACCAGAACTCGATTAAGTTCACCACGGATTCATGCTTTAAGCATATCTCTACTAACTCAATCCTCACGCGTAATCCATACACCGAAAGTTAAGTGGTTACATACAGATATACTTAGTGGTTTGCAAAGTTGTATTACTTTACAAGCACAAAGCAAGTAACTAAGGTGAGATAAATTATGTCATCCATTATTAAAAACAATTACACAATTGTCGCTCGGGCACTACACCTAACATAAGGTTGATATGCCTGAAGAAGATGACAACACTATACTTGGATAATATAGTGAAGTTACACGAGTCCCTGCTCTATAGTCTCGGATCGAGATAGTCGATTCTGCCACGGTTTTGGAAAAGTTTACGCGCCGGAACCAAGTTGGATTTGAGCACGCCTTTCATCCTCGCATGTATGGACAACCAGAGAACTATCCAAACACTAAGATATGTCGAGCTTGTGTTTGGAAGTAGGCGATCATGGGATGATTACCTACCGTAGCGGAGTTTGCCTATAACAACAGCTATCATGCAAGTATAGCATGCCACCGCTTAGCGCTGATGGAAGATGTGAACGCCTGCTTGGGATGAAATCGGGAAAGACAAATCACCGGGCCGGAATTGGTCGAGCAAGCTAAGGAAAGGGTCCAGCTGGTCAAGAAGAACTGGCGCGCTCAAGATAGATGCAAGAGTTGGGCGCGATGTGTAAGGCCCTAGAGTTTGAAGTTGGTGAAAGAGTTTACCTACGAGCTTCACCAATGAAAGGAGGAAACGCTTTGGACAAAAGTGGAAAGCTAAGCCCCAGTACGCTGGACCTTTGAGATTTTGGAACGAGTTGGACCGCTGGCTTTATGCTTAAGTTACCGGAATACATGTCAAGAGTCCACAATGTGTTTCATGTCTCGATGTTGAAGAAGTTTGACCAAGACGGATGTTGAGACTACGGTTGATCCGAGATTCTTCAAGACAATCTTTCGTATGATTTAGGCAACCGATCGAATTTTGGACCGAGAAAGATGATTAAGAGACGGTTGATTCCTTGGTTCTCGTGCACTGGAGCAATCATTCACCGGATGAAGCTTTTATGAAGTTGAGGACGATATGATCGAGTTCCTGTGATTTTATGGACTTACCTGTATGTTCTAAGTTTCGAGGACTAAACTCCTTAAGGGGAAGAATGTAATATTCCGATTTTCGAAAGGGCAAAGCTGTCATTTTGCTAAAACGAATATTGGGTTCGGTTCCTTTATTCGAGTTTAATAATTTGGGTATTTATATACATAATTTTAGATATATATATAAATATTTAAGGAAGAAAACTGATTAATAAGTGGTGATTAGGAAATTAGGTAATTATGGATTTTTCCTATTTAAGGAAAAATCAACCTAATCAGCCCCATAATCTTTAATCAGATTTTCCACTCCAAAATCATCTACTTGTGTGCAAGAATTAGTAATGAGGATTGTTGTCATCGGTTCTAAGTCAATTCTGACGGTTTTCAGATCGAGTCGAGCAATCGAATCGCTATGAAGAGAGCAACGCTGTGACATCAAAAGTTGAAGCTTTGTTAAGGTATGATTAAGCCCTAATTCGCTTCATCTTCGAGTTTGATGGATTCAAACTCATCAATTCGTAGTTTTGTCGTTGCGTGTGATTGAATCTAATCTAAGTTTGGATTTATATCACATGTTTTCTCGCAAAAGGATCGATTTGTCGCCGCTTCGTGGTTTGGAGGAATTTGCTTTAAAAAAAGAGTTTTCCTTCAATTCTAATTATTGTTATTGAGGTTTATCAAGTTTTATGATGCGAAATGCAAGAAAGTTATGCTTTTTTCGCTGATCAAAGGATAATAGATGTTAGATATGTTTTCACGCTTTAATGAGTTGAAAACGAGGTTAATTATGTTAGAAATGATCTGTAAATCGAGTCTTGAAGGTTTTAGCGCTTGGGAAAAACCTGGCCGACGGCGCTCGCACCAGTGCACGGGCGCCTATGACCCTAGTAACTCAAACGGGCGCTCAAATAGGCGGACGGGCGCTTGAGGTCGACTTTGATTCAGATGTACCGCGACGACGGGCTGCCTGGTTTAAAGGGACGGCCCAATGCCGGACGGGCGCCCATAGATTTCAAACGGGCTGGCCTGCTTTTACCTTGTTTATAATGTCTTAGCGCTTTCAAAGGTTTTGGCTTCATAATCATGTTTTCACCGCTTTTAAAACCCTTAATCCTCGATATGTTAACATTAATTAAAATATGAACAAGCTTCTCGATTGAACTTCGATTCGCTCAGCTTAAAACACCAATGTACCTTAAAGGGAGTTGAAGTTCGATCCGCCGGAAGCGGCATGAAAGTGAGTAGGCTTTGATGAACCAGAGTTCATCAATGTCTGTGTAATTGCTAAGATGTGATGTCTAGCCGCCTAGAGAGAGTGTTGTTAAGGTGAGTTTTGATCAAAACACTTAGGTGGTTAGTTAATTCACACTAATAATTACATACGGTAGTATAAAAGATAAACATCACTTATTCTCGTTGTGTACTCATTCAAATCGGCGATGTGATACATTCATACTGGGTGGACAACAC